>OZ024909.1:10848551-11041051 GCA_964017125.1 Flabesymbios commensalis
CCCATTTGCACTGTTTGATGACTTTTGACGTCTGATTCTGACGTCAAAAGTCGTCAAAACGAAAAATGAGAGAAATGCCAAGACAGTCAGAATGGCCACAAACCCACTGTCTACAATGAGTTTTCACTGATCTCTGGGCATTTTTGTCATCATTTCACCCGTTTTTCGCTGATATCTCAGTCAATTCTCAACCGATTTTCATGTAATTTTGCAGGCACCACCTGCAACTATAGCGGCGACTGCTTTGAGAAGTTGGTAAAGTTTTGAGCGAGTACTTTTAAAGTTATTAGTGAGATTAGTGGTAAATTGCTTGAGTATTTCAAAATTTATTCATTTAGACGTCAATTCAGACGTCAATTCTCAACCGTTTACCATGTAATTTTGCAGGCACCATCGGATGGTATTACGGCGACTGCCCTGTAAATTCTGTAAAGTTTGAGAGAATACTTCAAAAGTTATTATTGAGATTAGTGTGAAATTTGATTGAGTATTTCAAAAGTTATTCATTTAGACGTCAATTAAGACGTCAATTCTCAACCGTCTTCCATGTAATTTTGCAGGCACCATTGGATGTTATTTCAGCGACTGCCCTGTAAATTCTGTAAAGTTTGATCGGAGTACTTCTAAAGTTATTAGTGAGATTAGTGGTATATTTGCTTGAGTATTTCAATATATATATTCATTTAGACGTCAATTCTCAACCGTTTACCATGTAATTTTGCAGGCACCATTGGATGGTATTACGGCGACTGCCCTGTAAATTTTGTAAAGTTTGTGAAAGTACTTCAAAAGTTATTAATGAGATCAGTGTGAAATTTAATTGAGTATTTCAAAAGTTATTCATTTAGACGTCAATTCAGACGTGAATTCTCAACCGTCTTCCATGTAATTTTGCAGGCACCATCAGATGGTATTATGCCCACTGTCCTGTAAATTCTGTAAAGTTTGAGCGAGTACTTCAAAAGTTATTAATGAGATTAGTTTGAAATTTGTTTGAGTATTTCAATATATATATTCATTTAGACGTCAATTCAGACGTCAATTCTCAACCGTTTTTTATGTAATTTTGCAGGCACCATCGGCTGGAACTACGGCAACTGCCCAATAAATTTGGCGGAGTTTGATTGAGTACTTCAAAAGTTATTAATGCAAAGCACTGAACCAACGTTGTGACAACGTCGGCGGAGCGTTTTTCGTTGATATCTCAGTCAATTCTCAACCGTTTCACATGTAATTTTGCACACACCATTCGCAGCCATTGCAGCGACTGCCCTGAAAATTTGGTGAGGTTTGATGGAGTATTCCAAAAGTTATTAATGTGATGCACTGAAACAACACTGTTTCCACATCGCCAGAGCGCTGAAAATGCGGGCCGTCATTGAAACAGCACTGAGGAAGTGCCCCCCCATCGTACATGTGTGACTGAGCAGTTAGAACTGACAAGGCAGGTCGCCAGGATTGAGAGAGTAATTATCAACACTACAGCGACATAGGCCCAATATCGTTTTTTTTTTCAAGTTATGATACCTAGCTGAAAATAAACGAGAAAAGATTGCTTTTCCGATATACCCCTTATTGAGGGAGATGTAAAACACCCTATTTGCACTGTTTGATGACTTTTGACGTCTGATTCTGACGTCAAAAGTCGTCAAACGAAAAATGAGAGAAATATCAAGACAGTCACACTGTCTACAATGGGTTTTCACTGATCTCTGGGCATTTTTGTCATCATTTCACCCGTTTTTCGCTGATATCTCAGTCAATTCTCAACCAATTTTCATGTAATTTTGCAGGCACCACCTGCAACTATAGCGGCGACTGCCCTGAGAAGTTGGTAAAGTTTTGAGCGAGTACTTCTAAAGTTATTAGTGAGATTAGTGGTAAATTTGCTTGAGTATTTCAAAATTTATTCATTTAGACGTCAATTCAGACGTCAATTCTCAACCGTTTACCATGTAATTTTGCAGGCACCATCGGATGGTATTACGGCGACTGCCCTGTAAATTCTGTAAAGTTTGAGAGAATACTTCAAAAGTTATTAATGAGATTAGTGTGAAATTTGATTGAGTATTTCAAAAGTTATTCATTTAGACGTCAATTCAGACGTCAATTCTCAACCGTCTTCCATGTAATTTTGCAGGCACCATTGGATGTTATTTCAGCGACTGCCCTGTAAATTCTGTAAAGTTTGAGCGAGTACTTCTAAAGTTATTAGTGAGATTAGTGGTAAATTTGCTTGAGTATTTCAAAATATATATTCATTTAGACGTCAATTCAGACGTCAATTCTCAACCGTTTACCATGTAATTTTGCAGGCACCATTGGATGGTATTACGGCGACTGCGCTGTAAATTTTGTAAAGTTTGTGAGAGTACTTCAAAAGTTATTAATGAGTTCAGTGTAAAATTTGATTGAGTATTTCAAAAGTTATTCATTTAGACGTCAATTCAGACGTGAATTCTCAACCGTCTTCCATGTAATTTTGCAGGCACCATCAGATGGTATTATGCCCACTGTCCTGTAAATTCTGTAAAGTTTGAGCGAGTACTTCAAAAGTTATTAATGAGATTAGTTTGAAATTTGTTTGAGTATTTCAATATATATATTCATTTAGACGTCAATTCAGACGTCAATTCTCAACCGTTTTTTATGTAATTTTGCAGGCACCATCGGCTGGAACTACGGCAACTGCCCAATAAATTTGGCGGAGTTTGATTGAGTACTTCAAAAGTTATTAATGCAAAGCACTGAACCAACGTTGTGACAACGTCGGCGGAGCGTTTTTCGTTGATATCTCAGTCAATTCTCAACCGTTTCACATGTAATTTTGCACACACCATTCGCAGCCATTGCAGCGACTGCCCTGAAAATTTGGGTGAGGTTTGATCGAGTATTCCAAAAGTTATTAATGTGATGCACTGAAACAACACTGTTTCCACATCGCCAGAGCGCTGAAAATGCGGGCCGTCATTGAAACAGCACTGAGGAAGTGCCCCCCCATCGTACATGTGTGACTGAGCAGTTAGAACTGACAAGGCAGGTCGCCAGGATTGAGAGAGTAATTATCAACACTACAGCGACATAGGCCCAATATCGTTTTTTTTTTTTTTTTTCAAGTTATGATACCTAGCTGAAAATAAACGAGAAAAGATTGCTTTTCCGATATACCCCTTATTGAGGGAGATGTAAAACACCCTATTTGCACTGTTTGATGACTTTTGACGTCTGATTCTGACGTCAAAAGTCGTCAAACGAAAAATGAGAGAAATGTCAAGACAGTCACAATGGCCACAAACCCACTGTCTACAATGAGTTTTCACTGATCTCTGGGCATTTTTGTCATCATTTCACCCGTTTTTCGCTGATATCTCAGTCAATTCTCAACCGATTTTCATGTAATTTTGCAGGCACCACCTGCAACTATAGCGGCGACTGCTTTGAGAAGTTGGTAAAGTTTTGAGCGAGTACTTTTAAAGTTATTAGTGAGATTAGTGGTAAATTTGCTTGAGTATTTCAAAATTTATTCATTTAGACGTCAATTCAGACGTCAATTCTCAACCGTTTACCATGTAATTTTGCAGGCACCATCGGATGGTATTACGGCGACTGCCCTGTAAATTCTGTAAAGTTTGAGAGAATACTTCAAAAGTTATTATTGAGATTAGTGTGAAATTTGATTGAGTATTTCAAAAGTTATTCATTTAGACGTCAATTAAGACGTCAATTCTCAACCGTCTTCTATGTAATTTTGCAGGCACCATTGGATGTTATTTCAGCGACTGCCCTGTAAATTCTGTAAAGTTTGATCGAGTACTTCTAAAGTTATTAGTGAGATTAGTGGTATATTTGCTTGAGTATTTCAATATATATATTCATTTAGACGTCAATTCTCAACCGTTTACCATGTAATTTTGCAGGCACCATTGGATGGTATTACGGCGACTGCCCTGTAAATTTTGTAAAGTTTGTGAAAGTACTTCAAAAGTTATTAATGAGATCAGTGTGAAATTTAATTGAGTATTTCAAAAGTTATTCATTTAGACGTCAATTCAGACGTGAATTCTCAACCGTCTTCCATGTAATTTTGCAGGCACCATCAGATGGTATTATGCCCACTGTCCTGTAAATTCTGTAAAGTTTGAGCGAGTACTTCAAAAGTTATTAATGAGATTAGTTTGAAATTTGTTTGAGTATTTCAATATATATATTCATTTAGACGTCAATTCAGACGTCAATTCTCAACCGTTTTTTATGTAATTTTGCAGGCACCATCGGCTGGAACTACGGCAACTGCCCAATAAATTTGGCGGAGTTTGATTGAGTACTTCAAAAGTTATTATTGCAAAGCACTGAACCAACGTTGTGACAACGTCGGCGGAGCGTTTTTCGTTGATATCTCAGTCAATTCTCAACCGTTTCACATGTAATTTTGCACACACCATTCGCAGCCATTGCAGCGACTGCCCTGAAAATTTGGTGAGGTTTGATGGAGTATTCCAAAAGTTATTAATGTGATGCACTGAAACAACACTGTTTCCACATCGCCAGAGCGCTGAAAATGCGGGCCGTCATTGAAACAGCACTGAGGAAGTGCCCCCCCATCGTACATGTGTGACTGAGCAGTTAGAACTGACAAGGCAGGTCGCCAGGATTGAGAGAGTAATTATCAACACTACAGCGACATAGGCCCAATATCGTTTTTTTTTTTCAAGTTATGATACCTAGCTGAAAATAAACGAGAAAAGATTGCTTTTCCGATATACCCCTTATTGAGGGAGATGTAAAACACCCTATTTGCACTGTTTGATGACTTTTGACGTCTGATTCTGACGTCAAAAGTCGTCAAACGAAAAATGAGAGAAATATCAAGACAGTCACACTGTCTACAATGGGTTTTCACTGATCTCTGGGCATTTTTGTCATCATTTCACCCGTTTTTCGCTGATATCTCAGTCAATTCTCAACCAATTTTCATGTAATTTTGCAGGCACCACCTGCAACTATAGCGGCGACTGCCCTGAGAAGTTGGTAAAGTTTTGAGCGAGTACTTCTAAAGTTATTAGTGAGATTAGTGGTAAATTTGCTTGAGTATTTCAAAATTTATTCATTTAGACGTCAATTCAGACGTCAATTCTCAACCGTTTACCATGTAATTTTGCAGGCACCATCGGATGGTATTACGGCGACTGCCCTGTAAATTCTGTAAAGTTTGAGAGAATACTTCAAAAGTTATTAATGAGATTAGTGTGAAATTTGATTGAGTATTTCAAAAGTTATTCATTTAGACGTCAATTCAGACGTCAATTCTCAACCGTCTTCCATGTAATTTTGCAGGCACCATTGGATGTTATTTCAGCGACTGCCCTGTAAATTCTGTAAAGTTTGAGCGAGTACTTCTAAAGTTATTAGTGAGATTAGTGGTAAATTTGCTTGAGTATTTCAAAATATATATTCATTTAGACGTCAATTCAGACGTCAATTCTCAACCGTTTACCATGTAATTTTGCAGGCACCATTGGATGGTATTACGGCGACTGCGCTGTAAATTTTGTAAAGTTTGTGAGAGTACTTCAAAAGTTATTAATGAGTTCAGTGTAAAATTTGATTGAGTATTTCAAAAGTTATTCATTTAGACGTCAATTCAGACGTGAATTCTCAACCGTCTTACATGTAATTTTGCAGGCACCATCAGATGGTATTATGCCCACTGTCCTGTAAATTCTGTAAAGTTTGAGCGAGTACTTCAAAAGTTATTAATGAGATTAGTTTGAAATTTGTTTGAGTATTTCAATATATATATTCATTTAGACGTCAATTCAGACGTCAATTCTCAACCGTTTTTTATGTAATTTTGCAGGCACCATCGGCTGGAACTACGGCAACTGCCCAATAAATTTGGCGGAGTTTGATTGAGTACTTCAAAAGTTATTAATGCAAAGCACTGAACCAACGTTGTGACAACGTCGGCGGAGCGTTTTTCGTTGATATCTCAGTCAATTCTCAACCGTTTCACATGTAATTTTGCACACACCATTCGCAGCCATTGCAGCGACTGCCCTGAAAATTTGGGTGAGGTTTGATCGAGTATTCCAAAAGTTATTAATGTGATGCACTGAAACAACACTGTTTCCACATCGCCAGAGCGCTGAAAATGCGGGCCGTCATTGAAAAAGCACTGAGGAAGTGCCCCCCATCGTACATGTGTGACTGAGCAGTTAGAACTGACAAGGCAGGTCGCCAGGATTGAGAGAGTAATTATCAACACTACAGCGACATAGGCGCAATATCGTTTTTTTTTTTTTTTTTCAAGTTATGATACCTAGCTGAAAATAAACGAGAAAAGATTGCTTTTCCGATATACCCCTTATTGAGGGAGATGTAAAACACCCTATTTGCACTGTTTGATGACTTTTGACGTCTGATTCTGACGTCAAAAGTCGTCAAACGAAAAATGAGAGAAATGTCAAGACAGTCACAATGGCCACAAACCCACTGTCTACAATGAGTTTTCACTGATCTCTGGGCATTTTTGTCATCATTTCACCCGTTTTTCGCTGATATCTCAGTCAATTCTCAACCGATTTTCATGTAATTTTGCAGGCACCACCTCCAACTATAGCGGCGACTGCCCTGAGAAGCGGGTAAAGTTTTGAGCGAGTACTTCTAAAGTTATTAGTGAGATTAGTGGTAAATTTGCTTGAGTATTTCAAAATTTATTCATTTAGACGTCAATTCAGACGTCAATTCTCAACCGTTTACCATGTAATTTTGCAGGCACCATCGGATGGTATTACGGCGACTGCCCTGTAAATTCTGTAAAGTTTGAGAGAATACTTCAAAAGTTATTAATGAGATTAGTGTGAAATTTGATTGAGTATTTCAAAAGTTATTCATTTAGACGTCAATTCAGACGTCAATTCTCAACCGTCTTCCATGTAATTTTGCAGGCACCATTGGATGTTATTTCAGCGACTGCCCTGTAAATTCTGTAAAGTTTGAGCGAGTACTTCTAAAGTTATTAGTGTGATTAGAGGTAAATTTGCTTGAGTATTTCAATATATATATTCATTTAGACGTCAATTCAGACGTCAATTCTCAACCGTTTACCATGTAATTTTGCAGGCACCATTGGATGGTATTACGGCGACTGCGCTGTAAATTTTGTAAAGTTTGTGAAAGTACTTCAAAAGTTATTAATGAGATCAGTGTAAAATTTGATTGAGTATTTCAAAAGTTATTCATTTAGACGTCAATTCAGACGTGAATTCTCAACCGTCTTCCATGTAATTTTGCAGGCACCATCAGATGGTATTATGCCCACTGTCCTGTAAATTCTGTAAAGTTTGAGCGAGTACTTCAAAAGTTATTAATGAGATTAGTTCGAAATTTGTTTGAGTATTTCAATATATATATTCATTTAGACGTCAATTCAGACAGCAATTCTCAACCGTTTTTTATGTAATTTTGCAGGCACCATCGGCTGGAACTACGGCAACTGCCTAATAAATTTGGCGGAGTTTGATTGAGTACTTCAAAAGTTATTAATGCAAAGCACTGAACCAACGTTGTGACAACGTTGGCGGAGCGTTTTTCGTTGATATCTCAGTCAATTCTCAACCGTTTCACATGTAATTTTGCACACACCATTCGCAGCCATTGCAGCGACTGCCCTGAAAATTTGGTGAGGTTTGATCGAGTATTCCAAAAGTTATTAATGTGATGCACTGAAACAACACGTTTCCACATCGCCAGAGCGCTGAAAATGCGGGCCGTCATTGAAACAGCACTGAGGAAGTGCCCCCCATCGTACATGTGTGACTGAGCAGTTAGAACTGACAAGGCAGGTCGCCAGGATTGAGAGAGTAATTATCAACACTACAGCGACATAGGCCCAATATCGTTTTTTTTTTTTCAAGTTATGATACCTAGCTGAAAATAAACGAGAAAAGATTGCTTTTCCGATATACCCCTTATTGAGGGAGATGTAAAACACCCTATTTGCACTGTTTGATGACTTTTGACGTCTGATTCTGACGTCAAAAGTCGTCAAACGAAAAATGAGAGAAATGTCAAGACAGTCACAATGGCCACAAACCCACTGTCTACAATGAGTTTTCACTGATCTCTGGGCATTTTTGTCATCATTTCACCCGTTTTTCGCTGATATCTCAGTCAATTCTCAACCGATTTTCATGTAATTTTTCAGGCACCACCTGCAACTATAGCGGCGACTGCCCTAAGAAGTTGGTAAAGTTTTGAGCGAGTACTTCTAAAGTTATTAGTGAGATTAGTGGTAAATTTGCTTGAGTATTTCAAAATTTATTCATTTAGACGTCAATTCAGACGTCAATTCTCAACCGTCTTCCATGTAATTTTGCAGGCACCATTGGATGTTATTTCAGCGACTGCCCTGTAAATTCTGTAAAGTTTGAGCGAGTACTTCTAAAGTTATTAGTGAGATTAGTGGTAAATTTGCTTGAGTATTTCAAAATATATATTCATTTAGACGTCAATTCAGACGTCAATTCTCAACCGTTTACCATGTAATTTTGCAGGCACCATTGGATGGTATTACGGCGACTGCGCTGTAAATTTTGTAAAGTTTGTGAGAGTACTTCAAAAGTTATTAATGAGTTCAGTGTAAAATTTGATTGAGTATTTCAAAAGTTATTCATTTAGACGTCAATTCAGACGTGAATTCTCAACCGTCTTCCATGTAATTTTGCAGGCACCATCAGATGGTATTATGCCCACTGTCCTGTAAATTCTGTAAAGTTTGAGCGAGTACTCCAAAAGTTATTAATGAGATTAGTTTAAAATTTGTTTGAGTATTTCAATATATATATTCATTTAGACGTCAATTCAGACGTCAATTCTCAACCGTTTTTTATGTAATTTTGCAGGCACCATCGGCTGGAACTACGGCAACTGCCCAATAAATTTGGCGGAGTTTGATTGAGTACTTCAAAAGTTATTAATGCAAAGCACTGAACCAACGTTGTGACAACGTCGGCGGAGCGTTTTTCGTTGATATCTCAGTCAATTCTCAACCGTTTCACATGTAATTTTGCACACACCATTCGCAGCCATTGCAGCGACTGCCCTGAAAATTTGGGTGAGGTTTGATCGAGTATTCCAAAAGTTATTAATGTGATGCACTGAAACAACACTGTTTCCACATCGCCAGAGCGCTGAAAATGCGGGCCGTCATTGAAAAAGCACTGAGGAAGTGCCCCCCATCGTACATGTGTGACTGAGCAGTTAGAACTGACAAGGCAGGTCGCCAGGATTGAGAGAGTAATTATCAACACTACAGCGACATAGGCCCAATATCGTTTTTTTTTTTTTTTTAAGTTATGATACCTAGCTGAAAATAAACGAGAAAAGATTGCTTTTCCGATATACCCCTTATTGAGGGAGATGTAAAACACCCTATTTGCACTGTTTGATGACTTTTGACGTCTGATTCTGACGTCAAAAGTCGTCAAACGAAAAATGAGAGAAATGTCAAGACAGTCACAATGGCCACAAACCCACTGTCTACAATGAGTTTTCACTGATCTCTGGGCATTTTTGTCATCATTTCACCCGTTTTTCGCTGATATCTCAGTCAATTCTCCACCGATTTTCATGTAATTTTGCAGGCACCACCTGCAACTATAGCGGCGACTGCCCTGAGAAGCTGGTAAAGTTTTGAGCGAGTACTTCTAAAGTTATTAGTGAGATTAGTGGTAAATTTGCTTGAGTATTTCAATATATATATTCATTTAGACGTCAATTCAGACGTCAATTCTCAACCGTTTACCATGTAATTTTGCAGGCACCATTGGATGGTATTACGGCGACTGCGCTGTAAATTTTGTAAAGTTTGTGAAAGTACTTCAAAAGTTATTAATGAGATCAGTGTAAAATTTGATTGAGTATTTCAAAAGTTATTCATTTAGACGTCAATTCAGACGTGAATTCTCAACCGTCTTCCATGTAATTTTGCAGGCACTATCAGATGGTATTATGCCCACTGTCCTGTAAATTCTGTAAAGTTTGAGCGAGTACTTCAAAAGTTATTAATGAGATTAGTTTGAAATTTGTTTGAGTATTTCAATATATATATTCATTTAGACGTCAATTCAGACAGCAATACTCAACCGTTTTTTATGTGATTTTGCAAGCACCATCGGCTGGAACTACGGCAACTGCCCAATAAATTTGGCGGAGTTAGATTGAGTACTTCAAAAGTTATTAATGCAAAGCACTGAACCAACGTTGTGACAACGTCGGCGGAGCGTTTTTCGTTGATATCTCAGTCAATTCTCAACCGTTTCACATGTAATTTTGCACACACCATTCGCAGCCATTGCAGCGACTGCCCTGAAAATTTGGTGAGGTTTGATCGAGTATTCCGTCTGATTCTGACGTCAAAAGTCGTCAAACGAAAAATGAGAGAAATGCCAAGACAGTCACAATGGCCACAAACCCACTGTCTACAATGAGTTTTCACTGATCTCTGGGCATTTTTGTCATCATTTCACCCGTTTTTCGCTGATATCTCAGTCAATTCTCAACCGATTTTCATGTAATTTTGCAGGCACCACCTGCAACTATAGCGGCGACTGCCCTGAGAAGTTGGTAAAGTTTTGAGCGAGTACTTCTAAAGTTATTAGTGAGATTAGTGGTAAATTTGCTTGAGTATTTCAAAATTTATTCATTTAGACGTCAATTCAGACGTCAATTCTCAACCGTCTTCCATGTAATTTTGCAGGCACCATTGGATGTTATTTCAGCGACTGCCCTGTAAATTCTGTAAAGTTTGAGCGAGTACTTCTAAAGTTATTAGTGAGATTAGTGGTAAATTTGCTTGAGTATTTCAATATATATATTCATTTAGACGTCAATTCAGACGTCAATTCTCAACCGTTTACCATGTAATTTTGCAGGCACCATTGGATGGTATTACGGCGACTGCCCTGTAAATTTTGTAAAGTTTGTGAGAGTACTTCAAAAGTTATTAATGAGATCAGTGTAAAATTTGATTGAGTATTTCAAAAGTTATTCATTTAGACGTCAATTCAGACGTGAATTCTCAACCGTCTTCCATGTAATTTTGCAGGCACTATCAGATGGTATTATGCCCACTGTCCTGTAAATTCTGTAAAGTTTGAGCGAGTACTTCAAAAGTTATTAATGAGATTAGTTTGAAATTTGTTTGAGTATTTCAATATATATATTCATTTAGACGTCAATTCAGACAGCAATACTCAACCGTTTTTTATGTAATTTTGCAAGCACCATCGGCTGGAACTACGGCAACTGCCCAATAAATTTGGCGGAGTTTGTTTGAGTACTTCAAAAGTTATTAATGCAAAGCACTGAACCAACGTTGTGACAACGTCGGCGGAGCGTTTTTCGTTGATATCTCAGTCAATTATCAACCGTTTCACATGTAATTTTGCACACACCATTCGCAGCCATTGCAGCGACTGCCCTGAAAATTTGGTGAGGTTTGATCGAGTATTCCAAAAGTTATTAATGTGATGCACTGAAACAACACTGTTTCCACATCGCCAGAGCGCTGAAAATGCGGGCCGTCATTTAAACAGCACTGAGGAAGTGCCCCCCATCGTACATGTGTGACTGAGCTGTTAGAACTGACAAGGCAGGTCGCCAGGATTGAGAGAGTAATTATTAACACTACAGCGACATAGGCCCAATATCGTTTTTTTTTTTTTTTAAGTTATGATACCTAGCTGAAAATAAACAAGAAAAGATTGCTTTTCCGATATACCCCTTATTGAGGGAGATGTAAAACACCCTATTTGCACTGTTTGATGACTTTTGACGTCTGATTCTGACGTCAAAAGTCGTCAAACGAAAAATGAGAGAAATGTCAAGACAGTCACAATGGCCACAAACCCACTGTCTACAATGAATTTTCACTGATCTCTGGGCATTTTTGTCATCATTTCACCCGTTTTTCGCTGATATCTCAGTCAATTCTCAACCGATTTTCAAGTAATTTTGCAGGCACCACCTGCAACTTTAGCGACGACTGCCCTGAGAAGTTGGTAAAGTTTTGAGCGAGTACTTCTAAAGTTATTAGTGAGATTAGTGGTAAATTTGCTTGAGTATTTCAAAATTTATTCATTTAGACGTCAATTCAGACGTCAATTCTCAACCGTTTACCATGTAATTTTGCCGGCACCATCGGATGGTATTACGGCGACTGCCCTGTAAATTCTGTAAAGTTTGAGAGAATACTTCAAAAGTTATTAATGAGATTAGTGTGAAATTTGATTGAGTATTTCAAAAGTTATTCATTTAGACGTCAATTCAGACGTCAATTCTCAACCGTCTTCCATGTAATTTTGCAGGCACCATTGCACGTTATTTCAGCGACTGCCCTGTAAATTCTGTAAAGTTTGAGCGAGTACTTCTAAAGTTATTAGTGAGATTAGTGGTAAATTTGCTTGAGTATTTCAATATATATATTCATTTAGACGTCAATTCAGACGTCAATTCTCAACCGTTTACCATGTAATTTTGCAGGCACCATTGGATGGTATTACGGCGACTGCCCTGTAAATTTTGTAAAGTTTGTGAGAGTACTTAAAAAGTTATTAATGAGATCAGTGTGAAATTTGATTGAGTATTTCAAAAGTTATTCATTTAGACGTCAATTCAGACGTGAATTCTCAACCGTCTTCCATGTAATTTTGCAGGCACCATCAGATGGTATTATGCCCACTGTCCTGTAAATTCTGTAAAGTTTAAGCGAGTACTTCAAAAGTTATTAATGAGATTAGTTTGAAATTTGTTTGAGTATTTCAATATATATATTCATTTAGACGTCAATTCAGACGTCAATTCTCAACCGTTTTTTATGTAATTTTGCAGGCACCATCGGCTGGAACTACGGCAAGTGCCCAATAAATTTGGCGGAGTTTGATTGAGTACTTCAAAAGTTATTAATGCAAAGCACTGAACCAACGTTGTGACAACGTCGGCGGAGCGTTTTTCGTTGATATCTCAGTCAATTCTCAACCGTTTCACATGTAATTTTGCACACACCATTCGCAGCCATTGCAGCGACTGCCCAAATTCTGTAAAGTTTGAGAGAATACTTCAAAAGTTATTAATGAGATTAGTGTGAAATTTGATTGAGTATTTCAAAAGTTATTCATTTAGACGTCAATTCAGACGTTAATTCTCAACCGTCTTCCATGTAATTTTGCAGGCACCATTGGATGTTATTTCAGCGACTGCCCTGTAAATTCTGTAAAGTTTGAGCGAGTACTTCTAAAGTTATTAGTGAGATTAGTGGTAAATTTGCTTGAGTATTTCAATATATATATTCATTTAGACGTCAATTCAGACGTCAATTCTCAACCGTTTACCATGTAATTTTGCAGGCACCATTGGATGGCATTACGGCGACTGCGCTGTAAATTTTGTAAAGTTTGTGAGAGTACTTCAAAAGTTATTAATGAGATCAGTGTAAAATTTGATTGAGTATTTCAAAAGTTATTCATTTAGACGTCAATTCAGACGTGAATTCTCAACCGTCTTCCATGTAATTTTGCAGGCACCATCAGATGGTATTATGCCCACTGTCCTGTAAATTCTGTAAAGTTTGAGCGAGTACTTCAAAAGTTATTAATGAGATTAGTTTGAAATTTGTTTGAGTATTTCAATATATATATTCATTTAGACGTCAATTCAGACGTCAATTCTCAACCGTTTTTTATGTAATTTTGCAGGCACCATCGGCTGGAACTACGGCAACTGCCCAGTAAATTTGGCGGAGTTTGATTGAGTACTTCAAAAGTTATTAATGCAAAGCACTGAACCAGCGTTGTGACAACGTCGGCGGAGCGTTTTTCGTTGATATCTCAGTCAATTCTCAACCGTATCACATGTAATTTTGCACACACCATTCGCAGCCATTGCAGCGACTGCCCAAATTCTGTAAAGTTTGAGAGAATACTTCAAAAGTTATTAATGAGATTAGTGTGAAATTTGATTGAGTATTTCAAAAGTTATTCATTTAGACGTCAATTCAGACGTGAATTCTCAACCGTCTTCCATGTAATTTTGCAGGCACCATCAGATGGTATTATGCCCACTGTCCTGTAAATTCTGTAAAGTTTGAGCAAGTACTTCAAAAGTTATTAATGAGATTAGTTTGAAATTTGTTTGAGTATTTCAATATATATATTCATTTAGACGTCAATTCAGACGTCAATTCTCAACCGTTTTTTATGTAATTTTGCAGGCACCATCGGCTGGAACTACGGCAAGTGCCCAATAAATTTGGCGGAGTTTGATTGAGTACTTCAAAAGTTATTAATGCAAAGCACTGAACCAACGTTGTGACAACGTCGGCGGAGCGTTTTTCGTTGATATCTCAGTCAATTCTCAACCGTTTCACATGTAATTTTGCACACACCATTCACAGCCATTGCAGCGACTGCCCAAATTCTGTAAAGTTTGAGAGAATACTTCAAAAGTTATTAATGAGATTAGTGTGAAATTTGATTGAGTATTTCAAAAGTTATTCATTTAGACGTCAATTAGACGTCAATTCTCAACCGTCTTCCATGTAATTTTGCAGGCACCATTGGATGTTATTTCAGCGACTGCCCTGTAAATTCTGTAAAGTTTGAGCGAGTACTTCTAAAGTTATTAGTGAGATTAGTGGTAAATTTGCTTGAGTATTTCAATATATATATTCATTTAGACGTCAATTCAGACGTCAATTCTCAACCGTTTACCATGTAATTTTGCAGGCACCATTGGATGGTATTACGGCGACTGCGCTGTAAATTTTGTAAAGTTTGTGAGAGTACTTCAAAAGTTATTAATGAGATCAGTGTAAAATTTGATTGAGTATTTCAAAAGTTATTCATTTAGACGTCAATTCAGACGTGAATTCTCAACTGTCTTCCATGTAATTTTGCAGGCACCACCAGATGGTATTATGCCCACTGTCCTGTAAATTCTGTAAAGTTTGAGCGAGTACTTCAAAAGTTATTATTGAGATTAGTTTGAAATTTGTTTGAGTATTTCAATATATATATTCATTTAGACGTCAATTCAGACGTCAATTCTCAACCGTTTTTTATGTAATTTTGCAGGCACCATCGGCTGGAACTACGGCAACTGCCCAGTAAATTTGGCGGAGTTTGATTGAGTACTTCAAAAGTTATTAATGCAAAGCACTGAACCAACGTTGTGACAACGGCGGCGGAGCGTTTTTTGTGGATATCTCAGTCAATTCTCAACCGTTTCACATGTAATTTTGCACACACCATTCGCAGCCATTGCAGCGACTGCCCTGAAAATTTGGTGAGGTTTGATCGAGTATTCCAAAAGTTATTAATGTGATGCACTGAAACAACACTGTTTCCACATCGCCAGAGCGCTGAAAATGCGGGCCGTCATTGAAACAGCACTGAGGAAGTGCCCCCCATCGTACATGTGTGACTGAGCAGTTAGAACTGACAAGGCAGGTCGCCAGGATTGAGAGAGTAATTATCAACACTACAGCGACATAGGCCCAATATTGTTTTTTTTTTTTTTCAAGTTATGATACCTAGCTGAAAATAAACGAGAAAAGATTGCTTTTCCGATATACCCCTTATTGAGGGAGATGTAAAACACCCTATTTGCACTGTTTGATGACTTTTGACGTCTGATTCTGACGTCAAAAGTCGTCAAACGAAAAATGAGAGAAATGTCAAGACAGTCACAATGGCCACAAACCCACTGTCTACAATGAGTTTTCACTGATCTCTGGACATTTTTGTCATCATTTCACCCGTTTTTCGCTGATATCTCAGTCAATTCTCAACCGATTTTCATGTAATTTTGCAGGCACCACCTGAAACTATAGCGGCGACTGCCCTGAGAAGTTGGTAAAGTTTTGAGCGAGTACTTCTAAAGTTATTAGTGAGATTAGTGGTAAATTTGCTTGAGTATTTCAAAATTTATTCATTGAGACGTCAATTCAGACGTCAATTCTCAACCGTTTACCATGTAATTTTGCAGGCATCATCGGATGGTATTACGGCGACTGCCCTGTAAATTCTGTAAAGTTTGAGAGAATACTTCAAAAGTTATTAATGAGATTAGTGTGAAATTTGATTGAGTATTTCAAAAGTTATTCATTTAGACGTCAATTCAGACGTTAATTCTCAACCGTCTTCCATGTAATTTTGCAGGCACCATTGGATGTTATTTCAGCGACTGCCCTGTAAATTCTGTAAAGTTTGAGCGAGTACTTCTAAAGTTATTAGTGAGATTAGTGGTAAATTTGCTTGAGTATTTCAATATATATATTCATTTAGACGTCAATTCAGACGTCAATTCTCAACCGTTTACCATGTAATTTTGCAGGCACCATTGGATGGTATTACGGCGACTGCGCTGTAAATTTTGTAAAGTTTGTGAGAGTAGTTCAAAAGTTATTAATGAGATCAGTGTAAAATTTGATTGAGTATTTCAAAAGTTATTCATTTAGACGTCAATTCAGACGTGAATTCTCAACCGTCTTCCATGTAATTTTGCAGGCACCATCAGATGGTATTATGCCCACTGTCCTGTAAATTCTGTAAAGTTTGAGCGAGTACTTCAAAAGTTATTAATGAGATTAGTTTGAAATTTGTTTGAGTATTTCAATATATATATTCATTTAGACGTCAATTCAGACATCAATTCTCAACCGTTTTTTATGTAATTTTGCAGGCACCATCGGCTGGAACTACGGCAACTGCCCAATAAATTTGGCGGAGTTTGATTGAGTACTTCAAAAGTTATTAATGCAAAGCACTGAACCAATGTTGTGACAACGTCGGCGGAGCGTTTTTCGTTGATATCTCAGTCAATTCTCAACCGTTTCACATGTAATTTTGCACACACCATTTGCAGCCATTGCAGCGACTGCCCTGAAAATTTGGTGAGGTTTGATCGAGTATTCCAAAAGTTATTAATGTGATGCACTGAAACAACACTGTTTCCACATCGCCAGAGAGCTGAAAATGCGGGCCGTCATTGAAACAGCACTGAGGAAGTGCCCCCCATCGTACATGTGTGACTGAGCAGTTAGAACTGACAAGGCAGGTCGCCAGGATTGAGAGAGTAATTATCAACACTACAGCGACATAGGCCCAATATCGTTTTTTTTTTTTTTTTTTCAAGTTATGATACCTAGCTGAAAATAAACGAGAAAAGATTGCTTTTCCGATATACCCCTTATTGAGGGAGATGTAAAACACCCTATTTGCACTGTTTGATGACTTTTGACGTCTGATTCTGACGTCAAAAGTCGTCAAACGAAAAATGAGAGAAATGTCAAGACAGTCACAATGGCCACAAACCCACTGTCCACAATGAGTTTTCACTGATCTCTGGGCATTTTTGTCATCATTTCACCCGTTTTTCGCTGATATCTCAGTCAATCCTCAACCGATTTTCAAGTAATTTTGCAGGCACCACCTGCAACTTTAGCGACGACTGCCCTGAGAAGTTGGTAAAGTTTTGAGCGAGTACTTCTAAAGTTATTAGTGAGATTAGTGGTAAAATTGCTTGAGTATTTCAAAATGTATTCATTTAGACGTCAATTCAGACGTCAATTCTCAACCGTTTACCATGTAATTTTGCAGGCACCATCGGATGGTATTACGGCGACTGCCCTGTAAATTCTGTAAAGTTTGAGAGAATACTTCAAAAGTTATTAATGAGATTAGTGTGAAATTTGATTGAGTATTTCAAAAGTTATTCATTTAGACGTCAATTCAGACGTCTATTCTCAACCGTCTTCCATGTAATTTTGCAGGCACTATTGGATGTTATTTCAGCGACTGCCCTGAAAATTCTGTAAAGTTTGAGCGAGTACTTCTGAAGTTATTAGTGAGATTAGTGGTAAATTTGCTTGAGTATTTCAATATATATATTCATTTAGACGTCAATTCAGACGTCAATTCTCAACCGTTTACCATGTAATTTTGCAGGCACCATTGGATGGTATTACGGCGACTGCCCTGTGAATTTTGTAAAGTTTGTGAGAGTACTTCAAAAGTTATTAATGAGATCAGTGTGAAATTTGATTGAGTATTTCAAAAGCTATTCATTTAGACGTCAATTCAGACGTGAATTCTCAACCGTCTTCCATGTAATTTTGCAGGCACCATCAGATGGTATTATGCCCACTGTCCTGTAAATTCTGTAAAGTTTGAGCGAGTACTTCAAAAGTTATTATTGAGATTAGTTTGAAATTTGTTTGAGTATTTCAATATATATATTCATTTAGACGTCAATTCAGACGTCAATTCTCAACCGTTTTTTATGTAATTTTGCAGGCACCATCGGCTGGAACTACGGCAACTGCCCAATAAATTTGGCGGAGTTTGATTGAGTACATCAAAAGTTATTAATGCAAAGCACTGAACCAACGTTGTGACAACGTCGGCGGAGCGTTTTCGTTGATATCTCAGTCAATTCTCAACCGTTTCACATGTAATTTTGCACACACCATTCGCAGCCATTGCAGCGACTGCCCAAATTCTGTAAAGTTTGAGAGAATACTTCAAAAGTTATTAATGAGATTAGTGTGAAATTTGATTGAGTATTTCAAAAGTTATTCATTTAAACGTCAATTCAGACGTCAATTCTCAACCGTCTTCCATGTAATTTTGCAGGCACCATTGGATGTTATTTCAGCGACTGCCCTGTAAATTCTGTAAAGTTTGAGCGAGTACTTCTAAAGTTATTAGTGAGATTAGTGGTAAATTTGCTTGAGTATTTCAATATATATATTCATTTAGACGTCAATTCAGACGTCAATTCTAAACCGTTTACCATGTAATTTTGCAGGCACCATTGTGAAAAGTTCTAGGCCCTTTAATATAAAGATCTTGGCCCTTTTACCAATACGTTCTGGGCTTGTCCAGGTCCCCCAACTCGTGGGTAGGCTGCGTTGGGTGAGAGAATAAAACAACACTCTTTTCTGGATCAAAAATGAAAACTGAAATTTTATTGTGGTTTCGTACATTATATAGTATCGGTATATCCGGCCTACTATCGGGCCAGCTGCGCGTAACATAATTCGCCATAATTTACGGCTGGTAAAACATAATGTCATTTAGTGTAATGTCGTAGGGTCGGTAAACATACTCATATAATTCCTTGATTATGCTGTGGATTTATTACACCTGCCACTCAGGCCGGGCTTTGTTACAACGACTCAATAATCTCCATTTTCCTTTTTATAAGTTTGGCATTTCTTTAGATCCACTATGTCGTTCACAGTAAATATACAGTCTGATATAACATCGTATATATATTATATATATTTATACCTTTCTATATAATAGTTACTACTTCCCGTAGGCTAGGTGTTCTTATTAATATGGTTACCAAATATCATATTGTTCTCTCTACTTAACCAGTCCGGAGACGGTTTGTTTTTGACCCTCGTATAATTCAGATAAATTTTGTTATGTAAGCTTCTTAACAGTCATTGCGTACCCGTGATATACTTTAACACCTAGAGTTAACACCTAGCGTACGGAAGTGTGGCAAACCGATTACTCAGTCCATTATTAATATAAGCTGCGGCTAATAGTTGTCTGCCTGGGGAGTAATAACACTCACGGCCTGTGCCCAGCTTATCCGCGGTCTGGCCTGTCTTTAAACCAATTAGTCCTTTATATAGATATTTATTAAAACCGTTACAACCAGACTAAACCTATTTGGAGGACGAATATATTTTTCACGCCTGGCACTTATGCCGTCAGTACGGGATACCCCACTAGAAACGGGATATCCAGATATCCTGACACGCAGTATCAGTGCACGGTGCGCGTGTCGCAGAAACCAGCCGAAACAATCAACCCTTCTTTCCCAGGGCTTACCATGCTGTAATTTTCATTTATATTAAATCGGAATATTTTACATTCGCCCCCCTCTAAAGTGAAAAGGTGTATGTAAGTGTATACCCTTAGATACACCTTTTTACCATAAATTCATCTCTATGACTAAAATATTTATGTTATCAAGCTTAACCACAAAAGTCACTTTACATTTCAACAACTTATTCAAATTGCATAATTATGCTTGCATCGTATCGATACCTGTGCAGGTTAACATTGCATTGTCCCATGTATGTAAACTTTAAACAACGTGTACAATAATCTTTTAAGCACTCTCAGTTAGAGGACTCAGCAGTTCCCCCTGGAGATGGAGAGGCAGGCTGAGTGAGGGCCACCCATGTGGGCCCTAATGATTGCAGCTCAGACGCTGTCTCCGCATCTCGCGACTTTGGGATTGTGTCAGTTTTCTTGCACCATCGAGTATTCCCCCATTTTCTCAGTATGAATATTGTCACCCCCACTGAAAATGTAATGCTGACCCCGGCCGTAATCCACCCAGAATGGTAGGGATGATCAGGCCCTGTATTCCATCCCGGATGACTTACTTTTGGGGGTAGCTTCAGTTTTTGGATAGTTAGGTCCGTTATTGCAGGTAGGTGTTTCCATTCTGGGCGTTCCAGTTGCTGTCTCACCAACTCGTCCGGAAGAAGCTGAGGTAAATTTAGTGTATCTACAGAAAGAAAGGGATTTACATATTTTAATGTTGAATTATAACGGACTGTACCTGAGAGAAGCCATTCTTTGCCCCGTACCTGACAAGTAGCAGCTACGCGCAAAGTGTATATTCCCAGCGGGAGATAATTGGCTCTCTCTGGTTTCTTTGGACAGTGAACACTGTACGTCTCCCCAAAACTGAGGAGCACGAAGATAGTGGGTGTAACTTCTTTTACTGTCCCAATTGGGGCATCCACTCTGGTAACCGTTACAGCACAACTTTGATAATGATTCGAGTCACCGTTCAGAATACTGCGTGCACACAGTAATCGTCCTGCTCCATAGATTGGCCCAGTTCTGCATATACCTGGCTGATTTCCGATGCAGGTGTGAGGTTCGAAAATACCTCCGTGACGTGTGTCTATCGCCACTGCTGATGGTACCTGTATCTGAAGTGTGTAGTCAGAAGTATTGCGGGGGACTGGCCAACTAGAGATCCGGTACCTCAGGTATTCTGTTTCGTCCACTAAAGGTAATTCTGCCTTGAAAACTAATTTGTTCTGATCCTCCCACATAGGGTGGATTTGGATATGTTCATAGTACCACTCACTACGTGGTCCAAAATGTCCCAATTCACGGCTGCTCTCCAGGATCTGTACCAGATCCTCTAGTGGGAGAATTTCCTCTGTGAGCCAGCCAAGTTCAAGGGATGCTCGTTGCCGCTGATATCGATCGCATTGGCGCTGCCAAAGGTACTGTACACTCCCTAAGGCAGCCAATATGCGATCGACTCGCGCATCATCCTGCAATTCTGTGATTCTTCCATTGTTTCCACTGGCTATTTTCCCCAGTCTCGTGGTTTCTGTGTACAGCTTACCCATATAATGTTCCATGTCACGAATGTGCTGCATGTTTCGCCTCACTTCACTATGTGTTTGATTTACAACCGTTATCAAATCATTCGTGGTGTGCACAATTTGAGATTCCAATTTCATGGCTGAATTTATGTGTCGCTCGCATTCTTCAACTTCACTTTGTGTAGCTGTACCAAAAAGCTTAGAACTTATCTCACCTACAATGTTCAATAACCCTCTCCTTCTCCGGACTCTGGGTGCAGAATGTGAAGAGGTCAGAGCATCTTCCATATCTGTTATATGTTGATCCCAAATCATGCGTGTTGTGTTTGACGGTGGACGATGGTGATATAAAAGTTCCAATACATGTCTAAAATTTGTCAATTTTTCAGAAATACCTTGCGGTGGAGTGGGTGATTCAATTATCACTAGTACGGTCCAAGTGGCCACCTGGGCCCGTATGTCTTCCGGTGTAGAAATCAATAATCCATCTTGGAGTGGGTGCGGTTCATTTTCATGCAGATGCGCGAGCGTAGGAGACATTATTAGGCTCCAGCCATAGTAAAGTAGGATACCAGTGCAATAGCCTCGCATTTTCCTTTCTTAATAATCTGTGGGCTGGGAGGAGAAAAAGCTTGGCGTTTCACTGGCCCAGCTGTGTCTGCAATAGTTTCAGCTGGCTGACGTCGTACGACCCAGCGGTTCCTTCGGCGGCTTAATCGGACTGGGGATACTGCAGGCTCAGCAATCAGAGAAGGTTGGTTGTCGTCCTGCGACTTCAGTGCCCAGTGCGGTGCTTGCTTTATAAATCTGGTTCTGAGTCCCTGCGGCGAAGTAAAATGGGGGGTTGAAAGTGATTGGTTCACGCCCTTCTGACTTGTTTGTGCAACCGGTTCCTGGGTCTCCATGGGCTCGAGGGAGGGGCTCCGTTCACTTCGAAGGCCCTCCTCTGGAACCATTGGCTCAGGTTCATCTGACTGTGCAGCTTCTGGGCGTGTCGGTGGTGGAGTAGGAGGGGGTGTCCTGCTGATTGGCGGTTGAATGTTGGTCTGAAGGGGAGGTGCCACAGCCGGTTGGTCGGCCGGGGGATCATGCGTGGTGACTGACCTGTCTATTGGTGCCGGAATAGCTGCGCGACGGCGCTGATCTCGTACTGGGCGTGGATTGATATCCTCCCATGCCATGTCAGGGTCGACTATTCGCACCTTCTCCCTATTTAGCACTTTTGTTTTACTTGTCTGTTGTTGGCGGATCCACACTACGGGTCCCCGCACTCTAGTGACCTCCCACATAGGGTCCCAACGACTTGTAAGAGTTACTCTTTCTTCTGCTTTCACTACCACTGTGTCACCTACTTTTACATCATCACAATTAGCCCGCCGTGCCAGTCTCTCCCTATTGTACCTCCGACTGTCTGTCGTAGCTTGCCTGGCCACTTTTAGTGCTATAGCCAGATCATCTAGTCTATTTCCAAAATAATTGTCTCTTTTTACAGTTAGCAATCTGGTCAGGGGCAGCCGACCACGACGTCCATAGAGTAGAAAGAAGGGGGTGTAGCCAGTTACCGAACTCACACTGTTACAGTAGGCGGCCAGACAGTCACCGAGTTTATTTTCCCAATTTGGGGTATAATTATTGACAGTTTTTGCTAACATTTCTTTCAAAGTACGATTAAATCGTTCTACTCGCCCATTGGACTGTGGATGTACAGGGGATGTGCGGTGGTGAATAACTCCTAATTTCTTCAGATAATCCACCCAAGCTTTGGCGCAAAATTCTTGGCCATTGTCAGTGATTAGGAGCTCTGGAACTCCGTGTCGTGGTACAAACTGAGTGGCCCATGCATTCCAGACACTTTCATTTGATTTATTTGGAAGGGGAAATGCTTCAACCCAACCAGTGCAGTGGTCGATAATTGTTAGAACGTATTTATTGCCAGAGAGGGAGGGGACGAATGGTCCAATTAAATCGGCCCCTACTATTTGCATAGGGTATTGTGCGAGAGGCATTTCCCCCATAGGTACATGGTCTGATCGACGTTGGTGCACCTGGCATACAGGGCACAATCTCAATCGCTCCCGGATTGTCTTTCTCATGCTAGGCCACACATATGCTTCTCGCAGACGATCTAGAGTTTTTTCAGTAGCCATATGTCCAACTTCTTTGTGAGCGCGATCAATGACAGTATTCTGATGGGCTGAGGGAAGGACTAATCGGGGGTAGTCAACTGAGTAGGGGGTAGGTTTTCTCACACTATATAAGGCATTGTTTATCAAGATATAACTGTTTTCCTCATCATCATTATCGGCCCGTTTACGTAATTCAGCAAACTCCTGTTCTTGATCTCTAACTATGATAGTCATATCGAATCCATCCTGAAGGAGGGGCAGTTGCTCCTCAATTCTCTGATCTGGTATGGCTGCAGGGTCCACCCATTGGTCACAATCAAAAGTTGCTATTTCCCTTTGTGGTGGTATCCGAGATAACATATCTGCACGAATATTGTTTTTGCCAGCCCGATATTTAATTTGAGCTCCATATTCAGCTAATAGCACACCCCATCGCTGTATTTTTGTATTTTGCATGTCCTTTGTGAAGAGGGAGGTGAGGGGTTTGTGGTCTGTGAATACAGTGAATTTTGCCCCATATAGGTAGGGTCGTAACTTGTTAATGGCATAGACTACAGCGAAGGCTTCTTTTTCAATAGTGGCCCATTTTCGTTGGGTCGTGGATAGAGAATGAGAAATGTATTGTATCACCCTCTCAACTCCTTTTTCATCTTCTTGGACCAAGATTGCCCCAACAGCATATTCACAAGCATCAGTGTAAAGTTTATAGGGGTGGTTAATTTTGGGTGCAGCCATCACACTAGAAGAGGTTAAGAGTCCTTTTAATTGTTCAAAAGCATTTTGTTGTGGTGTGCCCCATTGGAAGTGGGCATGTTTGCGTTTAAGTGTTTCTAGGGGTTCAGCCACTGCGGCATAATTAGACATACACTGCCGATAGAAACCTGTCATACCTAAAAATGATCTTACCCCTTTGATGTCAGTGGGTGGCGCCAAATTTTGTATGGCTTGTATTTTTTCCGGGTCTGCTGCAATTCCATCCTCATTCACAATATATCCTAATAGCTTCACACTGGGTAGTCCGAAAGAACACTTTGTTGGTTTTAACCGTAGACCGGCTTTTCGTAAACAGTCAAAAACCAGTTGAATATGGGCTAGATGATCATCCATATTTTCACTGTAGATAACAATATCGTCAATGTAGACCATCACACACTTTCCAATCAAGCTAGCCAGTACTTTATCCATTGTACGCTGAAACACACTAGGCGCATTGGTAAGGCCAAATGGCATCCTCAGAAACTCATAGTGGCCCATATGACATCGAAAAGCGGTTTTTGCTATTGACTCTTCCTCCATTGGCAGCTGCCAGTACCCGGCCTTTAAATCCAAAGTGCTGAAGATGGTGCTGCCCCCTATCTGGTCGAAAATGTCTTGAATCTGTGGGAGTGGATATTGGTCTCGCACTGTTACACTATTAAGTTTTCTATAGTCCACACAAAATCTCGCTGTCCCATCCTTCTTTGGAACTAGAGTGACAGGGCTGGCGTAGGGAGATGAGCTTGGCCGAATTACCCCCTCGGCCAACATGTCGGCCACTGCTTCCTCCACGAGCTTCCTCTTCACCAGTGGAGTACGGTATGCAGGCAAACTGATGGGTGGCCCAGTGGTTTTAATTGTCATGGGGACTATGGAACAGCATCCATTATGCTCACCTTTAGCTGAGAAAATGTCAGAATTTCTTTGTACTATTTTATTCACTGCTTGGCTTCCTGTTTCTGGCAAAAGTGGCCCGATACTGTCCACATAGAGCCCTCCTATGCGATGAAGAGGCCACACTTTGTTATGCCAGAATAGTTCATCATCTCGAAAATTTATAATTCCTTGTCCTTTCCGCAGGTTATCTGCACCTAGGATCATTTTGTGGTCCATTTTTCCAACCACAGCAACTTTTACCACTGTTCTGGTATTGTCAATTTTAATCTGAGTGACTCCTTTCACGTCAATGGACTGGCCAGATATGCCACACAATGGCGGTCCTGGCTGCGGTGGCGTTTATTTGCTAATTCTTGAAATATGTCCAGTCGTAGGAGAGAGCATGTCGCCCCTGTGTCAACCAGCGCAGTCACTTTCACTCCCTGGATCGAAAATGTGACTGCGGGGCGATAAATCAGCTCTCCTACGACCTCCACCCGTTTCCCTGGTTCGTAGGCCTGCGCTGAGGGCACTCACGGCGCATATGGCCAGGAGCAAGGCAATGGAGACAAATAGGTCGTCCATCTGGGGTCCATCTTGGCTCAGTTGTAGCAACGTTCCGAGGACGGCGGTTGGCGAACTGTGGAGTTGCGGCCACTGGTTTAGTCTTAGGATGGGCCATGGGCCGGCTCTGGAGTGCTATTTTCTCAAGTTTTGTTACAATTTGCTCTTGGCTTTTCAGTAATTTCTGGAACATATCAGGATTTACAGCACTTTGGCGAATGGGGAGTGGTGTCTTGGGTGTAATAGTACCAACCTCCATTGGTTCCTCTGTGCGGCTGAGTCGAGCATAAGCATCTTTTCTGGCACTGTAGCCAGAAATCAGCTTTATAGCTTCCTCCAGCGTAGAAGGCGCCCCTTCTTCTACCAATTTTCTGGCCAATTCAGAACTGCGTAATCCTCGGGCATAGGCACGAATCAAGATCCTGTTCTGATCGTCATTCCTGTCTGCTGTGGGATATGCTGCATCAGCCACTTCCCGGAATCGTCGGTTATATCCAGCTTCCGGTTCATATGCGCTTTGATTGGTTTTTTCCAACTCATCACGCAATGCACTTGCCTCATCAATATGCAGGAATGATGCAGATATATGTTCCTTTACAGTCTCCCATGGAACGTCGTCTCTGGCGGAGGAATGAGTGGACATATACTCCGAGATGAACCTCTCTAGTTCATGCCTTAAAGGACCAGCAACTGTCCTTGAAGCCAAGCTGATGGTTTGCTTGGACGCCAGCAGTTTCCGTGCTAGTTCAATCTCTTTAATCCAGATTCGAACCGCCGACGGGTTACTGCCGTCACAGACGGTTGTCTGCTTTATCTGACCCTTTAGTCTTTCCGAGTTTGCAGCTTGTATTCTCACTTGTTTCTTCTCAACAATCCTTTGTGCTTCCATTTGGGCCAGGCCATCAGTGTATTTGTTAAATTGTGAGGCATCCATGATAAATGAATCTATGAAGTTGTTTTCTAAGTTTAGTAGCCAAAAAATGTATAACACTTATTTAAGTTAATTTATAAAGTAGTTATTATCCTCTCACCCACGCTAAAGCCTTAATCCGCCAGCTAGCTCGCCACTGAAAAGTTCTAGGCCCTTTAATATAAAGATCTTGGCCCTTTTACCAATACGTTCTGGGCTTGTCCAGGTCCCCCAACTCGTGGGTAGGCTGCGTTGGGTGAGAGAATAAAACAACACTCTTTTCTGGATCAAAAATGAAAACTGAAATTTTATTGTGGTTTCGTACATTATATAGTATCGGTATATCCGGCCTACTATCGGGCCAGCTGCGCGTAACATAATTCGCCATAATTTACGGCTGGTAAAACATAATGTCATTTAGTGTAATGTCGTAGGGTCGGTAAACATACTCATATATTTCCTTGATTATGCTGTGGATTTATTACACCTGCCACTCAGGCCGGGCTTTGTTACAACGACTCAATAATCTCCATTTTCCTTTTTATAAGTTTGGCATTTCTTTAGATCCACTATGTCGTTCACAGTAAATATACAGTCTGATATAACATCGTATATATATTATATATATTTATACCTTTCTATATAATAGTTACTACTTCCCGTAGGCTAGGTGTTCTTATTAATATGGTTACCAAATATCATATTGTTCTCTCTACTTAACCAGTCCGGAGAGGGTTTGTTTTTGACCCTCGTATAATTCAGATAAATTTTGTTATGTAAGCTTCTTAACAGTCATTGCGTACCCGTGATATACTTTAACACCTAGAGTTGACACCTAGCGTACGGAAGTGTGGCAAACCGATCACTCAGTCCATTATTAATATAAGCTGCGGCTAATAGTTGTCCGCCTGGGGAGTAATAACACTCACGGCCTGTGCCCAGCTTATCCGCGGTCTGGCCTGTCTTTAAACCAATTAGTCCTTTATATAGATATTTATTAAAACCGTTACAACCAGACTAAACCTATTTGGAGGACGAATATATTTTTCACGCCTGGCACTTATGCCGTCAGTACGGGATACCCCACTAGAAACGGGATATCCAGATATCCTGACACGCAGTATCAGTGCACGGTGCGCGTGTCGCAGAAACCAGCCGAAACAATCAACCCTTCTTTCCCAGGGCTTACCATGCTGTAATTTTCATTTATATTAAATCGGAATATTTTACATTCGCCCCCCTCTAAAGTGAAAAGGTGTATGTAAGTGTATACCCTTAGATACACCTTTTTACCATAAATTCATCTCTATGACTAAAATATTTATGTTATCAAGCTTAACCACAAAAGTCACTTTACATTTCAACAACTTATTCAAATTGCATAATTATGCTTGCATCGTATCGATACCTGTGCAGGTTAACATTGCATTGTCCCATGTATGTAAACTTTAAACAACGTGTACAATAATCTTTTAAGCACTCTCAGTTAGAGGACTCAGCAGTTCCCCCTGGAGATGGAGAGGCAGGCTGAGTGAGGGCCACCCATGTGGGCCCTAATGATTGCAGCTCAGACGCTGTCTCCGCATCTCGCGACTTTGGGATTGTGTCAGTTTTCTTGCACCATCGAGTATTCCCCCATTTTCTCAGTATGAATATTGTCACCCCCACTGAAAATGTAATGCTGACCCCGGCCGTAATCCACCCAGAATGGTAGGGATGATCAGGCCCTGTATTCCATCCCGGATGACTTACTTTTGGGGGTAGCTTCAGTTTTTGGATAGTTAGGTCCGTTATTGCAGGTAGGTGTTTCCATTCTGGGCGTTCCAGTTGCTGTCTCACCAACTCGTCCGGAAGAAGCTGAGGTAAATTTAGTGTATCTACAGAAAGAAAGGGATTTACATATTTTAATGTTGAATTATAACGGACTGTACCTGAGAGAAGCCATTCTTTGCCCCGTACCTGACAAGTAGCAGCTACGCGCAAAGTGTATATTCCCAGCGGGAGATAATTGGCTCTCTCTGGTTTCTTTGGACAGTGAACACTGTACGTCTCCCCAAAACTGAGGAGCACGAAGATAGTGGGTGTAACTTCTTTTACTGTCCCAATTGGGGCATCCACTCTGGTAACCGTTACAGCACAACTTTGATAATGATTCGAGTCACCGTTCAGAATACTGCGTGCACACAGTTATCGTCCTGCTCCATAGATTGGCCCAGTTCTGCATATACCTGGCTGATTTCCGATGCAGGTGTGAGGTTCGAAAATACCTCCGTGACGTGTGTCTATCGCCACTGCTGATGGTACCTGTATCTGAAGTGTGTAGTCAGAAGTATTGCGGGGGACTGGCCAACTAGAGATCCGGTACCTCAGGTATTCTGTTTCGTCCACTAAAGGTAATTCTGCCTTGAAAACTAATTTGTTCTGATCCTCCCACATAGGGTGGATTTGGATATGTTCATAGTACCACTCACTACGTGGTCCAAAATGTCCCAATTCACGGCTGCTCTCCAGGATCTGTACCAGATCCTCTAGTGGGAGAATTTCCTCTGTGAGCCAGCCAAGTTCAAGGGATGCTCGTTGCCGCTGATATCGATCGCATTGGCGCTGCCAAAGGTACTGTACACTCCCTAAGGCAGCCAATATGCGATCGACTCGCGCATCATCCTGCAATTCTGTGATTCTTCCATTGTTTCCACTGGCTATTTTCCCCAGTCTCGTGGTTTCTGTGTACAGCTTACCCATATAATGTTCCATGTCACGAATGTGCTGCATGTTTCGCCTCACTTCACTATGTGTTTGATTTACAACCGTTATCAAATCATTCGTGGTGTGCACAATTTGAGATTCCAATTTCATGGCTGAATTTATGTGTCGCTCACATTCTTCAACTTCACTTTGTGTAGCTGTACCAAAAAGCTTAGAACTTATCTCACCTACAATGTTCAATAACCCTCTCCTTCTCCGGACTCTGGGTGCAGAATGTGAAGAGGTCAGAGCATCTTCCATATCTGTTATATGTTGATCCCAAATCATGCGTGTTGTGTTTGACGGTGGACGATGGTGATATAAAAGTTCCAATACATGTCTAAAATTTGTCAATTTTTCAGAAATACCTTGCGGTGGAGTGGGTGATTCAATTATCACTAGTACGGTCCAAGTGGCCACCTGGGCCCGTATGTCTTCCGGTGTAGAAATCAATAATCCATCTTGGAGTGGGTGCGGTTCATTTTCATGCAGATGCGCGAGCGTAGGAGACATTATTAGGCTCCAGCCATAGTAAAGTAGGATACCAGTGCAATAGCCTCGCATTTTCCTTTCTTAATAATCTGTGGGCTGGGAGGAGAAAAAGCTTGGCGTTTCACTGGCCCAGCTGTGTCTGCAATAGTTTCAGCTGGCTGACGTCGTACGACCCAGCGGTTCCTTCGGCGGCTTAATCGGACTGGGGATACTGCAGGCTCAGCAATCAGAGAAGGTTGGTTGTCGTCCTGCGACTTCAGTGCCCAGTGCGGTGCTTGCTTTACAAATCTGGTTCTGAGTCCCTGCGGCGAAGTAAAATGGGGGGTTGAAAGTGATTGGTTCACGCCCTTCTGACTTGTTTGTGCAACCGGTTCCTGGGTCTCCATGGGCTCGAGGGAGGGGCTCCGTTCACTTCGAAGGCCCTCCTCTGGAACCATTGGCTCAGGTTCATCTGACTGTGCAGCTTCTGGGCGTGTCGGTGGTGGAGTAGGAGGGGGTGTGCTGCTGATTGGCGGTTGAATGTTGGTCTGAAGGGGAGGTGCCACAGCCGGTTGGTCGGCCGGGGGATCATGCGTGGTGACTGACCTGTCTATTGGTGCCGGAATAGCTGCGCGACGGCGCTGATCTCGTACTGGGCGTGGATTGATATCCTCCCATGCCATGTCAGGGTCGACTATTCGCACCTTCTCCCTATTTAGCACTTTTGTTTTACTTGTCTGTTGTTGGCGGATCCACACTACGGGTCCCCGCACTCTAGTGACCTCCCACATAGGGTCCCAACGACTTGTAAGAGTTACTCTTTCTTCTGCTTTCACTACCACTGTGTCACCTACTTTTACATCATCACAATTAGCCCGCCGTGCCAGTCTCTCCCTATTGTACCTCCGACTGTCTGTCGTAGCTTGCCTGGCCACTTTTAGTGCTATAGCCAGATCATCTAGTCTATTTCCAAAATAATTGTCTCTTTTTACAGTTAGCAATCTGGTCAGGGGCAGCCGACCACGACGTCCATAGAGTAGAAAGAAGGGGGTGTAGCCAGTTACCGAACTCACACTGTTACGGTAGGCGGCCAGACAGTCACCGAGTTTATTTTCCCAATTTGGGGTATAATTATTGACAGTTTTTGCTAACATTTCTTTCAAAGTACGATTAAATCGTTCTACTCGCCCATTGGACTGTGGATGTACAGGGGATGTGCGGTGGTGAATAACTCCTAATTTCTTCAGATAATCCACCCAAGCTTTGGCGCAAAATTCTTGGCCATTGTCAGTGATTAGGAGCTCTGGAACTCCGTGTCGTGGTACAAACTAAGTGGCCCATGCATTTCAGACACTTTCATTTGATTTATTTGGAAGGGGAAATGCTTCAACCCAACCAGTGCAGTGGTCGATAATTGTTAGAACGTATTTATTGCCAGAGAGGGAGGGGACGAATGGTCCAATTAAATCGGCCCCTACTATTTGCATAGGGTATTGTGCGAGAGGCATTTCCCCCATAGGTACATGGTCTGATCGACGTTGGTGCACCTGGCATACAGGGCACAATCTCAATCGCTCCCGGATTGTCTTTCTCATGCTAGGCCACACATATGCTTCTCGCAGACGATCTAGAGTTTTTTCAGTAGCCATATGTCCAACTTCTTTGTGAGCGCGATCAATGACAGTATTCTGATGGGCTGAGGGAAGGACTAATCGGGGGTAGTCAGCTGAGTAGGGGGTAGGTTTTCTCACACTATATAAGGCATTGTTTATCAAGATATAACTGTTTTCCTCATCATCATTATCGGCCCGTTTACGTAATTCAGCAAACTCCTGTTCTTGATCTCTAACTATGATAGTCATATCGAATCCATCCTGAAGGAGGGGCAGTTGCTCCTCAATTCTCTGATCTGGTATGGCTGCAGGGTCCACCCATTGGTCACAATCAAAAGTTGCTATTTCCCTTTGTGGTGGTATCCGAGATAACATATCTGCACGAATATTGTTTTTGCCAGCCCGATATTTAATTTGAGCTCCATATTCAGCTAATAGCACACCCCATCGCTGTATTTTTGTATTTTGCATGTCCTTTGTGAAGAGGGAGGTGAGGGGTTTGTGGTCTGTGAATACAGTGAATTTTGCCCCATATAGGTAGGGTCGTAACTTGTTAATGGCATAGACTACAGCGAAGGCTTCTTTTTCAATAGTGGCCCATTTTCGTTGGGTCGTGGATAGAGAATGAGAAATGTATTGTATCACTCTCTCAACTCCTTTTTCATCTTCTTGGACCAAGATTGCCCCAACAGCATATTCACAAGCATCAGTGTAGAGTTTATAGGGGTGGTTAATTTTGGGTGCAGCCATCACACTAGAAGAGGTTAAGAGTCCTTTTAATTGTTCAAAAGCATTTTGTTGTGGTGTGCCCCATTGGAAGTGGGCATGTTTGCGTTTAAGTGTTTCTAGGGGTTCAGCCACTGCGGCATAATTAGACATACACTGCCGATAGAAACCTGTCATACCTAAAAATGATCTTACCCCTTTGATGTCAGTGGGTGGCGCCAAATTTTGTATGGCTTGTATTTTTTCCGGGTCTGCTGCAATTCCATCCTTAATCACAATATATCCTAATAGCTTCACACTGGGTAGTCCGAAAGAACACTTTGTTGGTTTTAACCGTAGACCGGCTTTTCGTAAACAGTCAAAAACCAGTTGAATATGGGCTAGATGATCATCCATATTTTCACTGTAGATAACAATATCGTCAATGTAGACCATCACACACTTTCCAATCAAGCTAGCCAGTACTTTATCCATTGTACGCTGAAACACACTAGGCGCATTGGTAAGGCCAAATGGCATCCTCAGAAACTCATAGTGGCCCATATGACATCGAAAAGCGGTTTTTGCTATTGACTCTTCCTCCATTGGCAGCTGCCAGTACCCGGCCTTTAAATCCAAAGTGCTGAAGATGGTGCTGCCCCCTATCTGGTCGAAAATGTCTTGAATCTGTGGGAGTGGATATTGGTCTCGCACTGTTACACTATTAAGTTTTCTATAGTCCACACAAAATCTCGTTGTCCCATCCTTCTTTGGAACTAGAGTGACAGGGCTGGCGTAGGGAGATGAGCTTGGCCGAATTACCCCCTCGGCCAACATGTCGGCCACTGCTTCCTCCACGAGCTTCCTCTTCACCAGTGGAGTACGGTATGCAGGCAAACTGATGGGTGGCCCAGTGGTTTTAATTGTCATGGGGACTATGGAACAGCATCCATTATGCTCACCTTTAGCTGAGAAAATGTCAGAATTTCTTTGTACTATTTTATTCACTGCTTGGCTTCCTGTTTCTGGCAAAAGTGGCCCGATACTGTCCACATAGAGCCCTCCTATGCGATGAAGAGGCCACACTTTGTTATGCCAGAATAGTTCATCATCTCGAAAATTTATAATTCCTTGTCCTTTCCGCAGGTTATCTGCACCTAGGATCATTTCGTGGTCCATTTTTCCAACCACAGCAACTTTTACCACTGTTCTGGTATTGTCAATTTTAATCTGAGTGACTCCTTTCACGTCAATGGACTGGCCAGATATGCCACACAATGGCGGTCCTGGCTGCGGTGGCGTTTATTTGCTAATTCTTGAAATATGTCCAGTCGTAGGAGAGAGCATGTCGCCCCTGTGTCAACCAGCGCAGTCACTTTCACTCCCTGGATCGAAAATGTGACTGCGGGGCGATAAATCAGCTCTCCTACGACCTCCACCCGTTTCCCTGGTTCGTAGGCCTGCGCTGAGGGCACTCACGGCGCATATGGCCAGGAGCAAGGCAATGGAGACAAATAGGTCGTCCATCTGGGGTCCATCTTGGCTCATTGTAGCAACGTTCCGAGGACGGCGGTTGGCGAACTGTGGAGTTGCGGCCACTGGTTTAGTCTTAGGATGGGCCATGGGCCGGCTCTGGAGTGCTATTTTTTCAAGTTTTGTTACAATTTGCTCTTGGCTTTTCAGTAATTTCTGGAACATATCAGGATTTACAGCACTTTGGCGAATGGGGAGTGGTGTCTTGGGTGTAATAGTACCAACCTCCATTGGTTCCTCTGTGCGGCTGAGTCGAGCATAGGCATCTTTTCTGGCACTGTAGCCAGAAATCAGCTTTATAGCTTCCTCCAGCGTAGAAGGCGCCCCTTCTTCTACCAATTTTCTGGCCAATTCAGAACTGCGTAATCCTCGGGCATAGGCACGAATCAAGATCCTGTTCTGATCGTCATTCCTGTCTGCTGTGGGATATGCTGCATCAGCCACTTCCCGGAATCGTCGGTTATATCCAGCTTCCGGTTCATATGCGCTTTGATTGGTTTTTTCCAACTCATCACGCAATGCACTTGCCTCATCAATATGCAGGAATGATGCAGATATATGTTCCTTTACAGTCTCCCATGGAACGTCGTCTCTGGCGGAGGAATGAGTGGACATATACTCCGAGATGAACCTCTCTAGTTCATGCCTTAAAGGACCAGCAACTGTCCTTGAAGCCAAGCTGATGGTTTGCTTGGACGCCAGCAGTTTCCGTGCTAGTTCAATCTCTTTAATCCAGATTCGAACCGCCGACGGGTTACTGCCGTCACAGACGGTTGTCTGCTTTATCTGACCCTTTAGTCTTTCCGAGTTTGCAGCTTGTATTCTCACTTGTTTCTTCTCAACAATCCTTTGTGCTTCCATTTGGGCCAGGCCATCAGTGTATTTGTTAAATTGTGAGGCATCCATGATAAATGAATCTATGAAGTTGTTTTCTAAGTTTAGTAGCCAAAAAATGTATAACACTTATTTAAATTAATTTATAAAGTAGTTATTATCCTCTCACCCACGCTAAAGCCTTAATCCGCCAGCTAGCTCGCCACTGAAAAGTTCTAGGCCCTTTAATATAAAGATCTTGGCCCTTTTACCAATACGTTCTGGGCTTGTCCAGGTCCCCCAACTCGTGGGTAGGCTGCGTTGGGTGAGAGAATAAAACAACACTCTTTTCTGGATCAAAAATGAAAACTGAAATTTTATTGTGGTTTCGTACATTATATAGTATCGGTATATCCGGCCTACTATCGGGCCAGCTGCGCGTAACATAATTCGCCATAATTTACGTCTGGTAAAACATAATGTCATTTAGTGTAATGTCGTAGGGTCGGTAAACATACTCATATATTTCCTTGATTATGCTGTGGATTTATTACACCTGCCACTCAGGCCGGGCTTTGTTACAACGACTCAATAATCTCCATTTTCCTTTTTATAAGTTTGGCATTTCTTTAGATCCACTATGTCGTTCACAGTAAATAAACAGTCTGATATAACATCGTATATATATTATATATATTTATACCTTTCTATATAATAGTTACTACTTCCCGTAGGCTAGGTGTTCTTATTAATATGGTTACCAAATATCATATTGTTCTCTCTACTTAACCAGTCCGGAGAGGGTTTCTTTTTGACCCTCGTATAATTCAGATAAATTTTGTTATGTAAGCTTCTTAACAGTCATTGCGTACCCGTGATATACTTTAACACCTAGAGTTGACACCTAGCGTACGGAAGTGTGGCAAACCGATTACTCAGTCCATTATTAATATAAGCTGCGGCTAATAGTTGTCTGCCTGGGGAGTAATAACACTCACGGCCTGTGCCCAGCTTATCCGCGGTCTGGCCTGTCTTTAAACCAATTAGTCCTTTATATAGATATTTATTAAAACCGTTACAACCAGACTAAACCTATTTGGAGGACGAATATATTTTTCACGCCTGGCACTTATGCCGTCAGTACGGGATACCCCACTAGAAACGGGATATCCAGATATCCTGACACGCAGTATCAGTGCACGGTGCGCGTGTCGCAGAAACCAGCCGAAACAATCAACCCTTCTTTCCCAGGGCTTACCATGCTGTAATTTTCATTTATATTAAATCGGAATATTTTACAATTGGATGGTATTACGGCGAATGCGCTGTAAATTTTGTAAAGTTTGTGAGAGTACTTCAAAAGTTATTAATGAGATCAGTGTAAAATTTGATTGAGTATTTCAAAATTTATTCATTGAGACGTCAATTCAGACGTCAATTCTCAACCGTTTACCATGTAATTTTGCAGGCATCATCGGATGGTATTACGGCGACTGCCCTGTAAATTCTGTAAAGTTTGAGAGAATACTTCAAAAGTTATTAATGAGATTAGTGTAAAATTTGATTGAGTATTTCAAAAGTTATTCATTTAGACGTCAATTCAGACGTTAATTCTCAACCGTCTTCCATGTAATTTTGCAGGCACCATTGGATGTTATTTCAGCGACTGCCCTGTAAATTCTGTAAAGTTTGAGCGAGTACTTCTAAAGTTATCAGTGAGATTAGTGGTAAATTTGCTTGAGTATTTCAATATATATATTCATTTAGACGTCAATTCAGACGTCAATTCTCAACCGTTTACCATGTCATTTTGCAGGCACCATTGGATGGTATTACGGCGACTGCGCTGTAAATTTTGTAAAGTTTGTGAGAGTACTTCAAAAGTTATTAATGAGATCAGTGTAAAATTTGATTGAGTATTTCAAAAGTTATTCATTTAGACGTCAATTCAGACGTGAATTCTCAACCGTCTTCCATGTAATTTTGCAGGCACCATCAGATGGTATTATGCCCACTGTCCTGTAAATTCTGTAAAGTTTGAGCGAGTACTTCAAAAGTTATTAATGAGATTAGTTTGAAATTTGTTTGAGTATTTCAATATATATATTCATTTAGACGTCAATTCAGACATCAATTCTCAACCGTTTTTTATGTAATTTTGCAGGCACCATCGGCTGGAACTACGGCAACTGCCCAATAAATTTGGCGGAGTTTGATTGAGTACTTCAAAAGTTATTAATGCAAAGCACTAAACCAACGTTGTGACAACGTCGGCGGAGCGTTTTTCGTTGATATCTCAGTCAATTCTCAACCGTTTCACATGTAATTTTGCACACACCATTCGCAGCCATTGCAGCGACTGCCCTGAAAATTTGGTGAGGTTTGATCGAGTATTCCAAAAGTTATTAATGTGATGCACTGAAACAACACTGTTTCCACATCGCCAGAGCGCTGAAAATGCGGGCCGTCATTGAAACAGCACTGAGGAAGTGCCCCCCATCGTACATGTGTGACTGAGCAGTTAGAACTGACAAGGCAGGTCGCCAGGATTGAGAGAGTAATTATCAACACTACAGCGACATAGGCCCAATATCGTTTTTTTTTTTTTTTTTCAAGTTATGATACCTAGCTGAAAATAAACGAGAAAAGATTGCTTTTCCGATATGCCCCTTATTGAGGGAGATGTAAAACACCCTATTTGCACTGTTTGATGACTTTTGACGTCTGATTCTGACGTCAAAAGTCGTCAAACGAAAAATGAGAGAAATGTCAAGACAGTCACAATGGCCACACACCCACTGTCTACAATGAGTTTTCACTGATCTCTGGGCATTTTTGTCATCATTTCACCCGTTTTTCGCTGATATCTCAGTCAATTCTCAACCGATTTTCAAGTAATTTTGCAGGCACCACCTGCAACTTTAGCGACGACTGCCCTGAGAAGTTGGTAAAGTTTTGAGCGAGTACTTCTAAAGTTATTAGTGAGATTAGTGGTAAATTTGCTTGAGTATTTCAAAATGTATTCATTTAGACGTCAATTCAGACGTCGATTCTCAACCGTTTACCATGTAATTTTGCAGGCACCATCGGATGGTATTACGGCGACTGCCCTGTAAATTCTGTAAAGTTTGAGAGAATACTTTAAAAGTTATTAATGAGATTAGTGTGAAATTTGATTGAGTATTTCAAAAGTTATTCATTTAGACGTCAATTCAGACGTCTGTTCTCAACCGTCTTCCATGTAATTTTGCAGGCACTATTGGATGTTATTTCAGCGACTGCCCTGTAAATTCTGTAAAGTTTGAGCGAGTACTTCTAAAGTTATTAGTGAGATTAGTGGTAAATTTGCTTGAGTATTTCAATATATATATTCATTTAGACGTCAATTCAGACGTCAATTCTCAACCGTTTACCATGTAATTTTGCAGGCACCATTGGATGGTATTACGGCGACTGCCCTGTAAATTTTGTAAAGTTTGTGAGAGTACTTCAAAAGTTATTAATGAGATCAGTGTGAAATTTGATTGAGTATTTCAAAAGTTATTCATTTAGACGTCAATTCAGACGTGAATTCTCAACCGTCTTCCATGTAATTTTGCAGGCACCATCAGATGGTATTATGCCCACTGTCCTGTAAATTCTGTAAAGTTTGAGCAAGTACTTCAAAAGTTATTAATGAGATTAGTTTGAAATTTGTTTGAGTATTTCAATATATATATTCATTTAGACGTCAATTCAGACGTCAATTCTGAACCGTTTTTTATGTAATTTTGCAGGCACCATCGGCTGGAACTACGGCAACTGCCCAATAAATTCGGCGGAGTTTGATTGAGTACATCAAAAGTTAATAATGCAAAGCACTGAACCAACGTTGTGACAACGTCGGCGGAGCGTTTTTCGTTGATATCTCAGTCAATTCTCAACCGTTTCACATGTAATTTTGCACACACTATTCGCAGCCATTGCAGCGACTGCCCTGAAAATTTGGTGAGGTTTGATCGAGTATTCCAAAAGTTATTAATGTGATGCACTGAAACAACACTGTTTCCACATCGCCAGAGCGCTGAAAATGCGGGCCGTCATTGAAACAGCACTGAGGAAGTGCCCCCCATCGTACATGTGTGACTGAGCAGTTAGAACTGACAAGGCAGGTCGCCAGGATTGAGAGAGTAATTATCAACACTACAGCGACATAGGCCCAATATCGTTTTTTTTTTTTCAAGTTATGATACCTAGCTAAAAATAAACGAGAAAAGATTGCTTTTCCGATATACCCCTTATTGAGGGAGATGTAAAACACCCTATTTGCACTGTTTGATGACTTTTGACGTCTGATTCTGACGTCAAAAGCCGTCAAACGAAAAATGAGAGAAATGTCAAGACAGTCACAATGGCCACAAACCCACTGTCTACAATGAGTTTTCACTGATCTCTGGGCATTTTTGTCATCATTTCACCCGTTTTTCGCTGATATCTCAGTCAATTCTCAACCGATTTTCATGTAATTTTGCAGGCACCACCTGCAACTATAGCGGCGACTGCCCTGAAAAGTTGGTAAAGTTTTGAGCGAGTACTTCTAAAGTTATTAGTGAGATTAGTGGTAAATTTGCTTAAGAATTTAAAAATTTATTCATTTAGACGTCAATTCAGACGTCAATTCTCAACCGTTTACCATGTAATTTTGCAGGCACCATCGGATGGTATAACGGCGACTGCCCTGTAAATTCTGTAAAGTTTGAGAGAATACTTCAAAAGTTATTAATGAGATTAGTGTGAAATTTGATTGAGTATTTCAAAAGTTATTCATTTAGACGTAAATTCAGACGTCAATTCTCAACCGTCTTCCATGTTATTTTGCAGGCACCATTGGATTTTATTTCAGCGACTGCCTTGTAAATTCTGTAAAGTTTGAGCGAGTACTTCTAAAGTTATTAGTGAGATTAGTGGTAAATTTGCTTGAGTATTTCAATATTTATATTCATTTAGACGTCAATTCAGACGTCAATTCTCAACCGTTTACCATGTAATTTTGCAGGCACCATTGGATGGTATTACGGCGACTGCCCTGTAAATTTTGTAAAGTTTGTGAGAGTACTTCAAAAGTTATTAATGAGATCAGTGTGAAATTTGATTGAGTATTTCAAAAGTTATTCATTTAGACGTCAATTCAGACGTGAATTCTCAACCGTCTTCCATGTAATTTTGCAGGCACCATCAGATGGTATTATGCCCACTGTCCTGTAAATTCTGTAAAGTTTGAGCGAGTACTTCAAAAGTTATTGATGAGATTAGTTTGAAATTTGTTTGAGTATTTCAATATATATATTCATTTAGACGTCAATTCAGACGTCAATTCTCAACCGTTTTTTATGTAATTTTGCAGGCACCATCGGCTGGAACTACGGCAACTGCCCAATAAATTTGGCGGAGTTTGATTAAGTACTTCAAAAGTTATTAATGCAAAGCACTGAACCAACGTTGTGACAACGTCGGCGGAGCGTTTTTCGTCTATATCTCAGTCAATTCTCAACCGTTTCACATGTAATTTTGCACACACCATTCGCAGCCATTGCAGCGACTGCCCTGAAAATTTGGTGAGGTTTGATCGAGTATTCCAAAAGTTATTAATGTGATGCACTGAAACAACACTGTTTCCACATCGCCAGAGCGCTGAAAATGCGGGCCGTCATTGAAACAGCACTGAGGAAGTGCCCCCCATCGTACATGTGTGACTGAGCAGTTAGAACTGACAAGGCAGGTCGCCAGGATTGAGAGAGTAATTATCAACACTACAGCGACATAGGCCCAATATCGTTTTTTTTTTTTTTCAAGTTATGATACCTAGCTGAAAATAAACGAGAAAAGATTGCTTTTCCGATATACCCCTTATTGAGGGAGATGTAAAACACCCTATTTGCACTGTTTGATGACTTTTGACGTCTGATTCTGACGTCAAAAGTCGTCAAACGAAAAATGAGAGCAATGTCAAGACAGTCACAATGGCCACAAACCCACTGTCTACAATGAGTTTTCACTGATCTCTGGGCATTTTTGTCATCATTTCACCCGTTTTTCGCTGATATCTCAGTCAATTCTCAACCGATTTTCATGTAATTTTGCAGGCACCACCTGCAACTATAGCGGCGACTGCCCTGAGAAGTTGGTAAAGTTTTGAGCGAGTACTTCTAAAGTTATTAGTGAGATTAGTGGTAAATTTGCTTGAGTATTTCAAAATTTATTCATTTAGACGTCAATTCAGACGTCAATTCTCAACCGTTTACCATGTAATTTTGCCGGCACCATCGGATGGTAAAACGGCGACTGCCCTGTAAATTCTGTAAAGTTTGAGAGAATACTTCAAAAGTTATTAATGAGATTAGTGTGAAATTTGATTGAGTATTTCAAAAGTTATTCATTTAGACGTAAATTCAGACGTCAATTCTCAACCGTCTTCCATGTAATTTTGCAGGCACCATTGGATGTTATTTCAGCGACTGCCTTGTAAATTCTGTAAAGTTTGAGCGAGTACTTCTAAAGTTATTAGTGAGATTAGTGGTAAATTTGCTTGAGTATTTCAATATATATATTCATTTAGACGTCAATTCAGACGTCAATTCTCAACCGTTTTTTATGTAATTTTGCAGGCACCATCGGCTGGAACTACGGCAACTGCCCAATTTGGCGGAGTTTGATTAAGTACTTCAAAAGTTATTAATGCAAAGCACTGAACCAACGTTGTGACAACGTCGGCGGAGCGTTTTTCGTCTATATCTCAGTCAATTCTCAACCGTTTCACATGTAATTTTGCACACACCATTCGCAGCCATTGCAGCGACTGCCCTGAAAATTTGGTGAGGTTTGATCGAGTATTCCAAAAGTTATTAATGTGATGCACTGAAACAACACTGTTTCCACATCGCCAGAGCGCTGAAAATGCGGGCCCGTCATTGAAACAGCACTGAGGAAGTGCCCCCCATCGTACATGTGTGACTGAGCAGTTAGAACTGACAAGGCAGGTCGCCAGGATTGAGAGAGTAATTATCAACACTACAGCGACATAGGCCCAATATCGTTTTTTTTTTTTCAAGTTATGATACCTAGCTGAAAATAAACGAGAAAAGATTGCTTTTCCGATATACCCCTTATTGAGGGAGATGTAAAACACCCTATTTGCACTGTTTGATGACTTTTGACGTCTGATTCTGACGTCAAAAGTCGTCAAACGAAAAATGAGAGAAATGTCAAGACAGTCACAATGGCCACAAACCCACTGTCTACAATGAGTTTTCACTGATCTCTGGGCATTTTTGTCATCATTTCACCCGTTTTTCGCTGATATCTCAGTTAATTCTCAACCGATTTTCATGTAATTTTGCAGGCACCACCTGCAACTATAGCGGCGACTGCCCTGAGAAGTTGGTAAAGTTTTGAACGAGTACTTCTAAAGTTATTAGTGAGATTAGTGGTAAATTTGCTTGAGTATTTCAAAATTTATTCATTTAGACGTCAATTCAGACGTCAATTCTCAACCGTTTACCATGTAATTTTGCCGGCACCATCGGATGGTATTACGGCGACTGCCCTGTAAATTCTGTAAAGTTTGAGAGAATACTTCAAAAGTTATTAATGAGATTAGTGTGAAATTTGATTGAGTATTTCAAAAGTTATTCATTTAGACGTAAATTCAGACGTCAATTCTCAACCGTCTTCCATGTAATTTTGCAGGCACCATTGGATGTTATTTCAGCGACTGCCCTGTAAATTCTGTAAAGTTTGAGCGAGTACTTCTAAAGTTATTAGTGAGATTAGTGGTATATTTGCTTGAGTATTTCAATATATATATTCATTTAGACGTCAATTCAGACGTCAATTCTCAACCGTTTACCATGTAATTTTGCAGGCACCATTGGATGGTATTACGGCGACTGCCCTGTGAATTTTGTAAAGTTTGTGAGAGTACTTCAAAAGTTATTAATGAGATCAGTGTGAAATTTGATTGAGTATTTCAAAAGTTATTCATTTAGACGTCAATTCAGACGTGAATTCTCAACCGTCTTCCATGTAATTTTGCAGGCACCATCAGATGGTATTATGCCCACTGTCCTGTAAATTCTGTAAAGTTTGAGCGAGTACTTCAAAAGTTATTAATGAGATTAGTTTGAAATTTGTTTGAGTATTTCAATATATATATTCATTTAGACGTCAATTCAGACGTCAATTCTCAACCGTTTTTTATGTAATTTTGCAGGCACCATCGGCTGGAACTACGGCAACTGCCCAATAAATTTGGCGGAGTTTGATTGAGTACTTCAAAAGTTATTAATGCAAAGCACTGAACCAACGTTGTGACAACGTCGGCGGAGCGTTTTTCGTCTATATCTCAGTCAATTCTCAACCGTTTCACATGTAATTTTGCACACACCATTCGCAGCCATTGCAGCGACTGCCCTGAAAATTTGGTGAGGTTTGATCGAGTATTCCAAAAGTTATTAATGTGATGCACTGAAACAACACTGTTTCCACATCGCCAGAGCGCTGAAAATGCGGGCCGTCATTGAAACAGCACTGAGGAAGTGCCCCCCATCGTACATGTGTGACTGAGCAGTTAGAACTGACAAGGCAGGTCGCCAGGATTGAGAGAGTAATTATCAACACTACAGCGACATAGGCCCAATATCGTTTTTGTTTTTTTTCAAGTTATGATACCTAGCTGAAAATAAACGAGAAAAGATTGCTTTTCCGATATACCCCTTATTGAGGGAGATGTAAAACACCCTATTTGCACTGTTTGATGACTTTTGACGTCTGATTCTGACGTCAAAAGTCGTCAAACGAAAAATGAGAGAAATGTCAAGACAGTCACAATGGCCACAAACCCACTGTCTACAATGAGTTTTCACTGATCTCTGGGCATTTTTGTCATCATTTCACCCGTTTTTCGCTGATATCTCAGTCAATTCTCAACCGATTTTCATGTAATTTTGCAGGCACCACCTGCAACTATAGCGGCGACTGCCCTGAGAAGTTGGTAAAGTTTTGAACGAGTACTTCTAAAGTTATTAGTGAGATTAGTGGTAAATTTGCTTGAGTATTTCAAAATTTATTCATTTAGACGTCAATTCAGACGTCAATTCTCAACCGTTTACCATGTAATTTTGCCGGCACCATCGGATGGTATTACGGCGACTGCCCTGTAAATTCTGTAAAGTTTGAGAGAATACTTCAAAAGTTATTAATGAGATTAGTGTGAAATTTGATTGAGTATTTCAAAAGTTATTCATTTAGACGTAAATTCAGACGTCAATTCTCAACCGTCTTCCATGTAATTTTGCAGGCACCATTGGATGTTATTTCAGCGACTGCCCTGTAAATTCTGTAAAGTTTGAGCGAGTACTTCTAAAGTTATTAGTGAGATTAGTGGTAAATTTGCTTGAGTATTTCAATATATATATTCATTTAGACGTCAATTCAGACGTCAATTCTCAACCGTTTACCATGTAATTTTGCAGGCACCATTGGATGGTATTACGGCGACTGCCCTGTGAATTTTGTAAAGTTTGTGAGAGTACTTCAAAAGTTATTAATGAGATCAGTGTGAAATTTGATTGAGTATTTCAAAAGTTATTCATTTAGACGTCAATTCAGACGTGAATTCTCAACCGTCTTCCATGTAATTTTGCAGGCACCATCAGATGGTATTATGCCAACTGTCCTGTAAATTCTGTAAAGTTTGAGCGAGTACTTCAAAAGTTATTAATGAGATTAGTTTGAAATTTGTTTGAGTATTTCAATATATATATTCATTTAGACGTCAATTCAGACGTCAATTCTCAACCGTTTTTTATGTAATTTTGCAGGCACCATCGGCTGGAACTACGGCAACTGCCCAATAAATTTGGCGGAGTTTGATTGAGTACTTCAAAAGTTATTAATGCAAAGCACTGAACCAACGTTGTGACAACGTCGGCGGAGCGTTTTTCGTCTATATCTCAGTCAATTCTCAACCGTTTCACATGTAATTTTGCACACACCATTCGCAGCCATTGCAGCGACTGCCCTGAAAATTTGGTGAGGTTTGATCGAGTATTCCAAAAGTTATTAATGTGATGCACTGAAACAACACTGTTTCCACATCGCCAGAGCGCTGAAAATGCGGGCCGTCATTGAAACAGCACTGAGGAAGTGCCCCCCATCGTACATGTGTGACTGAGCAGTTAGAACTGACAAGGCAGGTCGCCAGGATTGAGAGAGTAATTATCAACACTACAGCGACATAGGCCCAATATCGTTTTTTTTTTTTTCAAGTTATGATACCTAGCTGAAAATAAACGAGAAAAGATTGCTTTTCCGATATACCCCTTATTGAGGGAGATGTAAAACACCCTATTTGCACTGTTTGATGACTTTTGACGTCTGATTCTGACGTCAAAAGTCGTCAAACGAAAAATGAGAGAAATGTCAAGACAGTCACAATGGCCACAAACCCACTGTCTACAATGAGTTTTCACTGATCTCTGGGCATTTTTGTCATCATTTCACCCGTTTTTCGCTGATATCTCAGTCAATTCTCAACCGATTTTCATGTAATTTTGCAGGCACCACCTGCAACTATAGCGGCGACTGCCCTGAGAAGTTGGTAAAGTTTTGAGCGAGTACTTCTAAAGTTATTAGTGAGATTAGTGGTAAATTTGCTTGAGTATTTCAAAATTTATTCATTTAGACGTCAATTCAGACGTCAATTCTCAACCGTTTACCATGTAATTTTGCCGGCACCATCGGATGGTATTACGGAGACTGCCCTGTAAATTCTGTAAAGTTTGAGAGAATACTTCAAAAGTTATTAATGAGATTAGTGTGAAATTTGATTGAGTATTTCAAAAGTTATTCATTTAGACGTCAATTCAGACGTCAATTCTCAACCGTCTTCCATGTAATTTTGCAGGCACCATTGGATGTTATTTCAGCGACTGCCCTGTAAATTCTGTAAAGTTTGAGCGAGTACTTCTAAAGTTATTAGTGAGATTAGTGGTAAATTTGCTTGAGTATTTCAATATATATATTCATTTAGACGTCAATTCAGACGTCAATTCTCAACCGTTTACCATGTAATTTTGCAGGCACCATTGGATGGTATTACGGCGACTGCCCTGTGAATTTTGTAAAGTTTGTGAGAGTACTTCAAAAGTTATTAATGAGATCAGTGTGAAATTTGATTGAGTATTTCAAAAGTTATTCATTTAGACGTCAATTCAGACGTGAATTCTCAACCGTCTTCCATGTAATTTTGCAGGCACCATCAGATGGTATTATGCCCACTGTCCTGTAAATTCTGTAAAGTTTGAGCGAGTACTTCAAAAGTTATTAATGAGATTAGTTTGAAATTTGTTTGAGTATTTCAATATATATATTCATTTAGACGTCAATTCAGACGTCAATTCTCAACCGTTTTTTATGTAATTTTGCAGGCACCATCGGCTGGAACTACGGCAACTGCCCAATAAATTTGGCGGAGTTTGATTGAGTACTTCAAAAGTTATTAATGCAAAGCACTGAACCAACGTTGTGACAACGACGGCGGAGCGTTTTTCGTCTATATCTCAGTCAATTCTCTACCGTTTCACATGTAATTTTGCACACACCATTCGCAGCCATTGCAGCGACTGCCCTGAAAATTTGGTGAGGTTTGATCGAGTATTCCAAAAGTTATTAATGTGATGCACTGAAACAACACTGTTTCCACATCGCCAGAGCGCTGAAAATGCGGGCCGTCATTGAAACAGCACTGAGGAAGTGCCCCCCATCGTACATGTGTGACTGAGCAGTTAGAACTGACAAGGCAGGTCGCCAGGATTGAGAGAGTAATTATCAACACTACAGCGACATAGGCCCAATATCGTTTTTTTTTTTTTTCAAGTTATGATACCTAGCTGAAAATAAACGAGAAAAGATTGCTTTTCCGATATACCCCTTATTGAGGGAGATGTAAAACACCCTATTTGCACTGTTTGATGACTTTTAACGTCTGATTCTGACGTCAAAAGTCGTCAAACGAAAAATGAGAGAAATGTCAAGACAGTCACAATGGCCACTAACCCACTGTCTACAATGAGTTTTCACTGATCTCTGGGCATTTTTGTCATCATTTCACCCGTTTTTCGCTGATATCTCAGTCAATTCTCAACCGATTTTCATGTAATTTTGCAGGCACCACCTGCAACTATAGCGGCGACTGCCCTGAGAAGTTGGTAAAGTTTTGAGCGAGTACTTCTAAAGTTATTAGTGAGATTAGTGGTAAATTTGCTTGAGTATTTCAAAATTTATTCATTTAGACGTCAATTCAGACGTCAATTCTCAACCGTTTACCATGTAATTTTGCAGGCACCATCGGATGGTATTACGGCGACTGCCCTGTAAATTCTGTAAAGTTTGAGAGAATACTTCAAAAGTTATTAATGAGATTAGTGTGAAATTTGATTGAGTATTTCAAAAGTTATTCATTTAGACGTAAATTCAGACGTCAATTCTCAACCGTCTTCCATGTAATTTTGCAGGCACCATTGGATGTTATTTCAGCGACTGCCCTGTAAATTCTGTAAAGTTTGAGCGAGTACTTCTAAAGTTATTAGTGAGATTAGTGGTAAATTTGCTTGAGTATTTCAATATATATATTCATTTAGACGTCAATTCAGACGTCAATTCTCAACCGTTTACCATGTAATTTTGCAGGCACCATTGGATGGTATTACGGCGACTGCCCTGTGAATTTTGTAAAGTTTGTGAGAGTACTTCAAAAGTTATTAATGAGATCAGTGTGAAATTTGATTGAGTATTTCAAAAGTTATTCATTTAGACGTCAATTCAGACGTGAATTCTCAACCGTCTTCCATGTAATTTTGCAGGCACCATCAGATGGTATTGTGCCCACTGTCCTGTAAATTCTGTAAAGTTTGAGCGAGTACTTCAAAAGTTATTAATGAGATTAGTTTGAAATTTGTTTGAGTATTTCAATATATATATTCATTTAGACGTCAATTCAGACGTCAATTCTCAACCGTTTTTTATGTAATTTTGCAGGCACCATTGGATGGTATTACGGCGACTGCCCTGTAAATTTTGTAAAGTTTGTGAGAGTACTTCAAAAGTTATTAATGAGATCAGTGTGAAATTTGATTGAGTATTTCAAAAGTTATTCATTTAGACGTCAATTCAGACGTGAATTCTCAACCGTCTTCCATGTAATTTTGCAGGCACCATCAGATGGTATTATGCCCACTGTCCTGTAAATTCTGTAAAGTTTGAGCGAGTACTTCAAAAGTTATTAATGAGATTAGTTTGAAATTTGTTTGAGTATTTCAATATATATATTCATTTAGACGTCAATTCAGACGTCAATTCTCAACCGTTTTTTATGTAATTTTGCAGGCACCATCGGCTGGAACTACGGCAACTGCCCAATAAATTTGGCGGAGTTTGATTGAGTACTTCAAAAGTTATTAATGCAAAGCACTGAGCCAACGTTGTGACAACGCCGGCGGAGCGTTTTTCGTCTATATCTCAGTCAATTCTCAACCGTTTCACATGTAATTTTGAACACACCATTCGCAGCCATTGCAGCAACTGCCCTGAAAATTTGGTGAGGTTTGATCGAGTATTCCAAAAGTTATTAATGTGGTGCACTGAAACAACACTGTTTCCACATCGCCAGAGCGCTGAAAATGCGGGCCGTCATTGAAACAGCACTGAGGAAGTGCCCCCCATCGTACATGTGTGACTGAGCAGTTAGAAGTGACAAGGCAGGTCGCCAGGATTGAGAGAGTAATTATCAACACTACAGCGACATAGGCCCAATATCGTTTTTTTTTTTTTTTTAAGTTATGATACCTAGCTGAAAATAAACGAGAAAAGATTGCTTTTCCGATATACCCCTTATTGAGGGAGATGTAAAACACCTTATTTGCACTGTTTGATGACTTTTGACGTCTGATTCTGACGTCAAAAGTCGTCAAACGAAAAATGAGAGAAATGTCAAGACAGTCACAATGGCCACAAACCCACTGTCTACAATGAGTTTTCACTGATCTCTGGGCATTTTTGTCATCATTTCACCCGTTTTTCGCTGATATCTCAGTCAATTCTCAACCGATTTTCATGTAATTTTGCAGGCACCAACTGCAACTATAGCGGCGACTGCCCTGGAAAGTTGGTAAAGTTTTGAGCGAGTACTTCTAAAGTTATTAATGAGATCAGTGTGAAATTTGATTGAGTATTTCAAAAGTTATTCATTTAGACGTCAATTCAGACGTGAATTCTCAACCGTCTTCCATGTAATTTTGCAGGCACCATCAGATGGTATTATGCCCACTGTCCTGTAAATTCTGTATAGTTTGAGCGAGTACTTCAAAAGTTATTAATGAGATTAGTTTAAAATTTGTTTGAGTATTTCAATATATATATTCATTTAGACGTCAATTCAGACGTCAATTCTCAACCGTTTTTTATGTAATTTTGCAGGCACCATCGGCTGGAACTACGGCAACTGCCCAATAAATTTGGCGGAGTTTGATTGAGTACTTCAAAAGTTATTAATGCAAAGCACTGAACCAACGTTGTGACAACGTCGGCGGAGCGTTTTTCGTTGATATCTCAGTCAATTCTCAACCGTTTCACATGTAATTTTGCACACACCATTCGCAGCCATTGCAGCGACTGCCCTGAAAATTTGGTGAGGTTTGATCGAGTATTCCAAAAGTTATTAGTGTGATGCACTGAAACAACACTGTTTCCACATCGCCAGAGCGCTGAAAATGCGGGCCGTCATTGAAACAGCACTGAGGAAGTGCCCCCCATCGTACATGTGTGACTAAGCAGTTAGAACTGACAAGGCAGGTCGCCAGGATTGAGAGAGTAATTATCAACACTACAGCGACATAGGCCCAATATCGTTTTTTTTTTTTTTTAAGTTATGATACCTAGCTGAAAATAAACGAGAAAAGATTTCTTTTCCGATATACCCCTTATTGAGGGAGATGTAAAACACCCTATTTGCACTGTTTGATGACTTTTGTCGTCTGATTCTGACGTCAAAAGTCGTCAAACGAAAAATGAGAGAAATGTCAAGACAGTCACAATGGCCACAAACCCACTGTCTACAATGAGTTTTCACTGATCTCTGGGCATTTTTGTCATCATTTCACCCGTTTTTCGCTGATATCTCAGTCAATTCTCAACCGATTTTCATGTAATTTTGCAGGCACCACCTGCAACTATAGCGGCGACTGCCCTGAGAAGTTGGTAAAGTTTTGAGCGAGTACTTCTAAAGTTATTAGTGAGATTAGTGGTAAATTTGCTTGAGTATTTCAAAATTTATTCATTTAGACGGCAATTCAGACGTCAATTCTCAACCGTTTACCATGTAATTTTGCAGGCATCATCGGATGGTATTACGGCGACTGCCCTGTAAATTCTGTAAAGTTTGAGAAAATACTTCAAAAGTTATTAATGAGATTATTGTGAAATTTGATTGGGTATTTCAAAAGTTATTCATTTAGACGTAATTTCAGACGTCAATTCTGAACCGTCTTCCATGTAATTTTGCAGGCACCATTGGATGTTATTTCAGCGACTGCCCTGTAAATTCTGTAAAGTTTGAGCGAGTACTTCTAAAGTTATTAGTGAGATTAGTGGTAAATTTGCTTGAGTATTTCAATATATATATTCATTTAGACGTCAATTCAGACGTCAATTCTCAACCGTTTACCATGTAATTTTGCAGGCACCATTGGATGGTATTACGGCGACTGCCCTGTAAATTTTGTAAAGTTTGTGAGAGTACTTCAAAAGTTATTAATGAGATCAGTGTGAAATTTGATTGAGTATTTCAAAAGTTATTCATTTAGACGTCAATTCAGACGTGAATTCTCAACCGTCTTCCATGTAATTTTGCAGGCACCATCAGATGGTATTATGCCCACTGTCCTGTAAATTCTGTAAAGTTTGAGCGAGTACTTCAAAAGTTATTAATGAGATTAGTTTGAAATTTGTTTGAGTATTTCAATATATATATTCACTTAGACGTCAATTCAGACGTCAATTCTCAACCGTTTTTTATATAATTTTGCAGGCACCATCGGCTGGAACTACGGCAACTGCCCAATAAATTTGGCGGAGTTTGATTGAGTACTTCAAAAGTTATTAATGCAAAGCACTGAACCAACGTTGTGACAACGTCGGCGGAGCGTTTTTCGTCTATATCTCAGTCAATTCTCAACCGTTTCACATGTAATTTTGAACACACCATTCGCAGCCATTGCAGCGACTGCCCTGAAAATTTGGTGAGGTTTGATCGAGTATTCCAAAAGTTATTAATGTGGTGCACTGAAACAACACTGTTTCCACATCGCCAGAGCGCTGAAAATGCGGGCCGTCATTGAAACAGCACTGAGGAAGTGCCCCCCATCGTACATGTGTGACTGAGCAGTTAGAAGTGACAAGGCAGGTCGCCAGGATTGAGAGAGTAATTATCAACACTACAGCGACATAGGCCCAATATCGTTTTTTTTTTTTTTTTAAGTTATGATACCTAGCTGAAAATAAACGAGAAAAGATTGCTTTTCCGATATACCCCTTATTGAGGGAGATGTAAAACACCTTATTTGCACTGTTTGATGACTTTTGACGTCTGATTCTGACGTCAAAAGTCGTCAAACGAAAAATGAGAGAAATGTCAAGACAGTCACAATGGCCACAAACCCACTGTCTACAATGAGTTTTCACTGATCTCTGGGCATTTTTGTCATCATTTCACCCGTTTTTCGCTGATATCTCAGTCAATTCTCAACCGATTTTCATGTAATTTTGCAGGCACCACCTGCAACTATAGCGGCGACTGCCCTGAGAAGTTGGTAAAGTTTTGAGCGAGTACTTCTAAAGTTATTAGTGAGATTAGTGGTAAATTTGCTTGAGTATTTCAAAATTTATTCATTTAGACGTCAATTCAGACGTCAATTCTCAACCGTTTACCATGTAATTTTGCAGGCACCATCGGATGGTATTACGGCGACTGCCCTGTAAATTCTGTAAAGTTTGAGAGAATACTTCAAAAGTTATTAATGAGATTAGTGTGAAATTTGATTGAGTATTTCAAAAGTTATTCATTTAGACGTAATTTCAGACGTCAATTCTCAACCGTCTTCCATGTAATTTTGCAGGCACCATTGGATGTTATTTCAGCGACTGCCCTGTAAATTCTGTAAAGTTTGAGCGAGTACTTCTAAAGTTATTAGTGAGATTAGTGGTAAATTTGCTTGAGTATTTCAATATATATATTCATTTAGACGTCAATTCAGACGTCAATTCTCAACCGTTTACCATGTAATTTTGCAGGCACCATTGGATGGTATTACGGCGACTGCCCTGTAAATTTTGTAAAGTTTGTGAGAGTACTTCAAAAGTTATTAATGAGATCAGTGTGAAATTTGATTGAGTATTTCAAAAGTTATTCATTTAGACGTCAATTCAGACGTGAATTCTCAACCGTCTTCCATGTAATTTTGCAGGCACCATCAGATGGTATTATGCCCACTGTCCTGTAAATTCTGTAAAGTTTGAGCGAGTACTTCAAAAGTTATTAATGAGATTAGTTTGAAATTTGTTTGAGTATTTCAATATATATATTCACTTAGACGTCAATTCAGACGTCAATTCTCAACCGTTTTTTATATAATTTTGCAGGCACCATCGGCTGGAACTACGGCAACTGCCCAATAAATTTGGCGGAGTTTGATTGAGTACTTCAAAAGTTATTAATGCAAAGCACTGAACCAACGTTGTGACAACGCCGGCGGAGCGTTTTTCGTCTATATCTCAGTCAATTCTCAACCGTTTCACATGTAATTTTGAACACACCATTCGCAGCCATTGCAGCGACTGCCCTGAAAATTTGGTGAGGTTTGATCGAGTATTCCAAAAGTTATTAATGTGGTGCACTGAAACAACACTGTTTCCACATCGCCAGAGCGCTGAAAATGCGGGCCGTCATTGAAACAGCACTGAGGAAGTGCCCCCCATCGTACATGTGTGACTGAGCAGTTAGAAGTGACAAGGCAGGTCGCCAGGATTGAGAGAGTAATTATCAACACTACAGCGACATAGGCCCAATATCGTTTTTTTTTTTTTTTAAGTTATGATACCTAGCTGAAAATAAACGAGAAAAGATTGCTTTTCCGATATACCCCTTATTGAGGGAGATGTAAAACACCTTATTTGCACTGTTTGATGACTTTTGACGTCTGATTCTGACGTCAAAAGTCGTCAAACGAAAAATGAGAGAAATGTCAAGACAGTCACAATGGCCACAAACCCACTGTCTACAATGAGTTTTCACTGATCTCTGGGCATTTTTGTCATCATTTCACCCGTTTTTCGCTGATATCTCAGTCAATTCTCAACCGATTTTCATGTAATTTTGCAGGCACCACCTGCAACTATAGCGGCGACTGCCCTGAGAAGTTGGTAAAGTTTTGAGCGAGTACTTCTAAAGTTATTAGTGAGATTAGTGGTAAATTTGCTTGAGTATTTCAAAATTTATTCATTTAGACGTCAATTCAGACGTCAATTCTCAACCGTTTACCATGTAATTTTGCAGGCACCATCGGATGGTATTACGGCGACTGCCCTGTAAATTCTGTAAAGTTTGAGAGAATACTTCAAAAGTTATTAATGAGATTAGTGTGAAATTTGATTGAGTATTTCAAAAGTTATTCATTTAGACGTAATTTCAGACGTCAATTCTCAACCGTCTTCCATGTAATTTTGCAGGCACCATTGGATGTTATTTCAGCGACTGCCCTGTAAATTCTGTAAAGTTTGAGCAAGTACTTCTAAAGTTATTAGTGAGATTAGTGGTAAATTTGCTTGAGTATTTCAATATATATATTCATTTAGACGTCAATTCAGACGTCAATTCTCAACCGTTTACCATGTAATTTTGCAGGCACCATTGGATGGTATTACGGCGACTGCCCTGTAAATTTTGTAAAGTTTGTGAGGGTACTTCAAAAGTTATTAATGAGATCAGTGTGAAATTTGATTGAGTATTTCAAAAGTTATTCATTTAGACGTCAATTCAGACGTGAATTCTCAACCGTCTTCCATGTAATTTTGCAGGCACCATCAGATGGTATTATGCCCACTGTCCTGTAAATTCTGTAAAGTTTGAGCGAGTACTTCAAAAGTTATTAATGAGATTAGTTTGAAATTTGTTTGAGTATTTCAATATATATATTCACTTAGACGTCAATTCAGACGTCAATTCTCAACCGTTTTTTATATAATTTTGCAGGCACCATCGGCTGGAACTACGGCAACTGCCCAATAAATTTGGCGGAGTTTGATTGAGTACTTCAAAAGTTATTAATGCAAAGCACTGAACCAACGTTGTGACAACGCCGGCGGAGCGTTTTTCGTCTATATCTCAGTCAATTCTCAACCGTTTCACATGTAATTTTGAACACACCATTCGCAGCCATTGCAGCGACTGCCCTGAAAATTTGGTGAGGTTTGATCGAGTATTCCAAAAGTTATTAATGTGGTGCACTGAAACAACACTGTTTCCACATCGCCAGAGCGCTGAAAATGCGGGCCGTCATTGAAACAGCACTGAGGAAGTGCCCCCCATCGTACATGTGTGACTGAGCAGTTAGAAGTGACAAGGCAGGTCGCCAGGATTGAGAGAGTAATTATCAACACTACAGCGACATAGGCCCAATATCGTTTTTTTTTTTTTTAAGTTATGATACCTAGCTGAAAATAAACGAGAAAAGATTGCTTTTCCGATATACCCCTTATTGAGGGAGATGTAAAACACCTTATTTGCACTGTTTGATGACTTTTGACGTCTGATTCTGACGTCAAAAGTCGTCAAACGAAAAATGAGAGAAATGTCAAGACAGTCACAATGGCCACAAACCCACTGTCTACAATGAGTTTTCACTGATCTCTGGGCATTTTTGTCATCATTTCACCCGTTTTTCGCTGATATCACAGTCAATTCTCAACCGATTTTCATGTAATTTTGCAGGCACCACCTGCAACTATAGCGGCGACTGCCCTGAAAAGTTGGTAAAGTTTTGAGCGAGTACTTCTAAAGTTATTAATGAGATCAGTGTGAAATTTGATTGAGTATTTCAAAAGTTATTCATTTAGACGTCAATTCAGACGTGAATTCTCAACCGTCTTCCATGTAATTTTGCAGGCACCATCAGATGGTATTATGCCCACTGTCCTGTAAATTCTGTAAAGTTTGAGCGAGTACTTCAAAAGTTATTAATGAGATTAGTTTGAAATTTGTTTGAGTATTTCAATATATATATTCATTTAGACGTCAATTCAGACGTCAATTCTCAACCGTTTTTTATGTAATTTTGCAGGCACCATCGGCTGGAACTACGGCAACTGCCCAATAAATTTGGCGGAGTTTGATTGAGTACTTCAAAAGTTATTAATGCAAAGCACTGAACCAACGTTGTGACAACGTCGGCGGAGCGTTTTTCGTTGATATCTCAGTCAATTCTCAACCGTTTCACATGTATTTTTGCACACACCATTCGCAGCCATTGCAGCGACTGCCCTGAAAATTTGGTGAGGTTTGATCGAGTATTCCAAAAGTTATTAGTGTGATGCACTGAAACAACACTGTTTCCACATCGCCAGAGCGCTGAAAATGCGGGCCGTCATTGAAACAGCACTGAGGAAGTGCCCCCCATCGTACATGTGTGACTAAGCAGTTAGAACTGACAAGGCAGGTCGCCAGGATAGAGAGAGTAATTATCAACACTACAGCGACATAGGCCCAATATCGTTTTTTTTTTTTTTAAGTTATGATACCTAGCTGAAAATAAACGAGAAAAGATTGCTTTTCCGATATACCCCTTATTGAGGGAGATGTAAAACACCCTATTTGCACTGTTTGATGACTTTTGACGTCTGATTCTGACGTCAAAAGTCGTCAAACGAAAAATGAGAGAAATGTCAAGACAGTCACAATGGCCACAAACCCACTGTCTACAATGAGTTTTCACTGATCTCTGGGCATTTTTGTCATCATTTCACCCGTTTTTCGCTGATATCTCAGTCAATTCTCAACCGATTTTCATGTAATTTTGCAGGCACCACCTGCAACTATAGCGGCGACTGCCCTGAGAAGTTGGTAAAGTTTTGAGCGAGTACTTCTAAAGTTATTAGTGAGATTAGTGGTAAATTTGCTTGAGTATTTCAAAATTTATTCATTTAGACGTCAATTCAGACGTCAATTCTCAACCGTTTACCATGTAATTTTGCAGGCACCATCGGATGGTATTACGGCGACTGCCCTGTAAATTCTGTAAAGTTTGAGAGAATACTTCAAAAGTTATTAATGAGATTAGTGTGAAATTTGATTGAGTATTTCAAAAGTTATTCATTTAGACGTAATTTCAGACGTCAATTCTCAACCGTCTTCCATGTAATTTTGCAGGCACCATTGGATGTTATTTCAGCGACTGCCCTGTAAATTCTGTAAAGTTTGAGCGAGTACTTCTAAAGTTATTAGTGAGATTAGTGGTAAATTTGCTTGAGTATTTCAATATATATATTCATTTAGACGTCAATTCAGACGTCAATTCTCAACCGTTTACCATGTAATTTTGCAGGCACCATTGGATGGTATTACGGCGACTGCCCTGTAAATTTTGTAAAGTTTGTGAGAGTACTTCAAAAGCTATTAATGAGATCAGTGTGAAATTTGATTGAGTATTTCAAAAGTTATTCATTTAGACGTCAATTCAGACGTGAATTCTCAACCGTCTTCCATGTAATTTTGCAGGCACCATCAGATGGTATTATGCCCACTGTCCTGTAAATTCTGTAAAGTTTGAGCGAGTACTTCAAAAGTTATTAATGAGATTAGTTTGAAATTTGTTTGAGTATTTCAATATATATATTCACTTAGACGTCAATTCAGACGTCAATTCTCAACCGTTTTTTATATAATTTTGCAGGCACCATCGGCTGGAACTACGGCAACTGCCCAATAAATTTGGCGGAGTTTGATTGAGTACTTCAAAAGTTATTAATGCAAAGCACTGAACCAACGTTGTGACAACGTCGGCGGAGCGTTTTTCGTCTATATCTCAGTCAATTCTCAACCGTTTCACATGTAATTTTGAACACACCATTCGCAGCCATTGCAGCGACTGCCCTGAAAATTTGGTGAGGTTTGATCGAGTATTCCAAAAGTTATTAATGTGGTGCACTGAAACAACACTGTTTCCACATCGCCAGAGCGCTGAAAATGCGGGCCGTCATTGAAACAGCACTGAGGAAGTGCCCCCCATCGTACATGTGTGACTGAGCAGTTAGAAGTGACAAGGCAGGTCGCCAGGATTGAGAGAGTAATTATCAACACTACAGCGACATAGGCCCAATATCGTTTTTTTTTTTTTTTAAGTTATGATACCTAGCTGAAAATAAACGAGAAAAGATTGCTTTTCCGATATACCCCTTATTGAGGGAGATGTAAAACACCTTATTTGCACTGTTTGATGACTTTTGACGTCTGATTCTGACGTCAAAAGTCGTCAAACGAAAAATGAGAGAAATGTCAAGACAGTCACAATGGCCACAAACCCACTGTCTACAATGAGTTTTCACTGATCTCTGGGCATTTTTGTCATCATTTCACCCGTTTTTCGCTGATATCTCAGTCAATTCTCAACCGATTTTCATGTAATTTTGCAGGCACCACCTGCAACTATAGCGGCGACTGCCCTGAGAAGTTGGTAAAGTTTTGAGCGAGTACTTCTAAAGTTATTAGTGAGATTAGTGGTAAATTTGCTTGAGTATTTCAAAATTTATTCATTTAGACGTCAATTCAGACGTCATTTCTCAACCGTTTACCATGTAATTTTGCAGGCACCATCGGATGGTATTACGGCGACTGCCCTGTAAATTCTGTAAAGTTTGAGAGAATACTTCAAAAGTTATTAATGAGATTAGTGTGAAATTTGATTGAGTATTTCAAAAGTTATTCATTTAGACGTAAATTCAGACGTCAATTCTCAACCGTCTTCCATGTAATTTTGCAGGGACCATTGGATGTTATTTCAGCGACTGCCCTGTAAATTCTGTAAAGTTTGAGCGAGTACTTCTAAAGTTATTAGTGAGATTAGTGGTAAATTTGCTTGAGTATTTCAATATATATATTCATTTAGACGTCAATTCAGACGTCAATTCTCAACCGTTTACCATGTAATTTTGCAGGCACCATTGGATGGTATTACGGCGACTGCCCTGTAAATTTTGTAAAGTTTGTGAGAGTACTTCAAAAGTTATTAATGAGATCAGTGTGAAATTTGATTGAGTATTTCAAAAGTTATTAATTTAGACGTCAATTCAGACGTGAATTCTCAACCGTCTTCCATGTAATTTTGCAGGCACCATCAGATGGTATTATGCCCACTGTCCTGTAAATTCTGTAAAGTTTGAGCGAGTACTTCAAAAGTTATTAATGAGATTAGTTTGAAATTTGTTTGAGTATTTCAATATATATATTCACTTAGACGTCAATTCAGACGTCAATTCTCAACCGTTTTTTATATAATTTTGTAGGCACCATCGGCTGGAACTACGGCAACTGCCCAATAAATTTGGCGGAGTTTGATTGAGTACTTCAAAAGTTATTAATGCAAAGCACTGAACCAACATTGTGACAACGTCGGCGGAGCGTTTTTCGTCTATATCTCAGTCAATTCTCAACCGTTTCACATGTAATTTTGAACACACCATTCGCAGCCATTGCAGCGACTGCCCTGAAAATTTGGTGAGGTTTGATCGAGTATTCCAAAAGTTATTGATGTGGTGCACTGAAACAACACTGTTTCCACATCGCCAGAGCGCTGAAAATGCGGGCCGTCATTGAAACAGCACTGAGGAAGTGCCCCCCATCGTACATGTGTGACTGAGCAGTTAGAAGTGACAAGGCAGGTCGCCAGGATTGAGAGAGTAATTATCAACACTACAGCGACATAGGCCCAATATCGTTTTTTTTTTTTTTTAAGTTATGATACCTAGCTGAAAATAAACGAGAAAAGATTGCTTTTCCGATATACCCCTTATTGAGGGAGATGTAAAACACCTTATTTGCACTGTTTGATGACTTTTGACGTCTGATTCTGACGTCAAAAGTCGTCAAACGAAAAATGAGAGAAATGTCAAGACAGTCACAATGGCCACAAACCCACTGTCTACAATGAGTTTTCACTGATCTCTGGGCATTTTTGTCATCATTTCACCCGTTTTTCGCTGATATCTCAGTCAATTCTCAACCGATTTTCATGTAATTTTGCAGGCACCACCTGCAACTATAGCGGCGACTGCCCTGAGAAGTTGGTAAAGTTTTGAGCGAGTACTTCTAAAGTTATTAGTGAGACTAGTGGTAAATTTGCTTGAGTATTTCAAAATTTATTCATTTAGACGTCAATTCAGACGTCAATTCTCAACCGTTTACCATGTAATTTTGCAGGCACCATTGGATGGTATTACGGCGACTGCCCTGTAAATTTTGTAAAGTTTGTGAGAGTACTTCAAAAGTTATTAATAAGATCAGTGTGAAATTTGATTGAGTATTTCAAAAGTTATTCATTTAGACGTCAATTCAGACCTGAATTCTCAACCGTCTTCCATGTAATTTTGCAGGCACCATCAGATGGTATTATGCCCACTGTCCTGTAAATTCTGTAAAGTTTGAGCGAGTACTTCAAAAGTTATTAATGAGATTAGTTTGAAATTTGTTTGAGTATTTCAATATATATATTCATTTAGACGTCAATTCAGACGTCAATTCTCAACCGTTTTTTATGTAATTTTGCAGGCACCATCGGCTGGAACTACGGCAACTGCCCAATAAATTTGGCGGAGTTTGATTGAGTACTTCAAAAGTTATTAATGCAAAGCACTGAACCAACGTTGTGACAACGTCGGCGGAGCGTTTTTCGTCTATATCTCAGTCAATTCTCAACCGTTTCACATGTAATTTTGAGCACACCATTCGCAGCAATTGCAGCGACTGCCCTGAAAATTTGGTGAGGTTTGATCGAGTATTCCAAAAGTTATTAATGTGGTGCACTGAAACAACACTGTTTCCACATCGCCAGAGCGCTGAAAATGCGGGCCGTCATTGAAACAGCACTGAGGAAGTGCCCCCCATCGTACATGTGTGACTGAGCAGTTAGAAGTGACAAGGCAGGTCGCCAGGATTGAGAGAGTAATTATCAACACTACAGCGACATAGGCCCAATATCGTTTTTTTTTTTTTTTAAGTTATGATACCTAGCTGAAAATAAACGAGAAAAGATTGCTTTTCCGATATACCCCTTATTGAGGGAGATGTAAAACACCTTATTTGCACTGTTTGATGACTTTTGACGTCTGATTCTGACGTCAAAAGTCGTCAAACGAAAAATGAGAGAAATGTCAAGACAGTCACAATGGCCACAAACCCACTGTCTACAATGCGTTTTCACTGATCTCTGGGAATTTTTGTCATCATTTCACCCGTTTTTCGCTGATATCTCAGTCAATTCTCAACCGATTTTCATGTAATTTTGCAGGCACCACCTGCAACTATAGCGGCGACTGCCCTGAAAAGTTGGTAAAGTTTTGAGCGAGTACTTCTAAAGTTATTAGTGAGATTAGTGGTAAATTTGCTTGGGTATTTCAAAATTTATTCATTTAGACGTCAATATAGACGTCAATTCTAAACCGTTTACCATGTAATTTTGCAGGCACCATCGGATGGTATTACGGCGACTGCCCTGTAAATTCTGTAAAGTTTGAGAGAATACTTCAAAAGTTAATAATGAGATTAGTGTGAAATTTGATTGAGTATTTCAAAAGTTATTCATTTAGACGTCAATTCAGACGTCAATTCTCAACCGTCTTCCATGTAATTTTGCAGGCACCACTGGATGTTATTTCAGCGACTGCCCTGTAAATTCTGTAAAGTTTGAGCGAGTACTTCTAAAGTTATTAGTGAGATTAGTGGTAAATTTGCTTGAGTATTTCAATATATATATTCATTTAGACGTCAATTCAGACGTCAATTCTAAACCGTTTACCATGTAGTTTTGCAGGCACCATTGGATGGTATTACGGCGACTGCCCTGTAAATTTTGTAAAGTTTGTGAGAGTACTTCAAAAGTTATTAATGAGATCAGTGTGAAATTTGATTGAGTATTTCAAAAGTTATTCATTTAGACGTCAATTCAGACGTGAATTCTCAACCGTCTTCCATGTAATTTTGCAGGCACCATCAGATGGTATTATGCCCACTGTCCTGTAAATTCTGTAAAGTTTGAGCGAGTACTTCAAAAGTTATTAATGAGATTAGTTTGAAATTTGTTTGAGTATTTCAATATATATATTCATTTAGACGTCAATTCAGACGTCAATTCTCAACCGTTTTTATGTAATTTTGCAGGCACCATCGGCTGGAACTACGGAAACTGCCCAATAAATTTGGCGGAGCTTGATTGAGTACTTCAAAAGTTATTAATGCAAAGCACTGAACCAACGTTGTGACAACGACGGCGGAGCGTTTTTCGTTGATATCTCAGTCAATTCTCAACCGTTTTACATGTAATTTTGCACACACCATTCGCAGCCATTGCAGCGACTGCCCTGAAAATTTGGTGAGGTTTGATCGAGTATTCCAAAAGTTATTAATGTGATGCACTGAAGCAACACTGTTTCCACATCGCCAGAGCGCTGAAAATGCGGGCCGTCATTGAAACAGCACTGAGGAAGTGCCCCCCATTGTACATGTGTGACTGAGCAGTTAGAACTGACAAGGCAGGTCGCCAGGATTGAGAGAGTAATTATCAACACTACAGCGACATAGGCCCAATATCGTTTTTTTTTTTTTTAAGTTATGATACCTAGCTGAAAATAAACGAGAAAAGATTGCTTTTCCGATATACCCCTTATTGAGGGAGATGTAAAACACCCTATTTGCACTGTTTGATGACTTTTGACGTCTGATTCTGACGTCAAAAGTCGTCAAACGAAAAATGAGAGAAATGCCAAGAGAGTCACAATGGCCACAAACCCACTGTCTACAATGCGTTTTCACTGATCTCTGGGAATTTTTGTCATCATTTCACCCGTTTTTCGCTGATATCTCAGTCAATTCTCAACCGATTTTCATGTAATTTTGCAGGCACCACCTGCAACTATAGCGGCGACTGCCCTGAGAAGTTGGTAAAGTTTTGAGCGAGTACTTCTAAAGTTATTAGTGAGATTAGTGGTAAATTTGCTTGGGTATTTCAAAATTTATTCATTTAGACGTCAAAATAGACGTCAATTCTAAACCGTTTACCATGTAATTTTGCAGGCACCATCGGATGGTATTACGGCGACTGCCCTGTAAATTCTGTAAAGTTTGAGAGAATACTTCAAAAGTTATTAATGAGATTAGTGTGAAATTTGATTGAGTATTTCAAAAGTTATTCATTTAGACGTCAATTCAGACGTCAATTCTCAACCGTCTTCCATGTAATTTTGCAGGCACCACTGGATGTTATTTCAGCGACTGCCCTGTAAATTCTGTAAAGTTTGAGCGAGTACTTCTAAAGTTATTAGTGAGATTAGTGGTAAATTTGCTTGAGTATTTCAATATATATATTCATTTAGACGTCAATTCAGACGTCAATTCTAAACCGTTTACCATGTAGTTTTGCAGGCACCATTGGATGGTATTACGGCGACTGCCCTGTAAATTTTGTAAAGTTTGTAAGAGTACTTCAAAAGTTATTAATGAGATCAGTGTGAAATTTGATTGAGTATTTCAAAAGTTATTCATTTAGACGTCAATTCAGACGTGAATTCTCAACCGTCATCCATGTAATCTTGCAGGCACCATCAGATGGTATTATGCCCACTGTCCTGTAAATTCTGTAAAGTTTGAGCGAGTACTTCAAAAGTGTTTAATGAGATTAGTGTGAAATTTGTTTGAGTATTTCAATATATATATTCATTTAGACGTAAATTCAGATGTCAATTCTCAACCGATTTTCATGTAACTTTGCAGGCACCACCTGCAACTATAGCGGCGACTGCCCTGTAAATTCTGTAAAGTTTGAGCGAGTACTTCTGAAGTTATTAGTGAGATTAGTGGTAAATTTGCTTGAGTATTTCAATATATATATTCATTTAGACGTCAATTCAGACGTTAATTCTCAACCGTTTACTATGTAAATTTGCAGGCACCATTAGATGGTATTACGGCGACTGCCCTGTAAATTTTGTAAAGTTTGAGAGAATACTTCAAAAGTTATTAATGAGATTAGTGTGAAATTTGATTGAGTATTTCAAAAGTTATTCATTTAGACGTCAATTCAGACGTGGATTCTCAACCGTCTTCCATGTAATTTTGCAGGCATCATCAGATGGTATTATGCCCACTGTCCTGTAAATTCTGTAAAGTTTGAGCGAGTACTTCAAAAGGTATTAATGAGATTAGTGTGAAATTTGTTTGAGTATTTCAATATATATATTCATTTAGACGTCAATTCAGACGTCAATTCTCAACCGTTTTTTATGTAATTTTGCGGGCACCATCGGCTGGAACTACGGCAACTGCCCTATAAATTTGGCGGAGTTTGATTGAGTACTTCAAAAGTTATTATTGCAAAGCACTGAGCCAACATTGCGACAAAGGCGGCGGAGCGTTTTTCGTTGATATCTCAGTCAATTCTCAACCGTTTTACATGTAATTTTGCACACACCATTCGCAGCCATTGCAGCGACTGCCCTGGAAATTTGGTGAGGTTTGATCGAGTATTCCAAAAGTTATTAATGTGATGCACTGAAACAACACTGTTTCCACGTCGCCAGAGCGCTGAAAATGCGGGCCGTCATTGAAACAGCACTGAGGAAGTGCTCCCCATCGTACATGTGTGACTGAGCAGTTAGAACTGACAAGGCAGGTCGCCAGGATTGAGAGAGTAATTATCAACACTACAGCGACATTTAGAAAAAAAGTTAGTTGATGTTTGACACTTTACTCTCCAGATGCTCTGGGTCGCTGTGGTTAGACTCATGTTTGACACTTTACTCTCCAGAAGCTCTGTGTCGCTGTGGTTAGACTCATGTTTAACACTTTACTCTCCAGAATCTCTGGGTTGCTGTGGTTAGACTCATGTTGAACACTTTACTCTCCAGAAGCTCTGGGTCGCTATGGTTAGACTCATGTTTACCACTTTACTCTCCAGAAGCTCTGGGTCGCTGTGGTTAGACTCATGTTTAACACTTTACTTTCTAGAATCTCTGGGTCGCTGTGGTTAGACTCATGTTTGACACTTTACTCTCCAGAATCTCTAGGTCGCTGTGGTAAGACTCATGTTTAACGCTTTACTTTCTAGAATCTCTGGGTCGCTGTGGTTAGACTGATGTTTGACACTTTGCTCTCCAGAAGCTCTGGGTCGCTGTGGCTAGACTCGTGTTTGACACTTTACTCTCCAGAATCTCTGGGTCGCTGTGGTTAGACTCAAGATTACCACTTTACTCTCCAGAAGCTCTGGGTCGCTGTGGTTAGACTCATGGTTGACAATTTACTTTCTAGAATCTCTGGGTCGCTGTGTTTAGACTGATGATTGACACTTTACTCTCCAGATGCTCTGGGTCGCTGTGGTTAGACTCATGTTTGACACTTTACTCTCCAGAATCTCTGGGTCGCTGTGGTTAGACTCAAGATTACCACTTTACTCTCCAGAAGCTCTGGGTCGCTGTGGTTAGACTCATGTTTAACACTTTACTTTCTAGAATCTCTGGGTCGCTGTGGTTAGACTGATGTTTGACACTTTACTCTCCAGATGCTCTGGGTCGCTGTGGTTAGACTCATGTTTTACACTTTGCTCTCCAGAAGCTCTTGGTGGCTGTGGATAGAATCATGTTTGACACTTTACTCTCCAGAAGCTCTGGGTCGCTGTGGTTTAGACTCATGTTTAACACTTTACTCTCCAGAAGCTCTGGTTTGCTGTGGTTAGACTCATGTTTGACACTTTGCTCTCCAGAATCTCTGGGTCGCTGTGGTTAGACTCATGTTAAACACTTTACTCTCCAGAAGCTCTGTGTCGCTGTGGTTAGACTCATGTTTAACACTTTACTCCCCAGAATTTCTGGGTTGCTGTGGTTAGACTCATGTTGAACAATTTACTCTCCAGAAGCTCTGGGTCGCTGTGGTTAGACTCATGTTTAACACTTTACTCTCCAGAATCTCTGTGTCGCTGTGGTTAGACTCATGTTTAACACTTTACTTTCTAGAATCTCTGGGTCGCTGTGGTTAGACTCATGCTTGACACTTTACTCTCCAGAATCTCTAGGTCGCTGTGGTTAGACTCATGTTTAACATTTTACTTTCCAGAATCTCTGGGTCGCTGTGGTTAGACTGATGTTTGGCACTTTGCTCTCCAGAAGCTCTGGGTCGCTGTGGTTAGACTCATGTTTGACACTTTACTCTCCAGAATCTCTGGGTCGCTGTGGTTAGACTCATGTTTAACACTTTACTTTCTAGAATCTCTGGGTCGCTGTGGTTAGACTCATGTTTGACACTTTACTCTCCAGAATCTCTGGGTGGCTGTGGTTAGACTTATGTTTAACACTTCACTCTCCAGAAGCTCTGGGTCGCTGTGGTTGGACTCATGTTTAACACTTCACTCTCCAGAAGCTCTGGGTCGCTGTGGCTAGACTCATGTTTGACACTTTACACTCCAGAAGCTATGGGTCGCTGTGGTTAGACTCATGTTTGACACTTTACTCTCCAGAACCTCTGGGTCGCTGTGGTTAGACTCATGTTTAACACTTCACTCTCCAGAAGCTCTGGGTCGCTGTGGTTAGACTCATGTTTAACACTTCACTCTCCAGAAGCTCTGGGTCGCTGTGGCTAGACTCATGTTTGACACTTTACACTCCAGAAGCTATGGGTCGCTGTGGTTAGACTCATGTTTGACACTTTACTCTCCAGAACCTCTGGGTCGCTGTGGTTAGACTCATGTTTAACACTTCACTCTCCAGAAGGTCTCAGTCGTTGTGGTTAGACTCATGTTTAACACTTCACTCTCCAGAAGCTCTGGGTCGCTGTGGTTAGACTCATGTTTAACACTTTACTCTCCAGAAGCTCTGGGTCACTGTGGTTAGACTCATGTTTAACACTTCACTCTCCGGAAGCTCTGATCGCTGTGGCTAGACTCATGTCTAACACTACTCTCCAGAAGAGCTGGGTCGCTATTGTTAGACTCATGTTTGACACCTTACTCTCCAGAAGCTCTGATCGCTGTGGTTAGACTCAAGTTTACCACTTCACTCTCCAGAAGCTCTGGGTTACTGTGGTTAGACTCATGTTTGACACTTTACTCTCCAGAAGCTCTGAGTCGCTGTGGTTAGACTCATGTTCTACACTTTGCTCTCCAGAAGCCCTGGGTCGCTATGGTTAGACTCATGTTTACCACTTTACTCTCCAGAAGCTCTGGGTCGCTGTGGTTAGACTCATGCTTAACACTTTACTCTCCAGAATCTCTGGGTCGCTGTGGTTAGACTCATGTTTAACACTTTACTCTCCAGAAGCTCTGGGTCGCTGTGGTTAGACTCAAGTTTGACACTTTACTCTCCAGAAGCTCTGGATCGCTTTGGTTAGACTCATATTTGACACTTTACTCTCCAGAAGCTCTGGGTCGCTTTGGTTAGACTCATGTTTGACACTTTACTCTCCAGAAGCTCTGGGTCGCTGTGGTTAGACTCATGTTTAACACTTTACGTCCCAGAAGCTCGGGGTCGCTGTGGTTAGACTCATGTTTAACACTTTACTCTCCAGAAGCTCTGGGTCGCTGTGGTTAGACTCATGTTTGACACTCTACTCTCCAGAATCTCTGGGTCGCTGTGGTTAGACTCATGTTTAACACTTCACTCTCCAGAAGCTCTGGGTCGCTGTGGTTAGACTCATGTTTAACACTTCACTCTCCAGAAGGTCTGGGTCGTTATGGTTAGACTCATGTTTAACACTTTACTTCCCAGAATCTCTGGGTCGCTGTGGTTAGACTCATGTTTGACACTTTACTCCCCAGAAGCTCTGGGTCGCTGTGGTTAGACTCATGTTTAGCACTTTACTCTCCAGAATCTCTGGATCGCTATGGTTAGACTCAGGTTTTAGTCGTTTTAGTCTGTTTTATTAACCAATAAAAAAACGCTATTGGAAATGAAATGACTGTTTGAACATCAAGATTTGCAGATCTTTGGTCTAGAGTTAAACAAATATGAGTAATTATCACCTACTTTAAGTTGTGGACCGCGTACCGGAAGCGATATGCAACAAATTGGTCAAAAATAGAAAATGCCTATATTATGCGTGGAAAGAATAATTATTTTAGTTGTGACTGAAAACGTTAAATATTTATTTGATTACTTATTTTTGATAATTTTTGATAATTATTGATAATTTTTCGGATGTATATATGCCTACTATAGTAAATGAGAAATGAAAATGTACGATAAGGTTCGAAATGATAAATAGTGTAATAAATTGCAACACAAATGTTTTTCGTGAAAAATTAATTCAAAACGCATATTTTTTAGATAAAAATTCGACAAATTGGTGGAACATTTGAAAAAAACTATATATACTTCAGAGCAGCAATGATTTTTCAAGGTTGATTTCAATATGTAAATCCACTTCCTCATTGTAAGAGGACAGACTATATGCGACATGATATGTACTTTTAGTATTAAACTAAGCACGACTGTAATTGTTTCTAATCTGTTCTATGCTTAGGATAAAGCCCGATGAGCTAAGAATGTAGAGCTCCGATGGTTTTAACAGACTTAAAAAACACCCCCGACCATAATGAGGATCTCTCGTAATCAACATGTCATTCACACCTGAATGATTGTAGCACCATAGGCCTACCATGATAATTGATCAACAATAACTCTCCATTCAAGGCTTGAAATGTAGTGATCGAACAAACCAAATAATGTAGTGGTGTGTTTTAATAGCAGGTCAAATCACAGGTAGTGGGAATGAAATGATTTTAATATGTTTCGTCTGAAGAATATTTATCACCCACTTCAATTGTGGGTCGAAGTGGCGAAACTAAACAGGGTGAAGAATTAAAAAAAGATAATTTACTAATAAACTAGTTTGAAACTAGAAATGATGCTTACAAAATATCATGAAAATTGGTTGAGTAATGACTGAGAAACCGTCGAGAATCATGTTGTGCAAACAATTTTTTGTGTATAAATTCAGGCAGACATACCCCAGCAGATACGGGACGTTGGCTCAGTGCTGGCCTAGTGATGGCCCCGCGTCTGCGACGCATGACCATCATTAGGCCAACACCGGGCTCGCATCTCTTGTTAGCTGAGCCCACCCCGTCAAGCGAAAGACATCAGAAACGCAGGATCAATCAGGGTCTATTACATGCAGGAAATGTGTTCATTAGCGTGTTGTCGTATGAACCACGCGTGTGAACCACGAATTGTCATGTACCCGGAAACGCTACAGGCCTACTGATCCCTTTCAGTCAGTCATCTATCTTCCTGCCAGTCTGACAGTCTGCCACTTGTTAGTCTGTTATCTTCCAGTCGGTTGGATACATAATTATGTCAGTTTGTGAGTGAGTGAGTGAGTGAGTGAGTGAGTGAGTGAGTGAGTGAGTGAGTGAGTGAGTGAGTGAGTGAGTGAGTGAGTGAGTGAGTGAGTGAGTGAGTGAGTGAGTGAGTGAGTGAGTGAGTGAGTGAGTGAGTGAGTGAGTGAATCGGCCATTCGGTCGGTCGGTCGGTCGGTCGGTCGGTCGGTCGGTCGGTCGGTCGGTCGGTCGGTCGGTCGGTCGGTCGGTCGGTCGGTCGGTCGGTCGGTCGGTCGGTCGGTCGGTCGGTCGGTCGGTCGGTCGGTCGGTCGGTCGGTCGGTCGGTCGGTCGGTCGGTCAGTCAGTCAGTCAGTCAGTCAGTCAGTCAGTCAGTCAGTCAGTCAATCAGTCAGTCAGTCAGTCAGTCAGTAGGTCGGACTGTCGGTCGGTCGGTCGGTCGGTCAGCCTTCAAGCCAGTCAGACAGCCATTCAGCCAGCTATCAATCTAGCCAGTCAGGTGATCAGCCTAAAACAACGATCAACCTGCGGTCACTCACATTTCAGTCAGTGTGCGAAGTTCGTTGTCTCTTCGATGAGAAAAAGATGCCAATGCTTATGTCTGGACTGGGTCCGCCATATCCAGAGCCATTAAATCTATAAATATTATAATGCTACATCATTAACTTTATACGTGACGTTTTGGTTTCTTTGAAGCTGGTGACGCAATTACTTTGTCTCGGCACGGCGGAATACATGGACATGATATAATGTGTCGCTCAAAAAGCAAAGAAGGTAAAGGTAAAATAACCCAGCAAACACGAGGCGATGCTCCCCAAACATTGGACAAACATTGGATTGATGTCTCGTGTCTGCTATGCACTAGTTTTAAATAAAATGTTCATGGTAGATATAGCCAGAAAACTAGAAAGGATGCTTACAAAATTTCATGAAAATCGGTTGAGAAATGAATGGCAAACCGTCGAGAATCATTTAGAGAATCATGTCGAGAATCATGGTCAAGCGTCTACGACGCTGGCCCTACATTGGCCCAGCATTGGGTCGATGTCTCGTGTTTGCTGGGTAGTCTAATATCGCATCCGTGGACCATTCAGCCCACTCTACCCCCTGGTCAAGGGGACTGATGCTCGTTATTTTAACTCCCCAGGGAGCATACAACATTACACCTCTTACACCGCGAGGAACGTACCGTCGCTGTCATACAAGTAGCACCTAAGTACAGTGAAGCACTTGAAGTTGAAGTGCAGTGACCGAGGACACAGCACCAAAACTGGGCACGAACTCTCCCTCTTCCCATTTTTTTCATTGATGTCCAAACGTTAAGAGGTGATAATTATAATTCTGCATTAAGCGGGGATTGAACCCGTGCGATAGACACCTCTACTAATGTTTTCGGATAGGATAAAGCCTGAGGAGCTCTACATTCTTAGCTGTAAAAAGGGTCGAGGCCGAAGGCCGAGGCCTTTTTCACAGCTAAGAATTCAGAACTTCGAGGGTTTTAACTGACTTAAAACACATCCGAACATAATGAGGATCCCTCATAATGAACAGCTCGGTCACACCTGACCGATTTTAATAGCATATAATAGGCCTACCATGATAATTGGTCTGTACAAGATCAACAATAACTCTCCATTCCCGGCTTAGAATATAGTGGTCGGAAAAAGAAAATAATGTAGTGGTGTGTTTTAAGAATAGTTAGGCCACTGCTGTTTGCCTTTTTGGCTAATATACTGTGATACCGCGGCAGGCAGTACCTATAGCAAAGTTTGTATGGTAACCCTTTAACCCCTACAGCCGGGGATCGACTTTAGCCGTCAGAATCTGACGTCTGTAGCCGTCAGATTCTTACGTCTAATATGGATCCCCGCACTTCGGGGATCGACATTAGACGTCAGAATTTGACGTCTGTAGCCGTCAGATTCTTACGTCTAATGTCGATCCCCGCACTTAAAAAAATGAACATATTTATAATGGCCTTACAACAATAACATAGGTATTTAAATGAAGCAGAATGAGCTAACTAAGATATTTATGATGATTTTAAATTGAAAAAAGTAGCCTGCATTTGTTCTCCATGCTTTATACAAAAATATTTCAGCGTTGTAAGGGATGAGCGCTAAGCAGACTATATTCGTTTTCAATGATGTTACCACCAGGTTAAATCACTGTTATTGAGAATGAAATGAGTGTTTAAACATAATTGAGTAAAAATTTAAATTAGTTAATTTCACGCTTGAAGGGCTACTAATATACTGTCATCTTGCAGGGGCGAAACCATATTTTAAAAAGGGCGAGAGGGGGCGAAAAGACTCTGTTTGCATTTACACAAAAAATATAGATTAAGGTGTCATAGCATGACTCTCGGCTAATAAAAGTGGTGCAGTGGTTGAAGCTGCCTGCTTGGAAAGTCAGAGATCGCGGGCTCGTCCCCCGCTCTGGCATCTAAGTTTCAAAGAAACAAAATGTTTCTTCTCTGTTCACTCGTGATGATACATTACTGTGGAGGGAGGTAGCGTGCTTGACCTCAGACCGCCAGGGCTCGAATGTGTCTGGAGGGCAGTTTTTATCCTATTTATATCACCATCCCTAGAAGGTTCTCCTGGCCCAGTTTAGCCTATATCTGCACAAAGCTGGCCTAAAACCCCATTCATTTCATTTTTACCTTATAGACTAGTGGAAATCTGAGATATCGTTCAGAAAAAGTGACCCACGGTAGGAGCTCTGCCCATTTTGTTTTCTCAACATTTTTAACCATTTTCGGGTATGGCGAATCGAATGCGAAGTCGTGTCAAGCGAAAAAAATCCGCGAAATTCGTTTATTTTCAAGAATAAAATATGACGTCATAATGTATATTTTGTGTACTTTTGCAAATATCATGAATTGATGTGAGGAAAGGGGTGACATTGTATTTGAACCGATGGCCAGCACTTCCAATAAGTCGGTCCGTGCCCAACCCATGTACACATGGTGGCATCTACTGGTAATCAGCTTCACGGGGGAGCTACCCCAAGGTCATGGTAAGGTCATCTCAAGATCACAGCAAGGTCGAATTAGCTGAAAACGGTTGAGAATACCTTTGTTTTCATTTTTTGCTAAAATTATGTTCACTTGAGATGTCTATGAAGGCTCGAAGCATTCTTGGACCCAAACACGGACATATGCCAAAACACCCCAAGAGGTTACAGGGATAATATAAGGGTTGGAGGGTTTTATACTCCCCGTGAAATCACCCTCGTGTCACCCCTGTCTGATATGGCAGAAATGGACCAAATAACACAATGATGTTATGTTTCGACCAATGGCCAGTATACAATAGTTGCATCTGATGGAGTTCAACCCAAGTACACATGGTAAAATGAATTGGGGTTGGATTTCACAAGGGTGCTACCCCAAGGTCATGGTAAGGTCATCTCAAGGTCACAGCAAGGTCAAATCAGCTCAAAACGAGTGAAAATAGCTTGTTTTTGTTGATTTTGCTACAAGTATGTTCCCTTGGGATGTCTATGATGGATTGAAGCATACCTAGACCCCCAACACGGACCAATACCAAGAAACGCCCCAAAAGGTAACAGGTAATTAAAGGGTTGGGAGGGTTATACCCCATCAAATCACCCTTGTTTCAGCCCTGTCTGATATGGCAGAAAGGGACGAAATATAACACACTGATTTTATGTTTGACCGATGTCCAAATAAATCTAATGAAGCCCATCCAAAGTACACTTGGTGACATGGCTGGGGGTCGGGCTTCATAGGCGAGAGACCACAAGGTCATGGCCAGTTATATCTGAAGGTCACAGCAAGGTCAAATCAGCTCAACAGTGAAAATAGCTTGTTTTCGTTGCTTTAGTTACACTCATGTTCATTTCAAATGTCGGTGATGATGAAACCCGCCTAGACACCGTGTCTATACCTTAGACACCCAAGAGATAACATGGGTAATATAAGGTTTTACTTAGGGGTTTTAGCCTTATCAACTCATCTTTAGGCCTATATCACCCCTTTCTGATATAGAAAAATGGACAAAATAACAAAGTTATGCTTTGACCAATGGCCAGAAGGCCTACTTTTAATACATTACACTCGTGTATCCAGTGTCTCTACTTCAGACACTAGTATTCACCCCCCCCCCTCCCCCGACTACCTGATAATCACCACCAGGAGTCAGAGCTTTTACAGCCACTGTCTATACTACATCGTGTACATTTCAAGTGAACATAATGTTAACAAAAACAACAAAAATAAGCTATTTTCAATCATTTTTTCACTGACAGTGTGTATATGCCACGTTCTCATACCACACTAGGGGTCAAGGGTACCATACTTCGATGACCCCTGGTGGCCTTGTCCATGTATGTATAATCTGCAGTTTTTCCTGTTTCAATAACTTTTTTGTTCTTAATCTCTATGATTTTGTGTACTATAATATTCTAATATTTTGAATTTAATTATGTTATCATTAAAATAAATTTGACACCATAAATAAATACTTGTAACGAAGCTGCGGGGACGTACCTTCTCGCATGGAGGGTCCCAAATGCTAAAATATATTTAACCCTGACATTGACGTCAAATCACCAAAAAAATTCCAGAAATGGATTTTGCAGTCAAAATCACGCGAAAATGAGGTATTACACTTGTTTCTAGCTTTATTTGGTAAAAATCATATTTTTGCTTACTTGACTTTAAAATTGACCTTTTGACCTTGAAATTGACCTTCTGTCTTTAAGGATGACTCCAAATCACAAAACTGGTACCAGAAATGAATTTTGCAGTCAAAATTACACAAAAATGAGGTATTACAGTTGTTTCTACCTTTATTTGTTGAAAAATCATATTTGACCCTGAAATTGAACTTTGACCTTGAATTTACCCCCTAGTGCAAAGTGGTTAAGAATGACAAGATGTCTCCCGGCATATTCTGAATACATATATCCTCACCATCAATAATCAGCAATACAAAAATGTTACACCCCAAAAAGAGGTCCAGTGCTAGTTCTGCCAAACTAATAGTGATATGACGAGATTTAATCTATTATTTTATGATATAGACGTCATAATTTAAATCGCGAAATAGAACGTTTTAGAGAAAAAAATCGGCTTGACACGACGTCGCATTCGATTCCCCATACCCGAAAATGGTTAAAAGTGATGAAAAAACTAAATGGGCAGACTTCCTACTCTGGGTCAATATTTTGCTCCGATTTCCACCAGTCTATTAGGAAATATTGAGTGACAAACACCAAATAGTCAGGGAAAGTTAGGAAAAAACTAAAATAAATTCTTTACCAAAATATTTTTGTACCACGATCTTGTATAAGGTCTGGATAAGCCACAAAAAAATTGTTTATTCTGGATATTCATAGGAGGATTTCTAGGAGGGTAAAATCCAAAATCGCCGACTATCTCACAGAAATAACATAGGGAGTGATAATTAATCATCAATTTGTTTAGAAATGTGCTGGATGTTTTTTACAATAAATAAACGACATAAAAAACAAAATGGCCGCCAAATGTTTCATTGATGGAACATTTTTTTGCGCCTGTCTGAAGTTTTTTTAATTTAATTTCACTGTCCATTTTGTATTTTTGAATTTTTTATGTTTCGCATTATTTTTTCTATTATTTAAAATTATTTGTATAACCTTTGGATGTGACCTTGATAAGCTTATTAGTCTAGGCGAAAAAAGGGTCACGTGCAACCTCGGAAATATACTTCTAATTGGTGTATCTAGCTTGGGGGAAAAACGTAGAAAACGATTAGCTATGTTCACAAGCTTAAAAAATGTCCCACGTACCATTTTTATACCGATTTGTGCTGTCATTACCGAAAAATGTATATTGAGTTATAGCTCGGTCAATATCACAGACAATTTACTGATCATTTAAGAAGTGATCACATCCTCCTTAATATGATCTCAGATACTGCAAAGGTGATCTTGGCCACTAACAAACCGATGTCAGCCACTGAAGCTACTTTAAAAGTGATCTGAGCCACTTCAAAAATGATCTTGTCTACCGAAGAAGGCACAACCACTTTAAAAGTTATCGCAGCTACTACAAAAATGATCTTGGCCACATAAAAAAGTGGTCACAGCCACTTTAAACGTTGTCTCATGCACTACAAAAATGATCGTTGCCACTGAAGAAGTGACTACAACCACGTTCAAAGTTATCTTAGCCACTACATAGGTGATCTTAGCCACCGAAGAAGTGATCACAAGCTCATTGATAATTATCGCAGCCACTGAAGCTGCTTTAAAAATTATTTCATCAACTACAAAAGTGATCACAACCACTTCACAAATTATCTCAGCCACTATAAAAGTTATCTTAGCCAAATAAGAAGTGATCACATCCTCCGTAATACTTATCTCAGCTACTACAAAAGTGATCTTGGTCACTAACTAACTGATGTCAGCCACTGAAGCCACTTGAAAAGTTATCTGAGCCACTACAAAGGTGACCTTGGTCACAAACGAACTGAACTTGGCCTCTAAGGAAGTCATCACAGCCACTTTAAAAGTTAGCTCACCTACTACATAAACTACCTTGGCCACTGGAGAAGTAATCACAGCCTCTTTGAAAAATACCTCAGCCACCACAAAGGTGATCTTGGTCACTAAGAAACTTATGTCAGCCAACAAAAAATGATATCGGTCACTACAAAAATTGTATTTACCACTGAAGAAGTGATCACAGCTGCTTTAAAGGTTGTTTCGTTCACAACAAAAGTGATCTTGGCCACTGAAGAAGTGACCACAGCCACTTTAAAAATTATCTCAACCACTATATAAGTGATCTTAGCCACTGAATAAGTGATCACATCCTCCTTGAAAATTATATCAACCACTAGAAATGTGATCTTGGCCACTAACACACTGATGTCAGCCACTTAAAAAGTGATCTCGGTCTCTACAAAAGTGATCTTAGCCACTGAAGACGTGATCACAGGCACTTTAAAAGTGATCTCAGTCAGTCACAAAAAATTATATTGGAAGTCATCAAAGTCACTTTAAAACCTATCTTAGCCACTACAAAAGCTAATGACTCACCAGTGCTGTTATTAGAAGCTAATTGAAAATTTTATTGAACATACAAACCATATCATTGGGATTGGTGGCGCTTAGACCTTCATGACAATTTGTTTTATGTATATATTTTTTTTTGTTTGCGATCTACAATAAGAACCGAATCGCTTAGGGTTTTCCTTTAGTGTTTCAAGCAAATCAGCAATAAACTGGTTGTGCTTGAACTGCAATAATGTATGTAATTATTTTCTTAATTTTCCAAATTTATTCTAATGATGACCTTTATTAAACTTCTTAGCTTTTGTCCATGTTTGTTTCTTTTTCAGACGTCTCACTTCAGAGTCAAACCAAGGTGGTAAATTCCTGGGGGTGTATTCATTTTGATCTCGTTACAACATCGTATCACTAGAGCCAACATTCCCAGACCAGATCAACATCTATTATTAGTACATTCGACTGTCTGGAGCATTTTACCACTCAACAAAGCTCTTAACTTATTCCAATCTACGTTTCTACATACACTACACATACACTATATTTATTACACATACATCTAATAGAGACAAAATAAAATGGTGTTCTTAATTACAAAAAGCCGACCGGTTCACATTTAACAAAAATCGATAAATTGATAACATAAGATTCCCATGTTGCACTTCTCAAACCCAAACGCCACTATCGTGCTTTACTGTTTTGGCGGCCATGTTGTTTTTTCTCCTGTTGATATCATTTCATTTTATAAATATAATACTACATTTAACGTAACTACCCACCGCTTATAAAATGTAGGGTAAATGAGCATGCCATGATAAAATATGTCTGGTTTTGATTTTTTTCGCCACCAATTTTGGCCATCTCACATTTTGCTCTGTAGAAAACCTACTATAACAGTTGAGCGTAAACAAATTGTCACAAGTTAGCTAAGACGCTATACTATACTGGAGCCAAGATCCCCATTCCAGATCAACATCTATGTTATTAGTACATTCGACTGTCTGGAGCATTTTACCATTCAACAAAGTTCCCAACTTATTCCAATCGACGTTTTTTACGCACTGCACATATACTTCATCTATTCCAATTCAATAACGACAAAATAAAATGTTGTTATCTAATTATAAAAAGCAGACGTGTTCACATTTAACGATAGTTATATCGATAACATAAGATTTGCATGTTGCAATTCTCAAACGTTTCCTGTTTTTGGCGGCCATGTTGACTTTTCTATTGTTAGTATTGTTTTTAAATATAAATAATACTACACTTAACGTAGCTGTCTACCCAACGCTAATAAAATTAAGGTAAATTAGCATGCCTTGACAAAATATGTCTGGTTTCGAAATTTATCATTACTGATTTCGGCCATCTAACATTTTGCTCTGTAAAAAATCCCTTATGACAGTTGAGCGTAAGCAAATTGTCAGAAGATAGCTAAGACCCTATACTAAACAATATTAAAAAAATATTTTGGTAAGGAATTTGTTTCAGGTTTTGCTAAAAATCGCTTAACTTTCCCTGACTAAAAGTCTGGGTTAGATTATTATTCAGAGAGACGCTATGGCAATTTTTTTAAAAAAGGGGGCTAACCCTCCCCCTGGGTCCGCCACTGTCTTGCCTTCTGCTGACAGGATTATGTATAGGATAGAACCTGAGGAGCTCTACATTCTTAACTGGTAAAAAGGTTGAGGCCGAGGGTTTTAACTGACTTGAAACACATCTGACCATAATGAGAATTCCTCATAATCAACAGCTCGGTCACAGGGTCACGTGACTGATTATAGCTCCATAGGCCTGCCATGATAATTGGTCTGTACTTATAACTCTCCATAACTCTCCAATAACTCATCATTCATGGCTTAGAATGTGGTGGTCAGACAAAAAAAATGTAGTGGTGTGTCATAATATAATATAACATTCATCGAGATGGTATTAGATGACATGATATGTGAATATGTAGACTGTTAGCTTTGCACGTGGCAATCGGCTAGCAAGAGACATCATTTCCTGGGTATAATGGACATTTCCATTTCCTACTATAGTACTAGTACAACAATGTCTAAGGACTAACATGATAATTAGCCTGTACTAGGTCAACAATAACTCTCCATTTCCGGCAAATAATGTAGTGGTGTTTTAATGACGCTTACAAAGTGTTCTGAAATGAGATTAAATGGAGGACACCATAAAATCACATAGAGGTCACCATGAAATCACATTGAGGTCATAATGATATCACATAGATGTCACCATGAGATCTCATAGAGGTCACTATGAGATCACATAGAGATCACCATGAGATCACACGGAGGTCATCATGAAATCACATAGAGGTCACCATCACATCACGAAAAAAAAGATATAATGTTTATTAACCAAAGGCAAATACATCGCCTGTCAGGCACATTTCAAAATACAAATAAAACAATACAGTAAAACAGTGGATTGGAATATTTCAGTCATTAATATAAGCAATCTCGTTTCTCTTTTTGAAAGCATAATATACATAAGCTGCCAGTTTTCTTAATACAATTTTGTTTTCTATTGTTAACAAGTTTGTAAATTTATACATACTAGGATATTGATAATAATACTTTTTTAAATAGGTCACCAGGAGATCACATACGTCAGGTCCCATGAGATCACATAGAGGTCACTATGAGTTCACATAGAGATCACCATGAGATCACTTAGAGGTCGCTATGACATCACACAGAGGTCACTATAAGATCACATAGATGTCACTATGAGATCACATAGAGGTCACCATCAAATCATATACAGGTTATCATGAAATCACATGTCACCATGAGATCACATAGAGGTCATCATGAGATCACATAGAGGTCACCATTAGATCACATAGAAGTCATCAGGAGATCACATAGGGGTCACTTTAAGATCACATTGGGGTTGCCATGAGGTTTTAATGATCATATCATGATATCATATCATAGAACCAGCAACGATATCTGACAAAGCTGCCTAATACAAGATCACACACAGAGTGGATCAAGTTATCTGAATGTTAAGGCGTCAATTGCTGAATTCAATATAAAAACAGGGTCGCGTTATTAAACCAGGTAATTGCATGATATCGCATGACATGGTAGCGATGAGCATTTTTTGTGAAACCGAGCGCCTGTTTTATGTGGGCGGATAATGTGTGGGTGAATTGTTATTAGAGTTGGCGACGCAAAGCAGACCAAAGTCACGGCTTTATTACTCAGGGGAAACGTACCAAAACCATAGCTTTATTAGTAAGGGGGAGCAGACCAAAGCCACAGCTGTATTAGTCATCAGGGGGGGCAGACCAAAGCCACAACTTTATTAGTCAGGGGAAGCAGACCAAAGCCACAGCTTTATTAGTCAGTGGGAACAGACCAAAGCCACGGCTTTATTAGTCAGGGGGAGCAGACCGAAGCCGCAGCTTTATTAGTCATCAGGGGAAATACAGACCAAAGCCACAGCTTTATTAGTCAAGAGGAGCAGACCAAAGCCACAGCTTTATTAGTCAGGGGAAGCAAACCAAAGCCACGGCTTTATTACTCAGCGGGAGCAGACCAAAGCCACAGCTTTATTAGTCAGGGGAAACAGACCAAAGCCACGGCTTTATTAGTCAGGGGAAACAGACCAAAGCCACAGCTTTATTAGTCATCAAGGGAAACAGACCAAAGCCACGGCTTTATTAGTCAGGGGAAGCAGACCAAAGCCACGGCTTTATTACTCAGGGGGAGCAGACCAAAGCGACAGCTTTATTAGTCAGGGGAAGCAGACCAAAGCCACGGCTTTATTAGTCATCAGGGGAAACAGATCAAAGCCACAGCTTTATTAGTCAGGGCAAGCAGACCAAAGCCACAGCTTTATTAGTCACCAGGGGAAGCAGACCAAAGCCACAGCTTTATTAGTCATGGGGAAGCAGATCAAAGCCATAGCTTTATTAGTCAGGGGAAGCAGACCAAAGCCACAGCTTTATTAGTCAACAGGAGAAGCAGACCAAAGCCACAGCTTTATTAGTCACCAGGAGAAGCAGACCAAAGTCACAGCTTTATTAGTCATGTGGAAGCAGACCAAAGCCATAGCTTTATTAGTCAGGGGGAGCAGACCAAAGCCACAGCTTTATTACTCAGGGGGAGCAGACCAAAGCCACCACTTTATTAGTCAGGAGAAGCAGACCAAAGCAACAGCTTTATTAGTCATCAGGGGAAACAGACCAAAGCCACAGCTTTATTAGTCAGGGGAAGCAGACCAAAGCCACGGCTTTATTACTCAGGGGGAGCAGACCAAAGCCACAGCTTTATTAGTCAGGGGGAACAGACCAAAGCCACAGCTTTATTAGTCAGGGGAAGCAGACCAAAGTCACGGCTTTATTACTCAGGGGGAGCAGACCAAAGCCACATCTTTATTAGTCAGGACAAGCAGACCAAAGCAACAGCTTTATTAGTCATCAGGGGAAACAGACCAAAGCCACTGCTTTATTAGTCAGGGGGAGCAGACCAAAGCCACAGTTTTATTAGTCAGGGGAAGCAGACTAAAGCCACAGCTTTATTAGTCATCAGGAGAAACAGAACAAAGCCACAGCTTTATTAGACAAGGGAAGCAGACCAAAGCCACGGCTTTATTACTCAGGGGGAGCAGACCAAAGCCACAGCTTTATTAGTCAGGGTGAGCAGACCAAAGCCACAGCTTTATTAGTCAGGGGAAGCAGACCAAAGCCACAGCTTTATTAGTCAGGGAGAGCAGACCAAAGCCACAGCTTTATTAGTCAGGAGAAGCAGACCAAAGCAACAGGTTTATTAGTCAGGGGAAGCAGTCCAAAGCCACAGCTTTATTACTCAGGGGGAGCAGACCAAAGCAACAGCTTTATTAGTCATGGGGAGCAGACCAAAGCCACAGCTTTATTAGTCATCAGTGGAAGCAGACCAAAGCCACAGCTTTATTAGTCAGGGAGAGCAGACCAAAGCCACAGCTTTATTAGTCAGGAGAAGCAGACCAAAGCAACAGGTTTATTAGTCAGGGGAAGCAGTCCAAAGCCACAGCTTTATTACTCAGGGGGAGCAGTCCAAAGCAACAGCTTTATTAGTCAGGGGGAGCAGACCAAAGCCACAGCTTTATTAGTCATCAGTGGAAACAGATCAAAGCCACAGCTTTATTAGTCAGGGGGAGCAGACCAAAGCCACAGCTTTATTAGTCAGGAGGAGCAGACCAAAGCCACAGCTTTATTAGTCATCAGGGGAAACAGATCGAAGCCACAGCTTTATTAGTTAGGGAGAGGAGACCAAAGCCACAGCTTTATTAGTCATGGGAAGCAGACCGAAGCCACAGCTTTTTTAGTCACCAGGAGAAGCAGACCAAAGCCACAGCTTTATTAGTCATGAGGAAGCAGACCAATGCCATAGCTTTATCAGTCAGGGAAAGCAGACCAAAGCCACAGCTTTATTAGACAGAGAGAGCAGACCAAAGCCACAGCTTTATCAGTCAGGGAGAGCATACCAAAGCAACAGCTTTAATGGTCAGGAGGAGCAGACCAAAGCCACAGCTACATTACTCAGGGGAAGCAGACCAAAGCAACAGCTTTTTTAGTCATGGGGGAGCAGACCAAAGCCACAGCTTTATCAGTCAGGGGAAGCAGACCAAGCCACAGCTTTATTAGTGATGGAGAGAAGACCAAAGCCACGGCTTTATTAGTCATCAGGGAAAAGAGACCAAAGCCACAGCTTTATTAATCAGGGCGAGCAGACCAAAGCCACAGCTTTATCAGTCAGGGGAAGCAGACCAAGCCAATGCTTTATTAGTGATGGAGAGAAGACCAAAGCCACGGCTTTATTAGTCATCAGAGAAAAGAGACCAAAGCCACAGCTTTATTAATCAGGGGGAGCAGACCAAAGCCACAGCTTTATCAGTCAGGGGAAGCAGACTAAGCCACAGCTTTATTAGTGATGGGGAGAAGACCAAAGCCACGGCTTTATTAGTCATCAGGGAAAAGAGACCAAAGCCACAGCTTTATTAATCAGGGGGAGCAGACCAAAGCCACAGCTTTACTAGTCAGGGGAAGCAGACCAAATCCACAGCTTTATTAGTCACCAGGGGAAGCAGACCAAAGCCACAGCTTTATTATTCAGGGGACGCAGACCAAAGCCACAGCTTTATTAGTCATCAGGGGAAGCGGACCAAAGGCACAGCTTTATTAATCGGGGGGAGCAGACCAAAGCCACAGCTTTATCAGTCAGGGGAAGCAGACCAAGCCACAGCTTTATTAGTGATGGGGAGAAGACCAAAGCCACGGCTTTATTAGTCATCAGGGAAAAGAGACCAAAGCCAGAGCTTTATTAATCAGGGGGAGCAGACCAAAGCCACAGCTTTTCTAGTCAGGGGAAGCAGACCAAATCCACCGCTTTATTAGTCACCAGGGGAAGCAGACCAAAGCCACAGCTTTATTAGTCAGGGGACGCAGACCAAAGCCACAGCTTTATTAGTCATCAGGGGAAGCGGACCAAAGGCGCAGCTTTATTAATCGGGGGGGGGGGCAGACTAATACAGCTTAATTTATTAGTCAGGGGAAACAGACTAAAGCCACAGATGTATTAGTCAATGGAAGCAAACCAAAGCCACAGCTTTATTAATCAATGAAAGCAGACCAAAGTCACAGCTTTATTAGTCAATGGAAGTAGACCAATGCCACAGCTTTATTAGTAAGGGGAACTTTATTAGTCAGGGGAAGCATACCAAAGTCACAGCTTTATTAGTCAGGGGAAGCAGACCAAAGCCACAGCTTTTTTAGTCAGGAGGAGCAGACCAAAGCCACAGCTTTATTAGTCAGGGGGAACAGACCAAAGCCACAGCTTTATTAATCAGGGGAAGCAGACCAAACCCACAGCTTTATTAATCAGAGGGAGCAGATCAAAGCCACAGCTTTATTAGTCAGGGGAAGCAGACCAAAGCCACAGCTTTATTAGTCAGGGGGAGCAGACCAAAGCCACAGCTTTATTAGTCAGGGGGAGCAGACCAAAGCCACAGCTTTATTAGTCAGGGGGAACAGACTTAAGCTAAGCTTTATTAGTCGAGGGGAGCGGACCAAAGCCACAGCATTATTAGTGAGGGACAACAGACTAAAGTCACAGCTTTGTTAATCAATGGAAGCAGACCAAAGCCACAGCTTTATTAGTAAGGGGGGGGGGCAGATAATTTCTGCTCGCTTTTCTAGTTTGACCGATGCTTCAAAGTTGTAATGATGTCACGCGAAGGACAACATCAGTAAAAAAATTACCTGATAATATAAGAATCAAGACAAATTCAGTAACCCCGTTGTAGTTCAGCAAACAGTTACATTGATCCAATGGTAGTTGAATGTTGGTTGAATGTCCACGACGCCGGGCCAACGTTAAACCAGCATCTGCTCATTGTATCGTGTTTGCTGGGAAGCTCCAATATATGCCCGTATATTGAGTTGGGAAATGCTAGAGCAACTCCCACCTCAAGCTGAAAAAAACGTATCTGGTTCGGTTGACTACGTATAGGATAAAACCCGGGGAGCTCTCCATTCTTAGCTGAGAAAAAGGTCCGAGGCCGAAGGCCGAGGCCCTTTTTACAGCTAAGAATGTAGAGCTCCTAGGATTCGACCATATTGAGGATCCCTCATAATCAACAGATCTGTCACTTCGACTGATTATAACACCATAGGTCTACCATGATAATTGGTCTATACTTGATCAACAATAACTCTCCATTCCCGGCTTAGAATGTAGTGGTCGGACAAAGAAAAAAATGTAGTGGTGTGTTTTAAAACTGACTTAAAACACACAAGACCATAATGAGGATCCCTCATAATCAACAGCTCGGTCACACCTGACTGATTATAGTACCATTAGGCCTACCATGATAACTGGTCTGTACTTGGTCAACAATAACTCTCCATTCCCGGCTTAGAATGTCGTGGTCGGACAAAGAAAATGATGTAGTAGTGTGTTTTAATTGTATAGGTTGGCCTGTGGGTCAACCTATATACGGGCGATATGTACGGGTGATTAGAAAAGTATTTTGTTTGTGACGTAATTTTTATAGAAACTATATATAAAAATAAAACAAAATAAAGGAAGTCGTAAGATAAGATTAGTCGTAAGATAAGATACATTTTATTTCAAGTCGCACACAGTAAAAAATATAACATTAACAAGAGCTAGTACAAGCGCCATGTGAAATAACAAGAAATGTAACAGTTGAAACAAGCAGGTAGGCTGACAGGAAGGTAAAATAAAAAGTAGATTAGAGATTATATAAAAAAAACACATAGTGTATATGAGGAAATAAATTACTGGGGTAAAAGTTACATAAAAACTTTTGGTAAATCGTGGTGTTTTTTTTTACAATTATATTGTTTACAATTTTGCATATGGTGCAGAAATGCGACCGTAGGGCCTAAGGGGTTAACTATTTTAGGGCGGGCACCGTCTTTATATATGGCAAAATCTGCCGTCTGTAGATGGCAGATTCTCACATATAAAGACGGCCCCCACACTGAAAGAATTAATATATTATTAATGGTCATCACATCACATCACATCGGTATTCAAAACAATCAGAAAGAGATAACTAAGACATTTATGATGATTTCAAATTTAAAAAACACTCTGGTGTCAAAGGTTTATACAAGATAATTCCATGTTGTGCTGATTGTTGTCACGTTTCATCCTCAACACGCATCATGTTTTTAGCAGGTTAAATCACTCTGATTGTGAAAGAAGTGGGTGTTTAAATGTTTTGGTTTCAAATTAAACAAATGTGAGTGATTTTCACACACTTGAAGTTGTGGGTTTCGGAGATTGTGGTTTTCCAGGTGCCTGGAATGCCAAGCACATCCCCTATAGTTTTGAAAGTTTCAAAGAGGTAGTTAAAAGAGGTTTAGAAGACCAATGAAAATACCTTTTATTAACTGCACCAAATATAAGAAAATCTATAACCCGTTTCAGATGCAGGATTTCAAAACTCCCATTCTACTCGTTAGTTTTTGTGGTGTTTCACGCGATTTGCACGTTAGGTAACAACAGATCCATCGGTGATGATTGCCACTATCTTTTTCGAGTGTGGGCACTTTGAGGGAGATAGAAAAAATAATAATAAGCTGCTACTTCTATAATAAACCTTCAACATTGAAATGCATGAACTAAAGTCAAGTGAAAACCGAAAGCTATTGTATCACCTTGCACATTCATGCATTTATGCACATTATAACTAACGTAATGAACGGTTTAAATCAATAATGATTGACATTCCCTTGACACAGACATGTTACATTTACTCACCCTGTATCGCATACCTGGCAAACAATCAATAGCTGAGATTAGCAAGTGCAAATTACAAAGGGTTGGGTTAGGGTTAGGATGAAAAATTGTATGTTTGATTATGAACTGGTCTAAAGTAGGATTCATATTGACCGTTGAAATTGATTTTTGCATTGTATCAGTCAATTATCAATCAATTTGAATGAACTCTTCCAAACATGAGAATGTCATTGAAAAATATTGTATAGTTGCAAAGTTCTTCTCTATAACATTTAGTGAATAACGTCACTCTACAAACCAATTAACTCAGTCTCAGAATTACATTACATGTCAAATTTTCTAACTTCTAAAATACCCACTAAAACGTTAGGGTTTGACTAGAAAATAGCGTGTGCAAAATGTTTTGAAAACTGGTTGAAAATTGACAGAGAAATCGGCGAAATGTATTCACCTCCGCTAATGTGTATCCGGATATACAATGCTTTAAATTGTGTCATTTTCCCTTAAGGGACCTTGGAACTATCCCTGGTAATCTCGTTCTTTGCCTAATCGTGGCTTCCACTTCACACTTACACTCTTTATGCTGAAAAGTGACAAGAAATGTCTCCACACAGCCGGCAATTTAACATAATCAAAATCGTGACTCCTGTCAAAGTTATTCAGATTGCAGTTGTTATGGCGTCAAAAAATGATTGCAATTGCACTTATCCTTGGTAATACCGTCCTCTGCCTAATTTTGGTTCCCACTTAACACACACATCAGTTATGCAACAAAGAGACACAGCACCCCCCCCCCCCCCCCCCACCCCCTCCGCTGAAATTCAATAGAATCTAAATTGTGACGTTTGTCAGACAGTTTATTCAGTTGTTATGGCGTCGAAAAATAATCACAAGTGCAATTTTGTCATCACAAAATAATAGCAGTGTGCGTTACATATTCTGTTCCGATTATTATGAAAAAAAAGTAGATGACTGATGCCTAAGGGAGTTCCGTCTCCGTCTAACCGTTGTCCTGCTAGGACCGCATATATACGTTTTATCCCATAAAGCTCGGAATATCTGTATGCAACCCAAGAAATGTTTCGGTTTTGATTTAATATCATCATAAATGTTTTAGTTAGCTCTTTCCGCTTGATTTGAATACCATTTTAAACATTTTAGTGTGGGGGTCGGATTTAGACGGATATTATGACGTCTATAGACGTCTTCAGCTAGTTTCAAACCAAATAAAATGTAGCTGAAATAAATGACATTACTTGTCGTACATGATCAGATAATCATATGATTTAAATGTAACCATGTTTAGTTCCATAAATGACGATATTTTTCGTCATTTGAAGCTTCAAATGACGTTAAAATAGTAAAAAATAATTCAGCGGCAAAATGGTTAAGCAGGCGAGAGAAACCTTCTACAATGGTAACCTTTGGAGCACCAAGTTATTTAATTATAATTTATAAACACTTTAAATGCACTCAGATTCACAGCTTTCAGTTGGTGAAAATTATTCAAGTGTGTCAAATTCGAGGTCAATTTACTGCTCTAATTAGAAAAGATGCACCATCTTCAAAATGTGTTACTGTTAAACTGTTAAAATTTGTCATCGGATTGTCATTTAAATTAAAATGGTGCCAAATACTAGCGAATAAAGGGTTGAAAGCTTTAGCAAATCATAAATAGCAAGGATAGTTGAAAATATAAGAAACAATTGTCTCTGAAATAAATCACGTTCTCCCTACAATAATTGTTATTTAAAGTGTTTATTAACAGTATTATTACCATTGAATACAAGCGTCGTGGTTTTTCATTGACATTCAAGTTCTAGCAAAAATGAATTTAATCAGAGGTAATAAATATATTGGACCAAAAAGAACAGCAAAATCTTTTCTTAATTAAATATTTTTCAACACGTTTTCTTCTATGCCCCAAATTTCGTTTTCAAACAGTTAGTCAGATAATTTAATTTGGAGATCTATGTCTTTTTGCTGTTATTTGAAGCTGGATATTACGTTAGTAATTCCAGCTTCAAATGACGAATATTAATAATCGCCAAATCAGCATGAATATGGCTAAATATTGACATATATCTTGGCATATTAAATGTCGACATCGTCTGAGATTTTTTTCATGAGGCTGGTTACAGATATTTTTCAGAATTAAAGACAATCATATTAGCTATAAAGAATATAACTTTAGATTAAATAGGTAATGGCACAAAGTTTTGAATAAAAGGTGTGCACCTGTGGCTGGCATTAATAACACAAGGTGGATGTGTACAAAGCTAAACGAAATAGTGGTGTTTCCAGATCCAGTGTTGGGGCGTTTATATCTAATCTCTTAACTCTTACAGCGAAGTCAATCCCCGCACTGAAAGAGAGTAAAGTATTTATAATGGCTGTAGACCCTTAACAAATGTATTCAAATGAAACAAAAGTGCCAACTAAGACATTTATGATGATTTCAAATTGAAAAAAACCTTTGGTCTCCATGGTTTTTATGAAAAAAAAATCGGCGCTCTAAGGATGAAAACAATCGAATCTACATGAGTACATGACACCAGCACGTTCTTATTCACTAAAGTGTATAGTAACTCAACAACTATGAAATGTATATGGGATGAATTCACATCTAGTATGACTAATTTCCTGTCTATTGGTGCATTTCTCAAGCATTTAGAGGCCATTTTTTGAAATGTTTCCCCATCTACATACAATGATTTTTTTTTATTTACTCACAGGCACGTGTATTTAAACAATTAAATACATACATAAAATGATAGCTTTCCCACATAAGTTTATACGTCTATGTAAACCCATAATTTATATTATTTTTCTCAACTGCTAAAGTTGTAGTCCACTGTACAATGCTTTGACTTCCGGCTGACTGGACGCACTTTTTTAACAGCACAACCCGCACCGAAATTTGATCTTTTCTAACACTTTTTCACCTGCTCTAACCCAGGTCTTGCTACCATTCGGTAGCACTAACAACCCTGATTCTTATCTCCAAGATTCACGAGGTAAGACCATATACTTTTTCCACGCAAGCAACTTTTCAAGATGTCTCAAATACATCGAGACCGGCGAGAGCGCCGCCATCTTAGAATTAGTTTCGACATAACAACAACGATGCTGTGGCTTATACCAGTTAGGAACTTTTAACCCCATTTGCTTAATATCCTGAGTAAGATCCTGAAGTCAAGGGTGAGTTCGGGCTCCTAATTTTCCTCATTTAAATATAGATTTTGAAGTTAAATAAGTCTCTTAACATTCTAAGCAGCTTATAAGTATACGTAGATTCTGAATAAAATATTTTTTTGCAGCGTTTTCACAGCAAAACTCGCATTAATTGAGAAATGAATACCGCTCCCCATTTACTTATATTATCGCCTAAAAAACTTTATAACATAGATGGTCTAGCCACCAGTCAGTAGTTTATTTATCACATTGTGAAAATTTATTACATAATTTGTGGCGTAGGTTAGGCTATGTACTTTATTAAACCACTTGAAATGAATTATGTGAAGTTTTGGAAAGGGGGAGGGAATTGGTGTTATGCCTATTGGGCGGGGGCCCTAGGGTAGTGGTTAGCACCGCTGCCTTTCACGCCAGAGTCCGGGAACCGAACCCCGGACTCGGCGGTTTGAAAGAAACAAAATTGTTTCTTCCCCATCCACGTGTGAAAGTTAGTATTGTGGGGAGCCTCCGTGACCGAGAGGTAGCGTGCTCGGCCTCAGACCGCCAGGGCTCGAATTTCGAATCCTGTGTCTGGAGGACAGTGTCATCTCAATCATCTCACCATCCTCAGGAGGTTCTCCTGGCCCGGTTAAGCCTATATGTGCACAAAGGTTAGGCCTATTTGGTGATTGACATTGTGGCATTGACCATGGGCATGGGCCATGATGCCATGGCATCGTCAGTCACAGGATCTTGCTGACCCGGTTCAAGTCTTGTGATCCTCGCCCAATTTCATTATCAGAAATATGTTTTAAAAATCCAATTTAAATACGACCAAATTCTACATGATCTGGACTACCACCCCACAGAGTTTCATAGCTCTAGGATTTTTGAAACTTGGTCATTTCATACGTTTCGAATCATACAGTCAGTCCCAGGATCTTATCACTTTTTGTCGACCCGGTTCAAGTCTTAAGATCCTCGCCCAATTTCATTATCAGAAACATTTTTTAAAAATCTAATTTAAATACGACCAAATTCTACATGATCTCGACTACTACCCCATAGAGTTTCATAGCTGTAGGATTTTTTGTAGGCGTCTATAAATAATTTGAAAACTTGGTCATTTCATGCGTTTTGTATCATACAGTCAGTCACAGGATCTTGCTGACCCGGTTCAAGTCTTAAGATCCTCGCCCAATTTCAATATCAGAAATATTTTTTAAAAAATCCAATTTAAATACGACCAAATTCTACATGATCTGGACTACCACCCCACAGAGTTTGATAGCTCTAGGATTTTTGAAACTTGGTCATTTCATACGTTTCGGATCATACAGTCAGTCCCAGGATCTTATCACTTTTTGTCGACCCGGTTCAAGTCTTAAGATCCTCGCCCAATTTCATTATCAGAAACATTTTTAAAAAATCCAATTTAAATACGACCAAATTCTACATGATCTCGACTACTACCCCATAGAGTTTCATAGCTGTAGGATTTTTTGTAGGCGTCTATAAATAATTTGAAAACTTGGTCATTTCATACGTTTTGTATCATACAGTCAGTCACAGGATCTTGCTGACCCGGTTCAAGTCTTAACATCCTCGCTCAATTTAATAATCAGAATTTTTTTTTTAAATTCAATTTAAATACGACCAAATTCTACATGATCTGGACTACCACCCCACAGAGTTTCATAGCTCTAGGATTTTTGAAACTTGGTCATTTCATACGTTTCGGATCATACAGTCAGTCTCAGGATCTTATCACTTTTTGTCGACCCGGTTCAAGTCTTAAGATCCTCGCCCAATTTCAGTATCAGAAACATTTTTTAAAAATCTAATTTAAATACGACCAAATTCTACATGATCTCGACTACTACCCCATAGAGTTTCATAGCTGTAGGATTTTTTGTAGGCGTCTATAAATAATTTGAAAACTTGGTCATTTCATGCGTTTTGTATCATACAGTCAGTCACAGGATCTTGCTGACCCGGTTCAAGTCTTAAGATCTTCGCCCAATTTCAATATCAGAAATATTTTTTTAAAAATCCAATTTAAATACGACCAAATTCTACATGATCTGGACTACCACCCCACAAAGTTTCATAGCTCTAGGATTTTTGAAACTTGGTCATTTCATACGTTTCGGATCATACAGTCAGTCCCAGGATCTTATCACTTTTTGTCGACCCGGTTCAAGTCTTAAGATCCTCGCCCAATTTCATTATCAGAAACATGTTTTAAAAATCCAATTTAAATACGACCAAATTCTACATGATCTCGACTACTACCCCATAGAGTTTCATAGCTGTAGGATTTTTTCTAGGCGTCTATAAATAATTTAAATGTTGGTCATTTCATGCGTTTTGTATCATACAGTCATTCACAGGATCTTGCTGACCCGGTTCAAGTCTTAAGATCCTCGCCCAATTTCATTATCAGAAACATTTTTTAAAAATCCAATTTAAACGCGACCAAATTCTACATGATCTGGACTACCACCCCACAGAGTTTCATAGCTCTAGGATTTTTGAAACTTGGTCATTTCATACGTTTCGAATCATACAGTCAGTCCCAGGATCTTATCACTTTTTGTCGACCCGGTTCAAGTCTTAAGATCCTCGCCCAATTTCAGTATCAGAAACATTTTTTAAAAATCTAATTTAAATACGACCAGATTCTAAATGATCTCGACTACTGCCCCATAGAGTTTCATAGCTGTAGGATTTTTTGTAGGCGTCTATAAATAATTTGAAAACTTGGTCATTTCATGCGTTTTGTATCATACAGTCAGTCACAGGATCTTGCTGACCCGGTTCAAGTCTTAAGATCCTCGCCCAATTTCAATATCAGAAATATTTTTTAAAAAATCCAATTTAAATACGACCAAATTCTACATGATCTGGACTACCACCCCACAGAGTTTGATAGCTCTAGGATTTTTGAAACTTGGTCATTTCATACGTTTCGGATCATACAGTCAGTCCCAGGATCTTATCACTTTTTGTCGACCCGGTTCAAGTCTTAAGATCCTCGCCCAATTTCATTATCAGAAACATTTTTAAAAAATCCAATTTAAATACGACCAAATTCTACATGATCTCGACTACTACCCCATAGAGTTTCATAGCTGTAGGATTTTTTGTAGGCGTCTATAAATAATTTGAAAACTTGGTCATTTCATGCGTTTTGTATCATACAGTCAGTCACAGGATCTTGCTGACCCGGTTCAAGTCTTAAGATCCTCGCTCAATTTAATAATCAGAAATATTTTTTAAAAATCCAATTTAAATACGACCAAATTCTACATGATCTGGACTACCACCCCACAGAGTTTCATAGCTCTAGGATTTTTGAAACTTGGTCATTTCATACGTTTCGGATCATACAGTCAGTCCCAGGATCTTATCACTTTTTGTCGACCCGGTTCAAGTCTTAAGATCCTCGCCCAATTTCAGTATCAGAAACATTTTTAAAAAAATCTAATTTAAATACGACCAAATTCTACATGATCTCGACTACTACCCCATAGAGTTTCATAGCTGTAGGATTTTTTGTAGGCGTCTATAAATAATTTGAAAACTTGGTCATTTCATACGTTTTGTATCATACAGTCAGTCACAGGATCTTGCTGACCCGGTTCAAGTCTTAACATCCTCGCTCAATTTAATAATCAGAATTTTTTTTTTTAAATTCAATTTAAATACGACCAAATTCTACATGATCTGGACTACCACCCCACAGAGTTTCATAGCTCTAGGATTTTTGAAACTTGGTCATTTCATACGTTTCGGATCATACAGTCAGTCTCAGGATCTTATCATTTTTTGTCGACCCGGTTCAAGTCTTAAGATCCTCGCCCAATTTCAGTATCAGAAACATTTTTTAAAAATCTAATTTAAATACGACCAAATTCTACATGATCTCGACTACTACCCCATAGAGTTTCATAGCTGTAGGATTTTTTGTAGGCGTCTATAAATAATTTGAAAACTTGGTCATTTCATACGTTTCGGATCATACAGTCAGTCTCAGGATCTTATCACTTTTTGTCGACCCGGTTCAAGTCTTAAGATCCTCGCCCAATTTCAGTATCAGAAACATTTTTTAAAAATCTAATTTAAATACGACCAAATTCTACATGATCTCGACTACTACCCCATAGAGTTTCATAGCTGTAGGATTTTTTGTAGGCGTCTATAAATAATTTGAAAACTTGGTCATTTCATGCGTTTTGTATCATACAGTCAGTCACAGGATCTTGCTGACCCGGTTCAAGTCGTAAGATCTTCGCCCAATTTCAATATCAGAAATATTTTTTTAAAAATCCAATTTAAATACGACCAAATTCTACATGATCTGGACTACCACCCCACAGAGTTTCATAGCTCTAGGATTTTTGAAACTTGGTCATTTCATACGTTTCGGATCATACAGTCAGTCCCAGGATCTTATCACTTTTTGTCGACCCGGTTCAAGTCTTAAGATCCTCGCCCAATTTCATTATCAGAAACATTTTTTAAAAATCCAATTTAAATACGACCAAATTCTACATGATCTCGACTACTACCCCATAGAGTTTCATAGCTGTAGGATTTTTTCTAGGCGTCTATAAATAATTTAAAAAGTTGGTCATTTCATGCGTTTTGTATCATACAGTCATTCACAGGATCTTGCTGACCCGGTTCAAGTCTTAAGATCCTCGCCCAATTTCATTATCAGAAACATTTTTTAAAAATCCAATTTAAATACGACCAAATTCTACATGATCTGGACTACCACCCCACAGAGTTTCATAGCTCTAGGATTTTTGAAACTTGGTCATTTCATACGTTTCGAATCATACAGTCAGTCCCAGGATCTTATCACTTTTTGTCGACCCGGTTCAAGTCTTAAGATCCTCGCCCAATTTCAGTATCAGAAACATTTTTAAAAAATCTAATTTAAATACGACCAGATTCTACATGATCTCGACTACTGCCCCATAGAGTTTCATAGCTGTAGGATTTTTTGTAGGCGTCTATAAATAATTTGAAAACTTGGTCATTTCATGCGTTTTGTATCATACAGTCAGTCACAGGATCTTGCTGACCCGGTTCAAGTCTTAAGATCCTCGCCCAATTTCAATATCAGAAATATTTTTTAAAAAATCCAATTTAAATACGACCAAATTCTACATGATCTGGACTACCACCCCACAGAGTTTCATAGCTCTAGGATTTTTGAAACTTGGTCATTTCATACGTTTCGGATCATACAGTCAGTCCCAGGATCTTATCACTTTTTGTCGACCCGGTTCAAGTCTTAAGATCCTCGCCCAATTTCATTATCAGAAACATTTTTAAAAAATCCAATTTAAATACGACCAAATTCTACATGATCTCGACTACTACCCCATAGAGTTTCATAGCTGTAGGATTTTTTGTAGGCGTCTATAAATAATTTGAAAACTTGGTCATTTCATGCGTTTTGTATCATACAGTCAGTCACAGGATCTTGCTGACCCGGTTCAAGTCTTAAGATCCTCGCTCAATTTAATAATCAGAAATATTTTTTAAAAATCCAATTTAAATACGACCAAATTCTACATGATCTGGACTACCACCCCACAGAGTTTCATAGCTCTAGGATTTTTGAAACTTGGTCATTTCATACGTTTCGGATCATACAGTCAGTCCCAGGATCTTATCACTTTTTGTCGACCCGGTTCAAGTCTTAAGATCCTCGCCCAATTTCAGTATCAGAAACATTTTTTAAAAAATCTAATTTAAATACGACCAAATTCTACATGATCTCGACTACTACCCCATAGAGTTTCATAGCTGTAGGATTTTTTGTAGGCGTCTATAAATAATTTGAAAACTTGGTCATTTCATACGTTTTGTATCATACAGTCAGTCACAGGATCTTGCTGACCCGGTTCAAGTCTTAACATCCTCGCTCAATTTGATAATCAGAATTTTTTTTTTTAAATTCAATTTAAATACGACCAAATTCTACATGATCTGGACTACCACCCCACAGAGTTTCATAGCTCTAGGATTTTTGAAACTTGGTCATTTCATACGTTTCGGATCATACAGTCAGTCTCAGGATCTTATCACTTTTTGTCGACCCGGTTCAAGTCTTAAGATCCTCGCCCAATTTCAGTATCAGAAACATTTTTTAAAAATCTAATTTAAATACGACCAAATTCTACATGATCTCGACTACTACCCCATAGAGTTTCATAGCTGTAGGATTTTTTGTAGGCGTCTATAAATAATTTGAAAACTTGGTCATTTCATACGTTTCGGATCATACAGTCAGTCTCAGGATCTTATCACTTTTTGTCGACCCGGTTCAAGTCTTAAGATCCTCGCCCAATTTCAGTATCAGAAACATTTTTTAAAAATCTAATTTAAATACGACCAAATTCTACATGATCTCGACTACTACCCCATAGAGTTTCATAGCTGTAGGATTTTTTGTAGGCGTCTATAAATAATTTGAAAACTTGGTCATTTCATGCGTTTTGTATCATACAGTCAGTCACAGGATCTTGCTGACCCGGTTCAAGTCTTAAGATCTTCGCCCAATTTCAATATCAGAAATATTTTTTTAAAAATCCAATTTAAATACGACCAAATTCTACATGATCTGGACTACCACCCCACAGAGTTTCATAGCTCTAGGATTTTTGAAACTTGGTCATTTCATACGTTTCGGATCATACAGTCAGTCCCAGGATCTTATCACTTTTTGTCGACCCGGTTCAAGTCTTAAGATCCTCGCCCAATTTCATTATCAGAAACATTTTTTAAAAATCCAATTTAAATACGACCAAATTCTACATGATCTCGACTACTACCCCATAGAGTTTCATAGCTGTAGGATTTTTTGTAGGCGTCTATAAATAATTTGAAAACTTGGGTCATTTCATGCGTTTTGTATCATACAGTCAGTCACAGGATCTTGCTGACCCGGTTCAAGTCTTAAGATCCTCGCTCAATTTAATAATCAGAAATATTTTTTAAAAATCCAATTTAAATACGACCAAATTCTACATGATCTGGACTACCACCCCACAGAGCTTCATAGCTCTAGGATTTTTGAAACTTGGTCATTTCATACGTTTCGGATCATACAGTCAGTCCCAGGACCTTATCACTTTTTGTCGACCCGGTTCAAGTCTTAAGATCCTCGCCCAATTTCTTTATCAGAAACATTTTTTAAAAATCCAATTTAAATACGACCAAATTCTACATGATCTCGACTACTACCCCACAGAGTTTCATAGCTGTAGGATTTTTTGTAGGCGTCTATAAATAATTTGAAAACTTGGTTATTTCATACGTTTTGTATGTATACATGCAGTCAGTCACAGGATCATGCTGACCCGGTTCAAGTCGTAAGATCCTCGTCCAATTTCATTATCAAAAACATTTTTTTAAAATCCAATTTAAATACGACCAAATTCCACATAACCTGGACTACCACCCCACAGAGTTCCATAGCTCTAGGAATTTTTAAACTTGGCCATTTCATACATTTTGGATCATACAGTCAGTCCCAGGATCTTGTCACTTTTTGTCGACCCGGTTCAAGGCTTAAGCTCCTCGCCCAATTTCATTATCAGAAACATTTAAAAAAAAATCTAATTTAAATACGACCAAATTCTACATCATCTGGGCTACCACCCCATAGAGCTATATAGCTGTAGGATTTTTTGTAGGCGTCTATAAATAATTTGAAAACTTGGTCATTTCATACGTTTTGTATCATACAGTCAGTCACAGGATCTTGCTGAACCTTAAGACCCTCGCCCAATTTCATTATCAGAAACATTTTTTTCAAATCCAATTTAAATACGGCCAAACTCTACATGCTCTGAACTACCACCCCACATAGCTGCAGGATTTTTATATAGGGGTCTATAATAAATAAGTTTAAAACTTAGTCATTTCATACGATTTGGATTATAGGCCTACATGAAAATTCGATTTAAATACGAGCAAATTCTAACGTTACATGATCTGGATGCTGATGGGTTTGAAAGTTTATCATCCTACTGGGACAAATGAAATGAACGGTGTTTCAGGCCACCTTTGTGCACACACAGGCTAAATTGGGCTAGGACAACCTGCTGCTCAAGGATGGTGAGATTCGAGCCCTAGCCGCGAGCTCCGACTCAGCTTCAACCATTGCACCAGGGCCCCCGCCACATTCTACTGTTGTTTCTAAGTTTATTCAAATTGTAGTTCATCGTTAACATTTCCTTGATGATCATTATAGGTGAAATAAGTTCTTTTAGATTTCATCATTATAAGATGTTCATCATTATAAGATGAAGTTTTTATCATCCAGTGATGCAGTGATTCATCATCACAGAATCAATAACACTAGCCAAGATTTGGGACGTTATCATTGGATAAAGGATCATGACAATCATCATCACCAGTCAAAGAACCTTCACTGTCATTTATGATCTTTGTGTCAAATTTATTGTTGATGTATTTTTGATAAATACATTGTTCCACTTGCATATATTTTGCTTCGAACAAATTATTTGAGACAATCTTTCAGATCGCAATGTCAGCATCAAAGAACATTTTTATATCCAGACAAAAAACTTTGGTCAATCACAAATCGGGTGGTCAAGGAACCTTCACATTCTTTATCGCCCCTGAGGCTGGGGGCATGGTGATTCCCAGCGCCAGGCGTTTGGGTGGTCGGTGCAGATGCTTATAAGCACGATAACTTAATAACACCTTGACTTAGGACCTTAATTTTATTACTTCATGTGCATGACACTAATCTGAAGGTCAAGCTCGACATTCAGTGACCTTGACCTAATTTCAAGGTCACCCAAACCAAATTGCTTGTAAAAGCGATAACTTTATAATACCTTGACTTAGTAGTCCAGTGTATTTTGACAAAAGTGTGTTTCTCGGTATGGATAATGTTTTATGATTGATTTTAAACTATGGGATGTCCCCATCAGAAATCAACATGGTGTCACTTTGGCACCCTTGGGCTGAATTTTCCCAGTGAGAAAACAAAATGGCCGCCAAATATTTCAAGGTCAAATATGATTTTTCAACAAATGAAGCCAGGAACAAGTGTAATACATCATTTTCATGTGATTTTAATTTGGGCAATCCATTTTTTGTATTATTTCTATGACTCAAGGTCATCTGCAAGGTCAAAAAATCCATTTCAAGGTCACCTTTTCGATGTGAAAAATAAATTTATGGTACGTTGATCCAAGGTCATCTTCAAGGTCGAAAGGTCATTTCCAAGGCGAAAAATGTAAAAATATGATCTTCAAGAAACAAAATAGGAAGAAATGTAATATGTCTTTTTTGGTGTGATTTTTTACTTGATAATCTCTTCCTGAAACTATTTTGATGAAAAAAGGTCATCCTCAAAGTCAAAAGCTCAATTTCGAGGTCAAGTAAAGGGGAATATATGATTTTTAACAAAACAACTTGAACATGTGTTAAAAACTATTTTTTCGTACGATTTTGAGTGAAAAATGTTATTTTCCTATTACTTTGGTGATTTAATGTCATCCTCAAGGACAAATATAATTTTTACCATATACGCTAGAAATTTGAGCATGTATGGCACCTTGTGTTAGGTTTGAATTTGACTGGATAATCTAATTCTGTTGGGTTAAAATGATTAAACATGCTGAAGGTGAAGAGATCGGCTCGAGGGTATTGAAAGGGAAATTTGGACACGATATTCCCAGAGTAGTCAGAAGGTGTGCTATGACTTTTCTAAGTCATCCATCGTGTTCTTCCGGATTTATCCAGGATTTTGTGGATCACTATACTCTTGTAAAGTGAGCAGATACTGCCTTTTGGCTTGCACGGCAGTAGGCCTATAATAGGGTCCAATGTTTGTACAATGGTGTACACGTCGGGTGATTCTCCATTCATTGACAGGAGGGTGAGCAGGGTGCCCCTATGTCCAGACCTACTTAACCCCTCAGTCTCTAGATTTGATAATAAAAATACATTTATCCAATTACCACAATTAAAATAACATTTGCAATTCTATTCAAACACAAAATGTTGAATCAATGTTGTTTTAATGTTGGGCTAGCATCGCGGATAGTGATACAACCTTAAGTCAACAGAGAAACAAGTCAATGTGTGTACTGGCACTCTGAATGCGATGTCATTTGACAAACATATATAAATCTATTTAAAAGTGCAAAAGCTTAGTGTGGACTTCGGAAATTTGAAGTCCAAAGTCTAAAATTCCAGTTCAGAATGGCTGCCAAAAAACTCATACGCGAAATTTCCATCAATCTGTCATAATAAAAATAACCCAACAAAATTCAAAATGACCGCCACAAAAACTAGTAAAACCTAGCTCAAATATTATTGTTACTTGAAAAGTCACAATTCCCCTCTAGTTTAAATTAAGTATGCTTGTACTATAACATTCTGTCAATTTGATGAGCTGTTGTACTTTCTTTCTGGCTATATGCTATAACCATTGTTTCTACTGATATGTTGCACATTCAGGATTAGGGCTGGAATTTTTACTTTATTTTTGACAGGCTGCCAATAAAAGTAGTACACTGGAGACCCGGAAATAGGACCACCCTTGGGACTGACTGAAAGTGATCCCATTTTAGATTACCGAAATGACCACCCTGTTCTTGTTGTAAACATACTTATTTAACCTTGTCCTTGAGTCATATATAGATTTTCGGAATTGTATTACTGAGCATCCCTGCGACATTTATTTAATGTACAATAAAATTACAGGTCAGAGTTGTCATCTTAGAATTGCCGAATTTGGACATATTGCTGATATTCATCTTGTATTTCAGTGTTTTAGATCATTGGCCACTTCTGCTCGCATGAACAACCTGAAACCTGAGTATACAAATTTGATCTCAAAAACAGTTTCCATTCCATATCTCGGTAACTATTGAGGCTATTTGCAATGTCAAGGTCTTTTCATGATTAAGACCTTGCCATGTTGACCTCGAAATTACTAAAAATGCTTCTGTATAATTATGACAAAACGTTTACATATATATGGGAATAGCGAGACAAGAATTAATATGATAGACTCAGATTGGGTTCTTTTTTTGTTATTATTTTGTCACTTCTCCTCAAATAAATGTTTTAATCAAACACCTTTTAGTTTTAAATTTACATCAGCTAAATAAAATATATTTATACTGAAACTAAATTCCCGATTGCTGTAAGATTAGTTTATTGAGAGTGCAGCAGAGGTTGAATTTTGGTCACTCGTCAGTTAAAAAATGTATGCTTTGTCGTGATTATATGCTGCACATGATTACGGAGCATACATTTGGGCCAATAAACTTCGAATAAGTGCATACCGGTATTGTCAGTACCTTTTAATTTATTGGCCAAGTGCATTTGTTCGAAATTGTATCTTATTGACGTGAAAAATAACTAGTCAGCATGTGTATTAAGTTATCCTGCTGGTGTTTTTCAGACAATGTTTCATCACTTTGAAGTAATCAATGTGGTAACGCAACTGATTACTTCCTAATTGAATTGGCGTGAATAACATAGGCCTATAGCCAAGAAAAAACAGTAACGTTATATTCTGGCGTCCTAAAACAAATATGAAAGACATCGACAGGATGCATGACTTAACATACACATGTTGACTACATGTACAACTGTTTATGTTTTACTTCAATGAGCCATCAGATATTGACGTGGAAAAGCTGTCTGGTCTGACGCTAATAGGCTAAGCTGTTTGATCCTGACGTCAATAAACTGTTTGATCTTGACGTCAATAAGATGTCTGGTCCTGACGTAATATAATATAATATAATATAATATAATATAATATAATATAATATAATATAATATAATATAATATAATATAATATAATATAATATAATATAATATAATATAATATAATATAATATAATATAATATAATATAATATAATATAATATAATATAATATAATATAATATAATATAATATAATAGATAACTTTGGAAAGCCACAATATGTAGATTTTTGCTGCATAGAAATAATGACTCGTGAGAAAATTAGAACATTCGATAATATTGTCAATGGTAACTGATAAATCAAATAGTTTAGTTGTCCTAAATATCATAACTAATAAATTAGAACAAGGGGTAAACTCTAACATTCAGTAACTAACACTCTACGGTACAGTCAATGTGACAGCACCGACGTCAGGATATTGATCAATATATATATATATATATATATATATATATATATATATATATATATATATATATATATATATATATATATATATATATATACTCCAATTGCACGACAAACGTAACACCGAGGAATGTGAAAACTACTGTTGTAGTTGTTTAATTGGGATGATTTAGCATAGATGAAACGATTTATTGAGTTCCGTGTTAATATTTAGGCCGATTATTAAGACAACACACGACAATAAAGCAATACAATACAATAGTACATAAACATCTACTAAAACATACATGTTTTAAACTATCCTGCATTTATGTCTCTTTAATTTTGTTGTCCAAGCTGCTTTGCATAATTCACACTATAAACCTAGAAACTGATTATTTTCTATGCTGTCAGTACATTCAATATCGCTTTTCATTTATTCCCACAGATTAATTACAACAAAAACATTTCATTTTGTGAGTGACACAATTTATATTTTTACAGGGATCAAGGCCTAAATATATAACATATGCTATATTGTGTGACACGCCATATCAAAACTGGCCCTATAACGCAATATATATAGAATATTAGTTGGGTGTTTAGTCAGCGCTCAGCTTTCAATTACTGCACCACAAAATATAAAGATATACCAAGACTCAATGTTAATCCTTTCCATGCGGACTTATCATGGGCTAATCGTTCATTATTTGCGGAATTAAATTGTAAAAAGTAACCTTCTGAGAACCTTCTGAGAACTTTCAAAAGTCATCTCAAAAAAAACTTTTTTTTTCTCGGGTAAAAAATATTTATTCCTGCCTATGATATCACTGGGTATGAAGGGTGACATGGTCTGCACTTGCTCTTTACCTATTTACAAGGGTACCTCGACAAGACATGCCAAGGTCATATCAATAAAAAAAAATCCAATTTTTGTCTATTTTTCTTCAATTTGACCTTGAAATGACGTTGAAGTTACCTTGGCATGACCCCTCCCACCTGCTGAAACTCTCTCCCTGATGCTGAGGCCCCCAGTATGCCAGGTCCTTTTTGCCATGTAAGTGAAACAACAAATTAATTCATGGTTGAAGCTTTTTTGTTTATTAGATTTATAATTTTCCAAGACAAGAGTAGGTTATCTCTGAAATAAGTGTTGCACCCAGACCCCGGTATTAAAATATATATTTCTGTATTAAATACACAAATAAAGCACAGACTGTGTGATAACAGAATACACTGTGTTCATGATGTCTGTAATGCATTTATAGATCGCCTTACATCAACGTGAATCAGGCCTTGAAAATAATAAAATTAAATTTTACAAAAGCCTTTCAAAAAAGCTAAATAATGTTTTTAAAACTCAGAGAATTTCTTTCTAAAACTGTCCATGGAGTATGGAAGGCTAGATACTAGTAAGTACTAGGAAGATAGCGCTCGGCTCCCACCAGAGCCCACAGTGTCTTCACAGATGATGTGTCCACAGATGCCGCCAACTCACTCGTTCGGGTGGGCTAATAAAAGAAAGGTTTATTACACCACTTGAGAAGATGTTCATACTAATTGAGTCAATATTAACAGTCATGTAGTATTAACATGCTTATTATTATCTTTTACTATTATGTATTATGTGCATAGGTTATTTAATAGCATTGTAATTATTTAATCATTACAGGTAAATGTCTTGAAACCGTTTAGAGGGGACGGCCACAACTCCACGTTCCGGAAAATGTTCGGCCACATTGGTTCAACAAGTCTGTTGGCAGCCTTCAGCCTGAAGGGAAAGTAAGGAAAAGAGGCCTTACACATGTTTCAGTCTTTACAATTATATCGAATTGTTATAATAGTTAGGCTGACTGGTGGTTATATGAAGGAATTGTTCATTTAATAATAAAAGCATGAAATTTTACATGCTGTAAGAGAACACCCTTTACAATGTTTTACTTATAGAGCCATTAAAAAAATGACCTGTGAGCTGGCTGGCGGCCATTTTACAAAATGGCCGCCAAAATGTATATAAGTGTCAATATATCCGCGCCTAATCCACTTGGAATCAAAATATTTTCATCTAAATATACCTTTTTTTAGGGGTACGGATAATAAATAAATCATGTTTATACACATTAATCCAACACAGAGCATTTTAATGACCTAAATGGCAGCCAATTTACAAAATGGCTGAACAAATATATGATAAGTGTCTTTTTACGTCAGCTTCTTATCCATAAATATTTTGAATATCTATGTCTAATTGTTTATTTTGAAGGCCAAATATTACGGGTGTCAATATATCAGCTTCTGAACCACCAAAAATCGAAATATTTTAATCTCAATATACATTTCCAGGGGTATTCATAATGAATAAAGTATTTGTAAACACAATAATCCAACAACAAAAATATTTGACGACTCCAGTGGTGGCCATTTTACAAAATGGGCCAAATCTGAATATCTATATATCAATGTCAATATCTAAGCTTCTAATCCACCTAAAATCAAAATATTTTATCTAAATATACATTTTCAGGGGTACAGATAATGAATAAAGTATTTGTAAACACATCAATCCAACAAAAAACAAACATTTTACTGACTCCAGCGGTGGCCATTTTACAAAATGACTGACCAAATCTGAGTACGTGTCAACATCTCAGCTTCTAATCCACCTAAAATCGAAATATTTTTATCTAAATATACATTTCCAGGGGTAGGTCTACTGATACTAATTAAAGTATTTTCAAAAACATTATTACAACAAGAAAAAAACATTCCACTGACTCCTGTGGAATTGTACCATTGTACCTGTCAATATCACAGCTTCTAATCCACGTAAAGAAGAAATATTTGTACTTGAATATACATTTTTAGGGGCACTGATAAAAAAGGCATTTTTAGACATTTTAATCCAATAAAAGAACATTTTAATAAATTCAATGACAGCCAGTTTACAACATGACCGGCCGAATATATTTAGGTGGCATTTACTGGTGATATGCTCTATAAAGAGCCCTTGAAGTTATTTGATAAAAGTAGTATATATAAGGCTTCCTTCAGTCGCGATATTGCCATGAATGTGCAGAAATCGACGTAAACTATATTCACTCACAATCCAGTTACAATCGAATTGTTGTGTCTAAATATAAATTATTAATGGAGGGGATTAATATATATATTAAATGTTTTTTCTTCATCTAACAAAAAACGCATTTTATTAATAATTAGTAACTGCAATATCTTTAAATACACTTAGGAGTTGAAATATATAGCCTAAAAATATATATATATTAACGTACTTTTATCAATCTTGAATATAAAATTATTTAAAAAACGGCATCTTATTAATTCAGATCAATTATATTGGTAGAAAACTCATTTAGAGAATTATTAGAATCAAACATTGTTACCATTGAAACCTTCTCTTTAATATGAAAATTTAAATAACTTTTAACCTGTTGTTGTAACAAATAAAATAGATTATAGAGCAAAAAGCTTTGACAGATTTTACTATATCTAATTACATCTATCTCACACACACTGTTTGTAATCAAACATATTTTCATTGGCTACATAGACCTGAAATAGGAAGAAAGGTTAATCTTGACCACTTCACTTCCCAGCTCCCATTGCCTGTTGGCAGTCACCCCAATTCACAATATTCAAACTGACCAGATATTACTATATATGTGACAGTAAGGCTTGTTTTTAACTTAGATAATTGCGTGTTTGTGCATTATGAATACACATACTATTTACATGAATTCTCACTCATTATTACTAATAGCGTCAGGTATGAAATTATAGTCTTGACTTATTAGGTCTAGCAAACATAAGGAGCCAGTGACCCCCTCCGCCACCCCGGATAGATTGGTGAAGTGTATAACTGTTGTAGCTTGTCTAAAACTTTTCTATAAACATAAGGATCATTGTTCAGAGTATGCAAATGTGTGTGCCTCAATCCACTCGCCTTATTTCGACGATATTGACCTGCCAAACACGTTCTATGGTCAATAAGATCGATGGCTACCAGGGTGTTTGCCTTTGAGTTTGGTACATATACAGATTGATCTGTGTTAAATTGTTGACAGACATTGTTGCCCAATCTTGTAGAACTGTTTATGACACTGCCATTATGAGGGACAATTTAAATAGAGCCTCTTACTTGTCTGGCGCGGTTGTAGAGGTTCATTCACCACGTTTACAAAACACTAATATGGTACTTGGTCTTCTGAATAATAACATTATATTCGCTTAGTTTAGCCAGCATACTTTCATCTTGTAGGTGTCGGAAATATTTTCTGACCAGAGCATCAAGATCAAGCGTATGGTACAATAGTTCTGTTTCTGTTGCTGGCTCCATGCAAAAACAGATCTGTCATGTTACTATTTTGACGAAAATAGGGTCTATACCTTTTAGGAATATGATCTAATGTCTGCTAATGTTGTTTCCCTTTAGTCAGTTAATTCAAGCTTAGAGGTTTTGTCAAGTTAAAAAATCCAAAAATCCGAGAAAATCAAGCCCCAACTCGGATACATTTTTGGGGGGGGGGAAATTATTTGGGTTTTTTTGTGTTTTTGAGTTGTTTTTTGTTGTTGTACACGTTTCAAAAAAAAAAAAAAATTGGATAGGGGGGTGGGTGGCGTCTGGCCATTCTGAGGTTTTCTCGGATTTTTTGATTTTTTAAAACTTGACAAGACCCCATAGTTTTGTCAGATTATAAATGAAATCCATCAAACCATTTTTTGCCTTATTGGTTTTAAACGTCCCGCCAAGTCAACTGGCTGTAGACTGGAAATAATATTTCTTAGCAAATATCATTTTTCAATACTACCGATCTCAGCCTGTATCAACCAAAAAACATTGCGATGCATATCTTATCTGCATTAATGTGGCAATGATTTGTAAATAAATCAATAGAACGATAAGCAAGCATTTATCGGATCATTAAGATACGCATTTCAGATTGTTCTCCCTAATCCCTGGTCCTGAAAATGTATATAAACACCAAGATCTTTTTTCTACGTTAATTAGAAACGCAGATATTAAAACATGTATATTCTGGCGCCCATTTCGAAAAATTGCCACCATCGAGATAAAAAAAATTAGCGTATTTTTAATTGGCTTTGTGTAATCTTTAGTACCGAAAATGTATATTTAGACACCAAGATCTTTTTTCTAAATCAATTAGAAACTGAGATATTAGAGCATTTAAATTCTATAACGGCCATTTTGAAAAAAACATGACTGCCACGATGGTCAGATTTTAAATTTGCGTATTTATAATTGTCTTTTTTTGTAATCATTGGCCCAGAAAATGTATGTTTAGCCACCAAGATTTGTTTTCTACTTTAATTAGAAACTGCGATATTAAAACATGTATTTTCCGGCGGCCAGCCAATAAGGTTAAAGGTCAAATTCACGTATTTGTTATTGTTATTTTTGTAATACTTGGTCCTAAAAATGTATATTTAGACACCAAGATCATTTTTCCAAGTGATTTAGAAACTGAGATATTGAGACATGTATATTCTGGCGGCCATTTTGACCAGCGGCCAATTTATAGCTAAAATTTACCGCCATGGTATTAGTCAGGGTGTCAAATGCATATTTTTGGGCGAACCTGGAAAGTGGGTCCAAAGTTTTTTTCTAAGTGTTTTCATGTTCTATAGGTATTGTAGTCCATGAAACTGCATGATGGCATTCTCACAACATTGAGCATTTTTATATAACACGTTTTATAAAATCACGTCAATCGGGATGCAAAGTAATGGTTTCCCACGGTTCGAAAAATATAAATATTTATATAAAGCACTAACCCAATCTATATTTGCCATTATTTGAAATAGTATGTATTTAGTATTAACAAAAGTGATTTCATAATTGTATAAATTGATTGAACCAGAAGTTTTGAGTTATGTGAACCCTTTGACCCCAAGGTCTTGCATAAACCCAATTACCAGTTTGAAAACCCCAAATTTCATAATAATATAAGCGTGTGACATATCAAAATGAAGGGAATTTCATTACGAACCTCAATGTGATATCGCAAGGTAACTATAAAACATTTGTACCGCAATAATAATTATTTATATATATATCGACGAGATAATATAATGTGTAATTGTAGCTAACGTTCTAAAATTTTATATAATATTACGTCATCCAATGATGTTAACACTTAACATCGAAATATTCGTTTATAGATTTATACATTTTCTGGAAAGAAATCATTGTGTGGTTTATTATCTCCGCCATAAGAGGTTATGTTTTTAGTCGGGATGGTTTGTCTGTTTCTTTATCCGTCAGCTGGATTATTAGACCAAACGTGGCTGGGGGTATGGGTCACCCGGAATGGGAATTTAGGCCACTATTATTTTCACATAGCTGGACTATTCAGGGGCCAGAATCGACCTGTTGATCCGGTAACTGTAGCTGCTTTACTGAAATATGACTAAAGGTGTACATGACCTATGCGCGATTTTTTCCGATTTGGAAAAAAACTAGCGTATTAAACATTTTCGCCCACTGAGTAGTGAAGCTATATCAATATATTTGATACCAACAGAAAGCTACTGGAACAGGCTTTCACGTGGATGTAACATTTTCTGTCCGATTTTTGAAAAATGCACAAGCTTTAAGTTGGTATTTTAACCCTTAATTTTACCTATTTTTATTACTTTTTCAGTAAATAGTCAAAATACTTTTCTCTTAGCCTATTTTTGTATGGTATATATGTTTAGTTTTGATTCAAACATGTTCTAGAACTATTGTTGACTTAAAATAAACCCATTTGGAAGTAAAAAATAATTATCTATTTCATCATATTACACACTTTTTTTATGGACGTAAAATTTGAGCATTTTTCTTTCAGCTCAGGAAAATAGACTGTGTCTCATATTTTTGCCCAATGAGTTCCAAAATTTACCAAAATGTACCAGCATCTTTGATATCAGTTGAAAGTTACTATCAAGGGCTTCAACGTGGATGCATAATATTGTATTTCTGTTAAATACGAAAATGTACAACACAGCGCTAATTTTGTATTTTATCCCTCCCTTTGAACAATTCACAACGTTTTTTAGTGAATTCCAGCAGGACTTCTCTCTCATGTTAACTTTATAAGGTACAGATTTTTGTTATTATTTTCACATTCTATGGAGCCATTTTTCAAAAATGATCTTGACCACTGAAAAAGTGATCACAGCCTTTTAAAAGTTATCTCAGCAACTACAGAATGATCTTGACCACTGAAGAAGTGATTACAGAAACTTTAAATGTTATCTCAGCGTCCACAAAAGTGATCTTGGCCACAGAAGAAGTGATCTCAACCACTTTAAAAACTATCTCAGCCGCTACAAAAGTGACCTTGGCCACTGAAGAAGATTTAGTGATCACAGCGACTTCAAAAGTTATCTCAGCCTCTACAAAAGTGATCTTGACCACTGAAGAAGTGGTCACAGCCACTTTGAAATGTATCTGAGCCACGAGAAAGGTGATCTTGACCACTGAAGGAGTGATCACAGCCGCATTAAATGTTATCGCAGCCACTACAACAGTGATCTTGGCCAAAGAAGAAGTGATTACAGCCTCTTTAAAGGTTATCTCAGCCATTACAAAGGAGATCTTGGCCGCAAACGAACTGGTGTCAGCCACTGAAAAAAAAAATCTAAGCCACCACAAAGTGATCTTGGCACTGAAGAAGTGATCACAGCCACTTCAATAGTTTCTCAGCCACTACAAAAGTGATCTTGGCCACTAACAATCTCATGTCATCCCCTGAAAAAGTGATCTCGGTCACTGCAGAAGTAAACTTGACCATTAAATACGCCATCACAGTCACTTTAAAATCATCTCAGCCAACACAAAGGTGATCTTGGCCACAAACAAACTGGTCTTGGTCACTGCCGAATATTCTGACCTCATTCCAAACCTGCTGCCAGGACCCTTCTTATCTCGATGTGATGCTATGGCTGGATGCATTGGTAATGGAATCATGTTGAATATCATCCAACAAGGCTTCTTGGGGATATTTATGATCTCTAGCTTGATCAGTTGATGTAGTAAGGAACTTATTCTGTGGTTAGTAAGTCGACTGGGGGAGCACCACCTGTTCATAATTATGTTGACTGCCAATAACTGAGAAAGCCTTCAAGGAACATTTCAAAATATAACATTTACAAACTTTCAGGTGAATAATGCCCTGATAATGCCCTGAGCCAGTTAGATCCATTAGTATATGGATGAAACATAGAAGCAACTAAGCAGGAATACATCGTCTTGTAGCAGAATATGTTGTATACTAGTACCACATTAAAAAAAGATGATTAAACAAACAATGAACAGGAAGGTAGTAGCAATTTTAATATTATATATATCAAATAACAAAATGATGGTTAAAGGCGGTGGTGTCATTGCTGATTATTTAACTTGTTTAAGATAAATAACTTTTTTTTTATATAACGATTACGTACAATTTTGATAGTTTACAGCAACCTCATATTACACCACATATTGATAATTGATGTATCCATATAGTCAGATATAGATATGCTGTGATATTGGAACTATAAAAAAAGAAAACAAATATCATGAATTATTTACTCATCTGTTAAACTTTCATACCACATGAATGGAACATAGTTACGTCTTAGTTAAATGCAAACCGCATTGTCATTGATGAACAAAATTTATATTAAAAAAAAAAAATTAAATTAAAATTTATAATTTAATTTAAGCATATGCCTGACACAGAGGCTAGCCAATTGGCATTTCAATTTACCTTATTAAGGCTCACAAATTTTGTCTATGTGTCTCAATAACGGCCGGGCATCTAAACATTGGGGGAGCGTTGAGTCAATGCAGCGCATTAATGGTGATTTCATGGTGTGACAGCGTCGCAGATGATGACCCAACATTGGGTTAGTGAATCATGTTGACTGGCCCATACAATAGAATGGCAACGTATAATCCATTGCTACACAATTCAAGCCATATAATGTTACCACTATATTTCATCCCAGCAAATAGATACGGTAAAATAGGCCACATTAGGAGTGGGGCCTAGAGGAACGAGAATAGGTGAGCGACAGGTAATCTAGTTTATCAAGATGCATGGAACTTCATAACAAAAACCTAAATTATAAGACAATGAATGCAGGTTCAGCTATATAAACATATAAAAATGTGGAGGGTTTAATATACAAACGATACTGAATTAGGCATGATGGACCTGAATTATTGACCTTTGACCTTGAATTATAGCCTTGACCTTTGACCCAATGATATTTATTATTATTATACATCAATATACAAACAATCAAACTAATACCTATCAGTTATGTGAATATATACAGGGATTTTCTGTTTTTTCCCGATCACCTAAAACCACTATTTTGTACCGCGATAGGCGAAAAAATGTAAAACGCGTTATTTAAAAATGCTCAATGCTGTATGTGAGAATAACATCACGCGGTTCCATAGAGTACAATACCTATATAATATGAAAACATTGAGGAAAAAACTTTGGACCCACTTTCCAGGCTCAGCTCCTGGCCCCCTGACTATATGTTCTAATAGCATGCAAAATTTCATGCTTTTATCATTAAATGAACAATTTTTTTACCAGTCATGTACAGATTTAGTATGGTAGGTCTCAATTGACAATGATCATGACACACAACACAGTTTGTCAGAGTATCAATCGTTTCTTCATGTTCTTTCAGCTATTAGGTCAATAAGAAACAATTCATATTTGAGAAACAATAATATATAAGATGTAACATCCTTGAGTCCATTTTTTATTTTTCCTCCATGCAGAGATGCTTGCTTGAAAGTACACCAGGGGTCAAGTGTGGCAGACATCGATGCGGCCTTATCATAGGTGTTAAAACATGCCCTGAGAAAAGATAAAATGGAAAGACTAAGCATCCATAAAGGTAGAATTGATACGAAACTTGTATAATATATATCACTTAAGTTAAATCAGTGTTATGTCTATAATTTTTTTCATCCCGGCTGGCCTCTTGTTAAAAATGTTTGGTCTTGCTTTGGAAATATCACAACGTATTAGCTGAACTTCATGGTGGAAGTGATAACTTATGAGTTTTGCTTTATAATTTTATTTCAGGCAAGAGAGAAAGAGAGGGAGAGAGAGCTGTCAAGCGCCACTGTCGTCCACTACCACCAATTAACTGAGAACATGAGAGCGAAGGGAATGAGTAGACGTAATAACCTGTTTTGTATCAAAAATAAACTGATGAAACATGGTGACGTGTTTGAATTACTCGATATATTGCACTCAACACAGCATTCAAAATAAAAAATGTCGGGTATTTTTCACATTACAATAATTCAAAGGAATTTGCGCGTGACAATGGCGACCTTTCACTTTATTAGGCAACTCATTTTTTCAGAAATTTCTGGGATCAGGCTTGGAAATAGCTACATATATGTAGCCCCCCCCCCAAAAAAAAAAAAAAAAAATTCTGTGCAATAGACAACCTCCTTTGAACCTTTATTTCGAATCCTGCAACATATTCACAGCATATTTTTATGTGGATGATAAAACACATTAGAGGAAAAGGTGGTAACATTAAGGGCCCAAACCAATGTGGCAATGTCATATTTCAACGTTGTAGTAACGTTGCTGTAATGCCATTTGCAAACGTTCATCACAATCTTGCAGTAACGTTGCTTGAATATCATTTGCATACAATCACATTTCCCATGCTACAGATATATGCCTTTGTTTTTTTCAAGGTTTTCCTGAAATTCAAAATGTCCGCCACGGATCAATTTCATAATTCTTGTGGGCGCATAGACTGAGAACATTTAAGTCAAAAATATTCATATTTTGCAATCACCGTCCCCCACGATATGGATATGTAGCCTACAGGTGATTTTAAGTGTTTACTGAAATGCAAAAGTGGACGTCACGGATCATTCTCATATTTTTTGTGGGCGCATAAACTGAAATATTAAATTTCAGAAATCATTAAAATTAATTTTTTTTTACATTATCCACTATATGGAAATGTGCAGGTGATTTTATTAAAATTTGAAATGAACGATTTATGAACTAAATGTCCATTTACAGTGTAACGTTGCAGCAACGTCATTTTGTAGACTCCAAAAGGCGTTGTAACAACGTCAGAAAGTAATGTTGACAGGTAACATTCTAGCAATGTCACTACAATGTTCAAATCCCACGTTTGTGATTAAACCTCCAGCAACGTTACGGCAACATTGTGATGAACGTTTGCAAACGACATTTCACCAACGTGACCACAGCGTTGTGTTGAACGTTTGCAAATGACATTTCAGCAACGTTACAGCAACGTTATGAAGAACGTTTGCAATGACATACCAGCAACGAATTTGGTCGTATTTAAATTGGATTTTTAAAAAATGTTTCTGATAATGAAATTGGGAGAGGATCTTGAGACTTGAACCGGGTCGACAAAAAGTGATAAGATCCTGGGACTGACTGTATGCTCCAAAATGTATGAAATGGCAAAGTTTTAAAATTCCTAGAGCTATGAAACTCTGTGGGGTGGTTGTCTAGGTCATGTAGAATTTGGTCGTTTTTAAATTCGATTTAAAAAAATGTTTTTGATAATGAAATTGGGCGAGGATCTTAAGACTTAAACCGGGTCAGCATGATCCTGTGACTGACTGCATGTATACATACAAAACGTATGAAATAACCAAGTTTTCAAATTATTTATAGACGCCTACAAAAAATCCTACGGCTATGAAACTCTATGAGGTGGTAGTCCAGATGATATAGAATTTGGTCGTATTTAAATTAGATTTTTTTAAAATGTTTCTGATAATGATAATGTGCGAGGATCTTAAGACTTAAACCGGGTCAGCAAGATCCTGTGACTGACTGTATGATACAAAACGTATGAAATAACCAAGTGGCAAAAATTCTAGAGCTACGAAACTCTGTGGGGTGGTAGTCCAGATCATGTATATAAACGTATGAAATAACCAAGTTTTCAAATTATTAATAGACGCCTACAAAAAATTGTACAGCTATGAAACTCTATGGGATAGTAGTGGAGATCATGTAGAATTTGGTCGTATTTAAATTGGATTTAAAAAAATGTTTCTGATAATGGAATTGGGCGAGGATCTTAAGACTTAAACCGGGTCAGCAAGATCCTGTGACTGACTGTATTATACAAAACGTATGAAATAACCAAGTTTCAAAAATTCTAGAGCTACGAAACTCTGTGGAGTGGTAGTCCAGATCATGTAGAATTTGATCGTATTTAAATTGAATTAAAAAAAAATGTTTCTGATAATGAAATTGGGCAAGGAGCTTAAGACTTGAACCGGGTCGACAAAAGGTGATAAGATCCTGGGACTGACTGTATGCTCCAAAATGTATGAAATGGCAAAGTTTTTAAATTCCTAGAGCTATGAAACTCTGTGGGGTGGTTGTCTAGGTCATGTAGAATTTGGTCGTTTTTAAATTGGATTTAAAAAAAATGTTTTTGATAATGAAATTGGGCAAGGATCTTAAGACTTGAACCGGGTCAGCATGATCCTTTGACTGACTGCATGTATACATACAAAACGTATGAATTAACCAAGTTTTCAAATTATTTATAGACGCCTACAAAAAATCCTATGGCTATGAAACTCTATGGGGTGGTAGTCCAGATGATATAGAATTTGGTCGTATTTAAATTAGATTTTTAAAAAATGTTTCTGATAATGAAATTGGGCGAGGATCTTAAGACTTAAACCGGGTCAGCAAGATCCTGTGACTGACTGTATGATACAAAACGTATGAAATAACCAAGTTTCAAAAATTCTAGAGCTACGAAACTCTGTGGGGTGGTAGTCCAGATCATGTATATAAAACGTATGAAATAACCAAATTTTCAAATCATTAATAGACGCCTACAAAAATTGTACAGCTATGAAACTCTATGGGATAGTAGTGGAGATCATGTAGAATTTGGTCGTATTTAAATTGGATTTAAAAAAATGTTTCTGATAATGGAATTGGGCGAGGATCTTAAGACTTAAACCGGGTCAGCAAGATCCTGTGACTGACAGTTTCAAAAATTCTAGAGCTACGAAACTCTGTGGGGTGGTAGTCCAGATCATGTAGAATTTGGTCGTATTTAAATTGGATTTTTAAAAACTGTTTCTGATAATGAAATTGGGCGAGGAGCTTAAGACTTGGACCGGGTCGATAAAAAGTGACAAGATCCTGGGACTGACTGTATGATCCGAAACGTATGAAATAACCAAGTTTCAAAAATCCTAGAGCTATGAAACTCTGTGGGGTTGTAGTCCAGATCATATACAGTTTGGTCGTATTTAAATTGAATTAAAAAAAAAAATTCTGATAATAAAATTGGGCGAGAATCTTAAGACTTAAACCGGGTCAGCAAGATCCTGTGAATGACTGTATGATACAAAACGTATGAAATAACCAAGTTTTCAAATTATTTATAGATGCCTACAAAAAAACCTACAGCTATGAAACTCTATGGGGTAGTAGTCGAGATCATGGGGAATTTGGTCGTATTTAAATTGGATTTTTTAAAAATGTTTCTGATAATAAAATTGGACGAGGAGCTTAATTAAGACCTAAACCGGGTTGACAAAAAGTGACAAGATCCTACGAAACTCTGTGGGGTGGTAGTCCAGATCATGTCGAATTAGGTCGTAATTAAATTGGATTGAAAAAAAAATGTTTCTGATGATGGAATTGGGCGAGGATCTTAAAACTTGAACCGGGTCGACAAAAGGTGATAAGATCCTGGGACTGACTGTATGATCCAAAATGTATGAAATGGCCTAGTTTCAAAATTCCTAGAGCTATGAAACTCTGTGGGGTGGTAGTCCAGGTCATGTAGAATTTGATCGTATTTAAATTGGATTTAAAAAAAATGTTTTTGATAATGAAATTGGGCGAGGAGATTAAGACTTGAACAGGGTCGACAAAAGGTGATAAGATCCTGGGACTGACTGTATGATCCAAAATGTATGAAATGGCCTAGTTTCAAAATTCCTAGAGCTATGAAACTCTGTGGGGTGGTAGTCCAGATCATGTAGAATTTGATCGTATTTAAATTGAATTAAAAAAAAATGTTTCTGATAATGAAATTGGGCAAGGATCTTAAGACTTGAACCGGGTCAGCATGATCCTTTGACTGACTGCATGTATACATACAAAACGTATGAATTAACCAAGTTTTCAAATTATTTATAGACGCCTACAAAACATCCTATGGCTATGAAACTCTATGGGGTGGTAGTCCTGATGATATAGAATTTGGTCGTATTTAAATTAGATTTTTTAAAAATGTTTCTGATAATGAAATTGGGCGAGGATCTTAAGACTTAAACCGGGTCAGCAAGATCCTGTGACTGACTGTATGATACAAAACGTATGAAATAACCAAGCTGCAAAAATTCTAGAGCTACGAAACTCTGTGGGGTGGTAGTCCAGATCATGTATATAAAACGTATGAAATAACCGAGTTTTCAAATCATTAATAGACGCCTACAAAAAATTGTACAGCTATGAAACTCTATGGGATAGTAGTGGAGATCATGTAGAATTTGGTCGTATTTAAATTGGATTTAAAAAAATGTTTCTGATAATGGAATTGGGCGAGGATCTTAAGACTTAAACCGGGTTAGCAAGATCCTGTGACTGACTGTATGATACAAAACGTATGAAATAACCAAGTTTCAAAAATTCTAGAGCTACGAAACTCTGTGGGGTGGTAGTCCAGATCATGTAGAATTTGGTCGTATTTAAATTGGATTTTTAAAAACTGTTTCTGATAATGAAATTGGGCGAGGAGCTTAAGACTTGGACCGGGTCGATAAAAAGTGACAAGATCCTGGGACTGACTGTATGATCCGAAACGTATGAAATAACCAAGTTTCAAAAATCCTAGAGCTATGAAACTCTGTGGGGTGGTAGTCCAGATCATATACAGTTTGGTCGTATTTAAATTGAATTGAAAAAAAAAATTCTGATAATAAAATTGGGCGAGAATCTTAAGACTTAAACCGGGTCAGCAAGATCCTGTGAATGACTGTATGATACAAAACGTATGAAATAACCAAGTTTCAAATTATTTATAGATGCCTACAAAAAATCCTACAGCTATGAAACTCTATGGGGTAGTAGTCGAGATCATGGGGAATTTGGTCGTATTTAAATTGGATTTTTTAAAAATGTTTCTGATAATAAAATTGGACGAGGAGCTTAATTAAGACTTAAACCGGGTTGACAAAAAGTGACAAGATCCTACGAAACTCTGTGGGGTGGTAGTCCAGATCATGTCAAATTAGGTCGTAATTAAATTGGATTGAAAAAAAAATGTTTCTGATAATGGAATTGGGCGAGGATCTTAAAACTTGAACCGGGTCGACAAAAAGTGACAAGATCCTGGAACTGGGACAAGATCCAAAATGTATGAAATGGCCTAGTTTCGAAATTCCTAGAGCTATGAAACTCTGTGGGGTGGTAGTCCAGGTCATGTAGAATTTGATCGTATTTAAATTGGATTTAAAAAAAATGTTTTTGATAATGAAATTGGGCGAGGAGATTAAGACTTGAACAGGGTCGACAAAAGGTGATAAGATCCTGGGACTGACTATATGATCCAAAACGTATGAAATAACCAAGTTTCAAAAATCCGAGACCTATGCAACTCTGTGGTGTGGTAGTCCAGATCATGTAAAATTTTGTCGTATTTAAATTGGATTTTTAAACAAGAGCACACTCGACAATAGCCCGCCGCAATTATTGAACTTGAAGTCATTATTGCGGCCACAAGGGCAAATTATTGACGTAAATGACAATTATTCAGCCATTTTGAATTTTTTCCAGCCATTATTGAACTTGTACGAGAACTGGTTATATAGTAACATGTATAACAAATTTATAAATGATACATGAAAAACTTTTCAAGTTATCGCGCCCACATGGTCAAATTATTGACGTTAAATGCGAAAATTGGCAATAAATCGGCCATTTTGAATTTTTTTCAGCCATCATTGAACTTGTCCAAGAACTACTTATTAGTAACATGCATAACAAATTCGAAGAGGATACGTGAAAAACTTTTCAAGTTATCTCGCTCACAAGGTCAAATTATTGACGTAAAATGCGAAAAATCGTAATAAATCAGCCATTTTTAATTTTTTTTTCAGCCATTATTGAACTAGTCCGAGAACTACTTATTAGTAGCATGGATAACAAATTTGGAGAGTATACGTGAAAAACGTTTCAAGTTATCGCGCCCACAAGGTCAAATTATTGACGTAAAAGGCGAAAAATCGCAATAAGTCGGCCATTTTGAATTTTGTTTCGGCCATTATTGAACTTGTCCGAGAACTGATCATTAGTAACATGCATAACAAATTTGGGGAGGATACATGAAAAACTTTTCAAGTTATCGCGCCCACAAGTAAATGTTAACGCCGACGACGCCGAACTTCAATTGCAATAGCCCACCTTTTTAAATTAAAATTAAAAGGCGGGCTAAAAATGTTTCTGATAATGAAATTGGGCGAGGATCTCAAGAGTTAAGAATTGAAGAGGGCCAGCAAGATCGTGTGACTGACTGCATAGAAAACGTATGAAATGACCAAGTTTTCAACTTACTCATAGACGCCTACAAAAAATCCTAGAGCTATGAAACTCTGTGGGGTGGTAGTCTAGTCCAGATCATGTAAAAAAAAATTATATTTAAATTAGATTTTTATAAAAAAAAATTGAAAATGAAATAGCGCGAGGAGCTTAAGAATTGAGCCGGGTTAACAATATCCTGGGCTGAATGGATGATCCGAAACGTATGAAACGCCCAAGTTTTAATTAAACTTAATTATAGATGCCTATAAAAATATCCTAGTGCTATGCAACTTTGTGGGGTGGTAGTCCAGATCATGTGGAATTAGCTCGTATTTAAATTGGATTGATAAAAAATAGGTAATTGTTGAAGTAGGCCTACATCATCGACTAGCTGGCTATTACCAGGGCGTCTTTTCGGTTTATTCCGTATCATTTTGATAATAGACGCAGTCGAGGACAGTACTCAGGATCTTATGAATTTTGTGTCCCTGTCATCCACGCCTACAGAGGTCCTCAGCGACCACATAAACCACTGCGGCGAAACTGGATTAGCTAACGCCGGCGTTAGCCTATCCAAGATGGACGCACCGAAAGTGGGTAAGTCAGTTTTCAGCTCTTTTGAGGTACTTTATCAAAATCTTCGGGCCAGCCATTCACCCAGCGTATTTATATGAATGTAAGGGATATTTAGGGAGTATCGGGGTTTGTTAACAACGTAAGAGTTTGGTAAATTTGACATCCGAAAAAACGCGGAAAGATTGACTAACGCATTTTATAAATAATACAAAGATTGGCTAATGGGATGGATGAGATTGACTAACGTACCCTAGGATTAGATAACGCTTATAATTTATCTCATTCCTGAATACATATAATAGGCATATGTATGGTGATTTTTCTAAGAATTAGGCTAACTAGGTATTGTTCAGAAATAACTAGGTATTAACATCAAACAGTAGACTATAATTATATAGACAGTAGACTATCTTGGTCCGTATTAATGATTTATCCTATATGTTATTGTTAGATAGATATAATTGAATTCTCTGTAGGGTCTATTGTGTCATAGGCCTCATGGCTCAATTTAAATGACCAATATTTACGGGTGCATGTGCCCTTAAACAAAATGAATTGGGGGCGCATATGCTATTTGTTATTCTATTTTTCAAATATTTTGACTTGTTTCCCAAATTTAGTTACATGAAGATACATACTGCACACGATTAAAGAGTTGATATCCCACTTGCGCATCACGACCAAACACCTGAAACTTTAGTTAATGTTAGTGGCAAAAAGCCCCTAAACAAAAATATTTATGAGCGCAACACCGAGATTTTAGGTGAGTGCATCTGGGTAAATTTAACCCTGGGCCTACCATTTCAAATATTTTCACCCAACCTCACAGGCAGTGACTGACAGGCAGTGACTGAAGAATTAATAAAGACAATCAATGTATATACAGATAGAGATCTGTAGAGAACGGTAACATCCAGGCTACATGTGACATCAAACACGATATAGTGCCAATGTAATGTTAGCAATGTTAAAGCAGCTCCTTATGATGACAATTTTCGTTTTTTTATTTTGTAATGAAGTAGTGTATCCCACAGATCATGATTTTATTTTTTACGGGATTTTTACATTTAAAAAAATGTTTTTTTATCCACTATTGTATGAATCCGACTGTAACCCAAACAAACTTTTTGTATACCCCAACACCTGCTTAAGGACGTTTGAATGTTCCTACAGCATTGGGCAACATGTTGATGCCGTCGGCCCAGCGTTGAGCAGACATTCAGTGCTGCGGGGGACCCCCCCTGATCGTTCCCACAGCAATTAAGGGCGGCAGCTATTGATGTAACTATGTGGTTACTTTGAACATGCCATCCGATATGGTCAGTATCGTCTATATTGTGGTATGCTGTTAACAAACTTGCTTACATGACAGTATATGTCTTAGAAATAGAGATTGTTTTGTCTTTTTCAGTGCCTTAACATTGTTTATTTACATTTTTATTTTTTATTCGAGATCAGTAGGTTATATAGCTTCATATAAATTAAACTTTCAAAATTGACAAAATTGAAAATTCTCATCATAAGGGGCAGCTTAAAATCTATCATAGACTGTTATGCTATCGCCTCTAATATGTGTTACGTTTCATCCATTCAGTGATGGACGGAGACATAGTAGGCCAAGCTTTGTATTTAAGCGATATTCAAATCGGATTTGATTTAAAAAAAAAAAAAAACGTGTCTATTTGCGGTTCTGAAACTTCCCAAATGTCCCCTATGTTGTTAAAAATTTAACTTTACTGCACCATGACATTGTAAGATCTTTGTTTTTATATATCGATTTTCATGTAGAAAGGTTTCTCAAAGAAATTTTCATGTCAGAATCACAAAAATAACTTTCGTCCCAACTGTTCACAGGTGTGCAAAAAAAGCCATTTGAGTTTCAATGCATTCAGTCGCGCTAGCACGAAGGTAAAACTTAGAAATACACTTAACAAATGTTTCCAATGTGTCTGAAAGTGTATCATACTTTGATATAAAAATGACATATTTTTATATTATATATTTGTGGAATATGCATATAAATGGCATATCTTACAATGCTATCGTGACAGTGGCAGGCCCTAGATTCATTCAGATCTCATAAGTGCTTTGAGATATGAACAAGTTTATTCTTTTCTGACTACCTATATATCATCATGGCAAGGTGCCAGAAAAAATGGGTAATGGGGAAATGAATGTTGCAGGTTTAATAGTTGAAATTACTTGCTCTGCTTTTGTATGGTCATTATAGGCTGTAACGCTTGCATGGTACAGTAGTGTAAACATACTATTAGGTGTGCAATTAAATATTAAAACACTATGATGCTTTGCATAATAATATGCATGGTCTATTCACACAATTCACTGAACATAGGCTACATTTGTATATGAGCCACAGCAGTCGTAAATATGTCCTAGCGTGAGATAAATTTGAACACCTCTGTTGTTAATGTGACAATATACTTGACACGCCCTCATTCATATATTAACGTGACACTTTGTGTGACACTGGAACTGTCAACGTGACAGTGTTATTTATAGGGTGAGTGAGATCCTTCTTCTCATCCCTAAAAAATAAGGTGTTCAAATGTGAAATCCAGAGATTTGTGTATAGTTAAATTGTGTTTACATATCCATTATTATATCAGTGGTTGGAAAAGGTTCTTTAACAACAGAATAATTTGGGAAGTGTCATTGGCATCTGTCACGTAAGCACTTGATGTTTATTCCAAACATCAACAATAAAATCCTGTAACCATTCTACAATGCAACAATCTGAAACCAGCCATTCAAGTAAATATTTCTGCATATAAATTCTGGGCAAGGATGCGACTTCTAACGTGACACTAGCAACATGTCAAAATACACGTAAATATAATTTTCTGTCTTTTAATTTTCACTTGAAGCTGCTTCGTTGTCCCCACATCTTTTAATTTTAATTATATTTCTTTATTGGTATAATATGTTGTATCCTTGACATTAATCAGATGTAAAGTGTCTTGACTTCTGTCACGTTAGATGTTGCTGTTTATTCAGAACCATCGAAATACAGTTATTTTAGCCATTCTACAATGCAACACTTTAAAAGCAATAATACAAACTTTTTTTTCTGAGTGGGTACAGAAACATTCTACCCGGCGAAGTGGCTTCTAGTAACACTGTTGCTAAAGTGACAATAACAAAGTGTCAACAGAAACGTTGACATTTAGCATTGAACAACCTCCTTGTTTGATCACAAATACAATCTACAGTCTTTCAATTGTAATATTTTCATGGCTGCTTCATCGTTCACAGTTCTTTCAGCAGATTTTATAGTAATTCTAATAAATCTTTTTTTTTTCACAAAAATCACTTTCTTGTGCTATTGATTTATTAAAATATCCCATTGACAAAATTATCTGAAAACTAACATAGTACTGCTGAAATGAGTACATTTTGACAACATTTTGATCATATTTACAAATCATTATGGTCGAGAAGTCAATGTGACACTTTATCGTGTTTGATGTCATTATATAATCTGCATCCTTTGCAATGTTCTAAGTACCCACTGAGATTCTGCACAGAAATAATGAAGTCAAGCAATTTTTTCTAGTCTATGGTGGAACAGGCCTATTTTCGCCAAGTGAATATTGTTACTATATTAACTTTAACTATTGTGCTGCCATTATTCAAATATAGGCATAATGTTAAAAGAATATTTTACCATTAGAAATTGTCAAATATAAAATAGGAAATGTTTTATAAGTAATATTTTGAGATATATATATATACCGTAGTGATCAATCCGACGTCATTTTGGTAGGTGTATTGACATTAGGAAAGATATCGAAAAACACTATGGAAAAAATCGACTCACTGTCTTCAGAATTATAGGCTACAAGCGATGTTGTGTCAGGATTCAGGGCCTACACATGTAAGCCCTATAGGCCTATTTCCCCATCAACCACTAGGATTACATATAGTGCCTATACTATATAGCCTACATGGTAAAATGCTTCCAATATTTATGTCATAGTTAATATTTATTAAATTATTTAACTTACCCCTGTCAATTGGGTAGCCTATTGCAGGTTTAGTTGAAGACTTGTAACAGGTAGGACTAGAACTGAAGAAGATGGGTCTATGTATGGCATAAATATGGTGACGCGGAGAAACATGTTTCAATCATAGAACACATAATGCTGCCAGCTAAGTACTACTTAACCAATGAAGTAACAACCACCCTCATAATTATCATCTCTGTACCGCAGAAGAGCAAAAAACTGGCTTACCCACTTTCGGTGCATCCATCTTGGATAGGCTAACGCCGGCGTTAGCTAATCCAGTTTCGCCCCAGTGATAAACGACACATATCACCACAGAATACCTATGAGTTTAATTTCACATAGACCATCCATTGGAATTTGTAATAATCGTCATGGTTTAGCCAGTAAACATGCTCTATACCGGCAACCATGGCTAAAGGTCTCACACAACAAATCCCAAATCTCTAGCACTCTCTGTATACTAATGCTTCTGATCAGTGGAGATATTGAACCCAATCCTGGGCCTATTCGCCACCCCTGTGGAATTTGCGAATGCCCAGTAGCCGCCAATCACAGAGCCATATGTTGTGACTCTTGTGATACATGGATACACATTAAATGTGCTAACATGTCCACCAAGAAATATCAGAAACATCAAAACAGCAGCTGTACATGGATATGTTTCAGGTGTGGCATGCCCACTTTTTCTGACTCCTTTTTTGAAAACTCTACAATAAGTAATCTCAGTAATTCTTTCCCCGCCCTGTCAGACAGTGTCAGTAGTGATGATTCACCCAATACAAGTAGAGAACAAGAAAAAAAGGCAAACAAAAGGGACATCAACTAATTTCTTTACAAATTAACTGCCGAAGCCTAAAAGGCTCAGTCAAGCGTGCCGAATTGGCATCCATGATTGAACAAGAGGCCCCTGACATCATATGTGGCTGTGAAACCCATTTAGAACAATCAATACCATCCTCTGAAATATTTCCAGATTCATTTCAAGTTTTTAGAAAAGATAGAAGTCGGAACGGGGGAGGCGTATTCATTGCTGTGAAAAATGACATATTAACAATTTCTCATGGAGTGGCCTTTGATGCTGATTGTGAAGTTATATGGGTAAAATTGCCCTTTTATCAACCAGTATTCATCGGATCATTTTACAGACCTCCCAGCAGTGGAATAGCCGACCTTGAAGCCCTAGGTCAATCAATTCAAAAGATAATAGAAAACAGGCGGAGCCTCCCTCATGTCATCCTGGCATGGGATTTCAATCAGCCTGATATAGATTGGCTAGAAAACACTGTACCAGGAAAACAATATATCAAGGAAATCAATTTTAAATTTTTAGACATAATCAATAAAACCAGTTTTAACCAAACAGTTAATGAGCCAACCAGGAGATCCAATATTCTTGATTTAATCTTCTCAACCTATCCTGCACAATTAGAAGAAATTCATACAACACCTGGAATGAGTGACCACCTGGCTGTCAGTACCAATCTAAACATAAAAAATAATCGTACAAAAAAAACACCACGTAAAATTTACATTTTCAAAAAGGCTGACAGCACCAAAATTAAAACTGCTCTATCATCTTTCTATGAAGAATTCAGTAAATTGTCAGAAATATCTGTAGTAGACCAGTGGACAAAATTCAAAGATGGAATTTTCAAAATTATTAATAAATATATACCAACAAAAACATTGAAAAATAAAATAGACGTTCCTTGGATGACAACTGAAATAAAAAGATTATTAAAAAAAAGACAAAGGTTATTTAAAATTCCTCCCCCCCAAAAAAGTACTAAATTGATGCAGAGACTGAAGAAAATCAGTGACAGTTTAAAATATAAATTAAAGGACGCATACAATAGTTATTTGACAGAAATGCTCGAAGGTGAAGATGAAAACAAAAATAAAAAGTTTTACAAATTTTTGAAAAACAGGAAACGTGACAGTTCTGGAGTACCACCATTAACAAATAAACAGGGAGAAACCATAACAGACACCAAAGGCAAAGCCAAAGCCGAAGCCTTAAACGAACAATGCCAGTCAGTTTTTACCAAAGAAAATAATCAATCAATCCCTCTTGTAAATAATCAAAATTTAAATATGCCTGACATCAACTTTACAACCAATGGAATTTCAAAATTACTGTCCAAACTAAATCCTCAAAAAGCTAATGGACGCTGATGACATCTCGAAATTCCTCAAAATTATTTTCCAAAACTCTTACAATACCGGTGATCTTCCCCAGGATTGGCTCACAGCAGATGTTGTTAAAAGTCATGGGGACTCACAATGACTTTCGGAGTTCTGCAGAGACGCAAGTCAAGAGTCCACAACACGTGAAGCTGGATACACGTTTATTAAGACACAGATACAGACAGCTGTTTTACAATATGTACAAAAGAAAGGAAACGACCCACTAAACTGGGGTTTGACTGAAGCAGTGCCTCCAAATCCCTGAGCCTCACACTATAAGCTACAAGAATTTGTTGACTCTCTCTGAGCGAATCAATGGTCTGCGTCCGCTCACATGGTCTTCCACGAAGCCAACCATCGCTCAGAGAGAGTCTCCACTATCACCAGGCGAAAAGCGGTAACCAGCCACGACTCAGTAACTGGTTACTGCTCTTAAGCCAAATCATAATCACTGTGATAGGTGAGAAGTGAAAGAGAAGTATCGCACCCAAATCTAGTGGCTTTATACCCTCTTTCACCTCTCATCAGTAAATGTCACATTACCATCTGAACCAGGCGTTGGCATGATGCCGGTCCACCACCTTAGGATGCTGGAGCGGCATCGCGCAAACTACAACAAGCAAGACACAGTGTTGGCCCAATTATTGTACCATCTGAATACAGCCCACATCAATGCTTCAGTGTCCCGTGTTGGTACAACGCTGGTCCACCATCTCAAGATGCTGGCCCAGCGTCGCACCAACGATTGTGCGAAAGACCCGCTATGCTACCTGTACTTTGACCCGTCGCCAATTATTACTGACTGCTCTGTCCTGCAAATAGGACCACAGCGCTGGTTCAATGCCGGGCCAACGCTATTAGTTCGCATTATGAACAAGACGTTGGCCCAACACTGGGTCAATGCTTACAACTCGTTTCATTTATATATAAATATGTTATTTTTCCGGTTGACCTCTCGGATTAATACGAGCTGTCAAACAGACGCCGTCTTGATTACAGCAAACAAATCAAAACGTGACGACAGCCGTGCATAGTTCTGACAGATGTAATACCAATTTTCAAAAAGGACAAAAAAAACCTAGCTTCTAATTACAGACCTGTCTGCCTTACAGCCATCACTTGAAAGCTAATGGAACACATCATACACACACACATAATTCAACATGCGACTCACAAAACATACTACAAAATTGCCTACACGGCTGCAGAAAAAAACACTCATGCGAATCACAACTCATTATCACCACAGAAGAATTACAACGCAGCATAGACCAGAAGAAACAAGTAGATGTAATCATCTTGGACTTTTCAAAAGCTTTCGACACCGTGGCGCACAACAAACTAATCTCAAATTACAAAATTATGGGATTCAAAGTAAAAACCAATAACTGGATCAATAAATTGTTAAAATTCAGAAATCAGAAAGTTGTTCTTGATGGGGAAATGTCTGATCCAGTACCAGTCACCTCCGGGGTGCCACAGGGAACAGTTCTCGGCCCTCTTATGTTCCTCCTTTACATCAATGACATCAACCAAAACATAATTTCAAAAATTATGCTTTTTGCAGATGACTGAGCACTTGACAGAGAAATAAATTCAAAATTAGATTGTTTAGAACTTCAACAAGATCTTCAGAAATTAGTTGACTGATCTCACACATGGCAAATGTCTTTCAACATAAACAAATGTCACACCTTACATGCCCACAGAAAGAAACAGCCCATCATACACACCTACACAATGGACAACACATCGGTAACACCAGTTAAACACCACCCATATCTTGGCATAGAACTACAGTCAGACCTCAGATGGACAACACACATACATAACACAACCGACAAAGCCCAGAAGACACTAAATATGCTGAAAAGAAACATCAAACAAGCCTCCACAACTGTAAAATCACAGGCATACAAAACAATAGTCAGACCTCAACTTGAATATGCATCAGCCATCTGGGACCCACACACGGCAAAAGATACACACAACCTTAACAAAATACAGAACTATGCAGCAAGATGGGTCTATCATGACTACTCACACTACACACTACTACAAAGTAGACTAGTATTATTCTACAAAATTTGCCATCAGAATATTGCCATCCCCATTCCCCCCTATTTACAAATACCCCTCAGAACTACACGCCACACCTCAAACATAAACGAAAACAGATACAGATACAGACAACTCAGCACATCAACAAATACATACAAATACAGCTACTTCCCCCGAACAATCACAGACTGGAATTCACTGCCACCCAGTCTGTGTGCGACTCCAACGGTACAGTCCCTCAAGAAAGGCCTAACCCGTCATCTCTCCCCCAGCCTTTAATTCACACGCGAGCCCCACTGTATATAACCACTGATGCACTCTCTATTCACTGAAAAATAAATTCCTGCACTGCACTGCGAATGTCAGTTTCTTTCCTCACGGGGTCACGTGTGATCATAATGCCATTAGGCGATGATCAATAATAATTCATAAAGTCATAAAGCTTTATGATTATCATACTAGGGTATACTTAGATATATCTGCTCATGTTATTCACACGGGGTCGTATTCTCGTTACGAAGATTTACGAGCTTTGTAAATTGCAAAGTGTAAGCAATTTTGTGGGATTTAAATTAAACTTCGTGTCTTTCGTTTTTTTTAATCCGTAAGACTTATTTTTAAAATTTCAACAATATAATAATGAATAATTTCTTTTCAACATTTTGAACATACAGTAGGCCTACTACCTCTATATAATGACACCATTTGGACGAGGGAGGTGATTTAGGCCTATCGATATATGACAGCTGATTAACATTAATTCCGATACATATTGAATGCTCTCACGTATTCAGTCTATAGTAATACAAAACAATACAATCCACCCTATATAATGTTGTTTTATTAAGATCACTATACCGGAAAATAAAAAAAATTAATGCACGAGAAAAAGACACTAAATATGATTGGCATTTAAACTGGGGTTGATTCAATTTATAAGTAGGCCTTTATAGTAGACCCTATCCTATTCCCGCGATCAAAGGAATATACCAGAGGCGCCAGTCAGTGTTTAGTAACAATAGGTGTGACATTCCGCTCACACCACGGAGGGACAATCAAGTGTTATCCTGGTTATATGTCAGAAGCTTATAAATGCTAGTGTGCGTCACACTCATGGAACCCGATGGCATTGTTAATCTACTCGATATAGTGCGCTATGTTATGTTTTGACTTTCAATTACTCATGAATCGAACTTGAGATCAAGTCATATAGTGGTAGTTTACATCGGGCGCCTGCACTGGGCCCAAATCTCTGCATAAAATAATATTGTTGTTCAACTAGTTTTTTCAACGCTGGCCCAACATTGTACCAGCAATGGATCTCATACCCGACGAGTTATTATTTAATTGTAATAATGGGTAATAATGGGTGGATGCTACAAGAGAGAGAGTCAGACGTGCGTTCAGTGGTTGATCAATGTGAATGCCAAAGATTAAATAAACGTTGGGCTAGCTGCTTTTGTTTGCTCGTATAAACATGTCACATTCAAGTTTGTACCTTAGGCCTATTAATGCTCTGTTGCATAACCCAGTTAGGAGTCCCCCCTACCCAGTGTTTTATCTCTGTCACGCTTTGCAGAGCCTGTGAGCGCAGTCGGCCTGGAGGCGGCAATTGTTGATCACCCAAGAGTGTTTATTTAACAGTCACGATGTCTGATAAATTATGGTGGCAATACGATCGGGGGGGGGGGGGGGGAAACATATGCCAAAAGTGACATTGGGACTTCTAAACTATTGGCGGATAGCAAATACCGGGGATGGAATTATACCGCGGTAATAAGTATAAGTAACAATATCACATCTTTTGGTTTGTGTTTATTACAACGCGTTTCGGCGGAAGCCTTCTTCAGGTATGATACAAAGTTGGTGTAACTTCCCAGTTTTGTTGAGTTAGGAACAAACGATATATTGTGACGTATTTCTATTCCAATACAAATTATGACGTCACAGTTCTTGATGTATTAAACCACACCATTACTGGTAGTGTTCAATACATCAGTATGTTGAACTGTGACGTCACAGAACCAGTGCAACTAGTTTAATTATTCTAATCAAGTATACAAAAATTAAAGGGCGTCTATTAATAGTTGGCCTCTTTCTGCATGACCAGGCACGTGCATGACCCACATCAGCGGCCCACCCCGTCCGGGCAACCAGCAGGACTGGTTGCGCGTCCGGGCCGAGCCACCGACGGACCCCGCACCCCGCACGAGCCTAGACATGCAGAGCACTTTCAATGATCGTGCGTGATTCTATCCCGGACGGAGTGACCAACGCGCACATGTTAGCGCATATGCTCGGACGTCTCTCCCTCCCGGACAGATATTTTGAATAAAAGCTAGCCTATGATGCTTGACTGATCTCATTAGCTTCCTGTATAACAAGTCGGGGTATGATCGGTTTATCCATTAGTAATAACTAAAAAATGTCCGTGTAGGAATGTAGTATGTGAGCCAGGTGGAGGGTGTGGTGATGGCGGCACCCTCGTCCGTGGGTGTCGCCAGCGTCCACACCTCCCAACTGGTGGCCTGTTGAGCGGGGTGACCTATCGGTCCAGACACTAGCATGTAGTGCTGTGAGCGTGGGGGGTTAAAACACATCACATAGCGTGTGCGAACAATTTTGGGTGTGTGTTCCCGGATGGGCCGTCCGGACGGATTTATTCGTCCCGACGGCCCATCCGTGGGTCACACTTTTTAAAAAAGTAAAACTTTTAAAACTATAAAACAAGACTCCTAGAGTCGCCGTATATAAAAAGTGTAATAAAACCCACAAGTAGTACGTAGTAGGTATTTTGCCCCCGGAATAATGTCCGGACGAGTGGGGCAACCGCAACAGGTTGCCGTTGTCCAACCCGCTCGGACATATTTCCGGCCACGGGCGGGACTCTTAGTATGAAAGTTATGAAAGTTATGTTTGAGGTGTATATAGTATATGTTTGTATGTCATTACTCACTTATTAGACAGGCTTAAGGGTATATAATTGCAACATAGATCATTTACGTTATTCGATAGAAACTAGTGGATAGACAGGTTGGGTACTAACGAGGATATAGTTCCAGCATAAATCGCCGCTAATTATATTGTCTGTAGAAATAGGCATTGTATTAAGTGATAGGTCCCTGGAGGGCGGGGGGGAGGTACCATGACCTTGCGTGCGGATTGTATTGATGCTGATATATTTTTTAGGTGAATGGATAGGGCCTTAGGCAGTAAATAATGCATCACTCGCCAATCCGCCCACAGTCACAGCACGTCCCTCCCGTCCGGGGTGGGGATCCTAGTCGGAATTACAGTTCATAAATTTTCATCTCTTAGAGGTGTGCTGTCTTGTCTTTGATGTTCTAGGATATTTCTTCGGCATTCTTCGATGATCCGGCTTGGGAGATAGCTGGTGGCGCCATGAGATTCGACCTGGGCTCCGGGTCTATTACCCCATAGCCAGGGTGTGTGTAGGTACTGGTACTGGGTTTAGGTTCATATGGGGCTGGGGGAGGGTTGTCTTCTGTATTTAAATCCTCGGCATGTAGGTTTACGTTGTAGTATTTTTCATAGTGTTTATGGATGAACTTGTATACACATACACTTTCTTTAATGCACTCTTGTAGGTTTGAGCGCCAACTGCCTGTAATGTTCTCTACTGCCAATTCAATACCCTCCCTGTTGAATTTTACGTGGATAGTGTGGGGGTTATTGAGGCGGTTGACCTGGTAATCAGATAGTGTAATTTTGGTCTTTGGTGCATCCTTCTTGTCCCCATCTTTGGCTAATTTGTTCTCTAAGGTTGTTATTCTTGCGATGTTGTCTATATGGGTGTCTTCTTTGTCCGAATTAGTTAAAGCTGCATCTGATGTTAGGGCTGTTGGGATGTCGAGTCTAGTAGCAGTGGGTGGTTCCGGATAGTCTTCTTTAATCATTTCTTGTTGGATTTCAACTGCGCTGTGGTCTGCACTTGTGTGTGTGATATCATCAGACATCGTTTCATACTCTTCTGATGATACGTCCGAATAGTCTATAGCCGTTGGAGATTGAGTATGGGTGTCATCGATTGTGATTTTCTTAAATCCCAGGGGTAATTTGGGAATAGCTCCGGACGATAGCTGCGTCCGGGGCGTAATTACTAGTCTTCTTGGCGAAGGCGTTTTTTGTTTTATATCTGAATGTTCTATACTCTTTTTCTGTTTTTCGGCTTTCTTCTGAGGGGGTGTCCCCCGAGGGGTTTTCGGGCGGACGTCTGGAGTGCTAGATGGTCTTGGGGTTACAGCGTGTTTCTTGTAGGGTGGGGAAATCCCATCGTCTTTTTTCTTCTTTGCGATTACTATCTTTAGACTACTCTTTTCGGACGCTGGAGTGCTTGTGCTTAATTTGTCCTTGGGACTCTCTGAATCTGCTCTTTTCGACTTCCGTTTAGTTGATTTAATTTTTGATGATGAAGCTGATGTATCGGACGTTGAGGACTTGTTTCCCTTTTTGGAGAGTTTGTGAATTTTTCTGGACGATGTTGATGAGGATTCGTAATCTTCTGATGTTGATGCAGTGTCCGCACCTCTGGGTGTGGGGATTTTAGATTTAATTTTATAGTCCTCGTCCGGGCCGGATGTTTTGGCCGATTTATGACTGGCTGCTGGCGGGGGTGGCACTAAGAAGTGGTGGTCCTCGTCCGGGGTGGACGGGACGATGACATCTTCCGGGTGATGGACGATGGCAAGGTGTTTGTATAGGTCACTCGTCCGGTAGGTCGAGTAAGAACATATCTTGCATTTGAGGGATGAAGTTCCTCCATGTCTTTCTTTGATATGTCTGCTGTAGTTGGAAGCCGATATTTGCTTTCCACACACCTCGCAGTTACAAGTAGTTTCTTTTGGTGGCATAATTTTAGATGTCCGTGTGCCATCCCCGCCAGCTGCCAAGTGACGAGTGTGTGCCAGGCTCGTCACTTTTATAGCCGCCCAGCGTGTACACCGACGTGCAGTCGGTGGGGAGGGGTATTCCGTGGTTGGTGGTGTGTATAGTATATATACCGGCTGTGATTGGCAGTCGTTTGGTGGGGTTTGTATGCTCAATGTTCTACTGTTGGGCCCACGTGATTAGGGGGCTGCACGTGCTGCTATGTTGGTAGTGTGTATATGTGTTCTTGGTTATTGGTAGTAGGTCGTAGTGATACATACAGTCTATATTCATGCCCTTAGTTGGATCTGATGTTTCCATTATTTCTATCCAGCACATCTCTTTTACCAGTCTTTCAAATTTATCTGGTTCCGTGTCCAATATATATATCAGCATATTTGGGTCTTGTTCATGCCTGTTGAAGTGTTTTGCAACAGAACTAGTTGATGATTTTAGTCTAATGTCTTTTTGGTGTTGTCTGATACGGGTCCTTAACTGCTGTGATGTTTGGCCCACGTATATGTCACCGCATCTCATGCATTGTATACCATAAATGACGTTGCGTTCTTTGCATGTAAAGGTGTTAGTGTGTATTCTTTTGCCCCACTTTGTAGTAATCGACGTGTATTTGTTATTGGAACATAGGTCACAATTGTCTGTGTAGTTGTCATTTGTGTTGATTTGATTGCATTTTTTTAGGCTGTATACTGATGTCTCAATTTCATATTTCACGGTCTCTGGCATTCTTTGAATTGTAGCTGTATTTATTATTCTACAGTCCGAGCACCTCACCGTTAGTTTGTATGTTGTCCAAACTGGATATATTGTAGTGTTGAGGCAGTCTCTCTCATGTGGATGTGTGCGAAGTTTCAGATCATTGTTTCTGAATGATGCAATCAAATTGTGCGATGTTGTCAGCAGATATATTGTTTCCGAGTCCTTACAGACGTCACAAACGATAAGGTATTTGTTATGCATTTGTTTGCAAGATCTAATTTTCCTGGGGCGTCCCTTAAATTTATTCTCATCTCCCATGCTGACGTAATCTCTGCTGTTAAATGGGTGGCATAATATACAAATTGTGCTTTTTGAGTTTTCATTTTCTTGGTTTTCTTTAATTCTCACTTCTGTTGGCGGTTCTTTCCCTACTGGTTCATCGATGCTTGCTCTGACTAGCAGGTCCCCTAGGTTTTTGTTCCTCCGCTGTGATACTATTATTCTTAAGGTTGGGTCAACCTTAGCTGTGTGGTTACTGACTATTTGTTTTATATCTGGTGAGCCTGGATGGTATGTGGTTGAGAAGAAGATGGTCTTTGTCTGTTCATCTATAGGTGGATTTGAGTCAACAATTGTCAATAGTGTGTCTCTATTCATATTTTTGCAGAGATCGATTTTTGGTTGAATTTTGTGCTCAGCATAGCCTCTTACGATTAGGGCTTCTTTCAGTAGTTTGGTGTGTGTGTCATAATCTTCTTCTTCGCTGCATATGCGTCTTAGTCTTAACGATTGGCTGTAAGCGATATTGTTCTTTTGGTGAGGGGGGTGGTTACTGTCGTGTCTCACATATAGTATTTTATCGGTTGGTTTTATGAATGGAGCAACCTTTATGGATCCATTGATAATTCTGATGTTAGTATCTAAAAAGCTCGTTCCGTCAAGGATATTACCTTCAGTGGTGAACTGTATTTCAGGGGTGATGCTGTTTGCTTTGTCTATGAGCAGTTTTTGTGTGTTTGGTGATGTTTCTTCAAATCCACTGATTACATCATCTATGAAGCGTCTCCAGAATTTGATTTCAGGAGATTTGGACAGGATGGTTTTCTCTATAGTGTACATGAAGATATTGGCGTATGCAAGTGCCATTCTGGTTCCCATAGCAGTCCCTTCTGTTTGTCTGTAATAAGAACCATTGAATTGGAAAACATTGTTTTCTAGCACTTTTCTGGCTAGGAATTCTATTGTGGTGTAGTTCTCCGATGGGTGTATTTGTCTGCCCACTGTGCCTAGGCTTTTAATTCCCGCTTCTTGTGGTATGTTTGTGTAGAGGCTTGTGACGTCCAGTGAGATTATCCGTGTATGGGGCGTGATTTTGAAGGTTTTCAACAATTGGAGAAGGTGGGTCGTGTCTTTAAGGTATGTAGGCAAATTCTGGACTATTGGTTGTAGTTTTCTGTCTAACCAGGCTGAGATCCATTCTGTAGGATGGCCGTTGCCGGACATTATAGGTCTGCCTGGAGGGTTTGTAAGGTTCTTGTGTATCTTTGGAAGCATGTAGAATGTCGCTAATCTGGCATCTGTTTGTAACATTGCTTTATAATCTTGATCTGAAATGCTGTTCATGGCTTTGAGGTTGTTGAGTGCTCTCTCTAGGAGTTCACTTGTCTCTGTTAGTGGATTTTGTTCTAGTTTTTGGTAGCATTTTTGTGCCAGTTGTTTCTCCGCTTCCTTAATGTATTTGTCTTTCTGCCAGATTACGGTGCCTGAACCTTTGTCAGCTGGTTTGATTATTATGTTCTTGTCTTTCTTTAGTTCACGGAGTGATTTGCGTTCTTTAGACGTCATGTTGCTGCGTGTTCGTCTAGGTTTACTGTTTCTTAGTTGTTTCTGGACGGACTGTATGGCTTCCCTTTCTTCATCGTTTAGACTGCTATTTGGTGGAGACCATTTCGTTATTTTTGATCTTCCTATATCATCTGATAGAGATTTCTTGGATCTACTTGATGGGCGGTTTCTAAAGTGCCATCTAGTTTTCAATTTCCTGATAAATTGTTCGATATCTTCATTCCATTGATCTTGATCCCATCTTTCATTGGTTGGTATGAATTTTAGCCCTTTTTCTAGCAATTTTCTTAGGCCTATTAATGCTCTGTTGCATAACCCAGTTAGTAGGTCCCCCCTACCCAGTGTTTTATCTCTGTCACGCTTTGCAGAGCTTGTTAGCGCAGTCGGCCTGGAGGCGGCAATTGCTGATCACCCAAGAGTGTTTATTTAACAGTCACGATGTCTGATAAATTATGGTGGCAATACGATCGGGGGGGGGGGGGGAACCATATGCCAAAAGTGACATTGGGACTTCTAAACTATTGGCGGATAGCAAATACCGGGGATGGCATTATACCGCGGTAATTAACATTGGCGGAAATCCGTTTAACTACTTTACTTGACATAAGGCGGGGTTGGCATTATAACCGGGGGCAATACAGCGGGGGGGGGGAGCACTGTATGTGTTATTTAACCCTTTCGCAACTAATCACGATTATAATCACTTTTGAACCGTGGTATCATTAACCCTTAGATCACTAATGTCGACTACAGCAGACAAACTGTCATTTTTATTCGCACGCATATAACCAGTTGTTAAAATTTAAATATGCATATTATAATCACTTGTAGCCCTTAGATCACTGATTTCGACTACAGCAGACATCCTCTCTTTTTATTCGCACGCAACCAGTTAGCTGGTAAAAGTAAACTATGCCTTCAATCTTGAAACACTGATATATGCTGTGACTTAAATCTCGTAAATCACACAAATTGTCGGTCACTTTAAGTTGTGTTTTGTGGTAGCGAGACACAACTTGACGCGATTTAAAAATTAAATTGAATTTTTATCTCAGTGCTCTAGGGGCTAAATCACGGTTATTGGAAAGGCAATGCGTATTCAAACATCAAGATTAGCTAATGTTTGGTCTAAAATTAAACAAAAATGTGAGTAATTCTCACCTACCTGAAGTTGTGGGTCGCCGTAACGAGACACAACTTCAAGTGGGTTAAACATTTAAAATAAATAACCTGGCGGGTAAAAGGATAATAGGTTCATAAAAATTTAAAACGATTTAATGTGTTAATCATCATGAATGTCATTTAATTATAATGGCGATAGAAGTGAATTATTAGTTAAAGACCTCAGAAAATCAAAAGTAATAAACGTATTAACCTTTTCTTGAATAAATCGCTTTCAACGATTGAATGGTAAAAGATAATTATCGTGGATTTTCAGTGAAATTTGTATAGTGTCAGAAGTAAAATTATTAACCTCTACAACAAACAAGAAAGAATGACCAAGAAATTGGCAAAATAATTGGATTATGACCATCATTTAAAATTAAACGGTCACAGGACTGAAATCAAAAGGTCTGAAGCCATGAAATCGTAAGTAATATATATATTCAAGATGATTAAATATTTCGCGTTCGACATTATAATCATCGTGGTTTATCATTCACATTTAAATTGTGATAGTATAAGAAACACTAAACAGAGGAAATTAATATATTTCATAAGAAAGTATTTGCTTTTCTGAAAGAGGATGAATATTTAATCCATCAAATTTACAAAAATATGATTCCTTCAATTTAATCGGTAATAACAATTGTTCTGCTATGGCTGTATTTATAAACGCTTTCTAGTAAATTACAAACAAGATGTAATTGTGATGAAATTTATCAAATAATTTATGGTAGCTGTTCAGTAGTTGAATAATTAATAAATATTTTATGGTGGCTGTTTAGGTAGATGAAATTGCAAAAATAATCGAATAAATGGTAAAACACCTTGATTTACAGTAGTATATGTCTGTAGTTATGAATGAATGAATGAGTGAATGAAATCTTATATAGCGCATGTATCCAGCCGGCGGCTGTTCAGAGCGCTGAACATCGAGAGTAACTTAGCAAGGCCTGTTATCATTCAAATACCAACTCAGTCTCCTGGGAGATATACAGCTGAGCTGCCATTGAGGCGCATCAAGCTATTTTCATTCCAAGCAAATTCGCTTTATGTGCCAAGTACTCACACATTGTGGATTTTCTGGGGTCTCGCTGGATGGGAACTGCGCCTACGTCCATTGAGGTTCTTTTACGTCCAACTCTAGGTCAGTCAGACGAGCCATCTGATTTACGTGGTTCTCTGAGCCCCACGAGTGTATACAGCACCTGGCAGTCACCAGGCGGTCACCCATCCAATTATGAACCGGGCGCGACGTTGCTTAACTTCAGTGATAGAGCCAATCACGATGAGCGAACGCCGTATTCCGTATATAATATACAATTACGTTATAATTGTATACATCCATCATTATCAATTATGATCATCCTTATCATGCAAGTAACTATTGGTCTATTTCTCAGTTTTTCTTCCCATTTATTCGCAAGTAAATAAAATAACTATTGTATTTTGCTAATTTTAAATATGGATGTTTGTGTAAAAAAAATAAGCACACCATGATATATAACACGTGCCTAAATGTGACATAAAATATTCACATTATGACATTTTATACCAACGGTTATTGTGTTTTCAGGTCTAAATTTTACATTGCAGTTTTCATCCACTACAAGTCGCAATTCTAGACTTGTAGTGGACGAAGCTTATTTCAGGTGGGTGACAAATTAACCAATTGGTGACGTATTCTTATAAACAGAACATTTTTGTTCTAAAATCCACAGGTGTGGGAAATGAAGTCAGTTTTTGAAAAATGTTTCGAGGCATTATTAAAGTTTAAAGAATTACATTAAATAACTTAAATTTTCACTGACTTGAAGTTGTGTCTCGCTACCGCGACCCACAACTTCAAGTGGGTGAAAATTACTCATATTTTTTTAATTTGAGACCTAATGTCCGCAAATCTAAAGATGTAAACACAAATTTTATATATTTATCACTATCACCAGTGTGAACGAGCCTGTACACAGATATGTTTATGATTATATAGTATTAGGTGGCACTTCGGGGTAACAGTAGACCTCGCCTGAACAGAGCTAGAAACTTAGTTAGCAATTACTATCCCTACACCGTGTAACAAGGGGAGGGTGAGATTTTGCTAGCTTTAGAAAACTGCTCTCATTCACCAGTAGGAACTCCATCCTGTTGACCGATATTTTCCCTGTTACAGAGCTGTGAGAATCTCCTTGTAATGCCGCCTCCTGATGGTGTCCGACTGTTAGTCAGAAGGCCCGTTATTCAGAAGGCCCATTAGTCAGAAAGCCCGTTAGTCAGAAAACCAATAAGCATGATTAGTCAGAAGGCCCGATTGTCAGAAGGCCCGTTAGTCAGAAAAAAAGTAAGGATGATTAGTCAGAAGGCCCGTTTGTCAGAAGGCCCGTTAGTCAGAAAAGTCAGATAATTACCGAAATCATCTATTTTGTGAACAACCCTATGACCAATTATTTGTCTTTATTTATTTACTTGTGCCAGTAACAACGTCCAGCACTTGCATAAGGGTTGCATTGATAATAGTATTATGTTTTTTGAACCTAAGGCCACTATGTTTAATTTCTCTGTTTAAGATCAGGAAAAATCCAAAATCTAATGAGGGAGGGCGGTAAAAAAACATTTAAGAAAAAAAACATAAAAGTTATTGAGGGCGACGAAATAAAAAAAACATTTGACAAATTTCTAGAAAAGGTAATGAGGGCGACGAAAAAAAGAAGCAAAAAAAATCTTAGCTAGAAAAATGTTTTTTATTTCCTGAAATAAACTTGTTCTTTTTCGGAATGTTTTTTTATCTCCCGAAATTAACATGGTTTTTTTGGTAATGCGCTGCCTAAATGTAATGCGCGGGCTCATCTAAAACAGAGAAAAAACATAGTGGGCTAATGTTGCTAACGTAATTCCCAGCTTCAATGAATGAAAAATACACATATTGAGCAGTTAAGTAGATCAAGTGGTTATTGTCAAGTTGCCTGTAAATAATAGTCAATTTTCTAAATATAGGAACAAGATGGTATAATAATAATAATAATAATTGCATATCGTAGGCAGCAATGTACACTCCATGTCTTTGAACATTTTGGAACAATGTAAATATAAACAAGCAATATGATCAACATATTGCTTCAAACGCGAATACTTGAAATTTGAAATTTGTGGGTGGGTGGGTGGATGGATGGGTGGGTGGGTGGATGGATGGATGGATGGATGGATGGATGGATGGATGGATGGATGGATTGATGGATGGATGGATGGATGGATGGATGGATGGATGGATGGATGGATGGATGGATGGATGGATGGATGGATGGATGGATAAATGGATGGATGGATGGATTGATGGATGGATGGATGGATGGATGGATGTTTTATTGACACGATCTCAAATCATTGCTGACTTATTTGTCCTAGTAAAATATTGGCTTTTCTTAACATTTTGGTGGCCATTTTGTGTTTTGCTAATTTGAAGGTGAAGGTCTCCAAATATAGAGCGTTATCTGGCAGATTCACATTCAACACACGCAAATTATGTAAAAACAAGTGACTACAAAAGTATAGGCCTACACTAAAATCCCGAGCAAAGTTGCCATTTTCAGATTTCAACCCAGGCTAAGTAGACTTATTCTCATAAAAGGCTGCAATATTCTTCCATTAAAAAAACATGTGTGGTATTTATATATAAAAATAACACACATTTGAAAGCGTACACACATCTGGGTTGAGAAAACATAGGCCAGATATGGATATGTCCAATAACTACCATTTATTATGTTGTTTTTAATGACCATGTTGACTAGTTTGTTTTGCTGTTCATTCTGATTATTTTATAATAAAAACATCTTTGTAGCGTATGTGGAGTACGGTAATTTAATTATCTGTTATATGGTATATTGCATGTGCAGATTGGTTAATAAGAACACCAACAGCATAAAACGGTCAAAATATAAAGTTCGTCCCTTTTTTACTGGTAACATCTCATTTCCTGTTTTGGACATATCAAAGCTTAAAACAAGTTAGATGGGGTGAGTAAGTTGGGGGGGGGGGAGTGTAAATGGTGACCGATCCATGGACTAATATGTATATTTAAAAACTTTGCAATAGTTGACCTTCAAATGACCTTCGACGGGTTTCAAAATGTTTTTTCATTTTCAATTTGATGCTATTTCCTGAACAATTTCGGTCATTTTGATGTGTTACACGACTAGTAAGACATGTGTTTAAAACAAAAAAAAAAAAAAAAATGAGATCTAGGGGTCATGACCTCTAGGGGTCGAAAAATGACCTTAAGGTGACCTGAAAAAAATGCCACCCTATTTTTTTGGAATCAGCATAAAAATCTGAACAAGAAAAACTTAGGTGACAAGAATTAACACGAGATTCCCACGGAATTACATAAGACCATACACTAATTGCTGCAGACCGATGAACTAGACACGACGCCCCCACTAAAAATGATTTTGCACATACTCACACATATTTTCTACAGCTTTAGAGCAGAGAGCTGAAGAGCACCACATATATTAGACTAGTTATGAGAGGCCATTGCACCTGGTCATGTTCGTGAGTGTAGCGAAGAATGATTAGTGGGACTATGGCATGCCAAACGTGGAGGTGCTAACTATTGTTCGAGCGTATCAGCGAGAGCCGCCGTCCAAGATTCGAACCAGATTTAGATAACGTTCCAAACGGGATTTAATTACGGCATGCGTGACGTGAAGGAGGTCACTCTGGCTCGAACCTATCAGCGAAAGCCGCCGTCCAAGATTCTAACCAGATATAGACAACGTTCCACACGAAATGTAATGTTTACCATTACCATGATTACCTTTAGAAATTTGCAAAGTATGTCCATGGATATCACAACGTGGAATAGGCCGATCTGGTTCGAACGTATCAGCGGAAGCCGCCGTCCAAGATTCGAACCAGACCTAATGTTTAGTGATTACCATTACGATTAGGTTGTTAAACTACTATTTTCTCAAAACACACATTAAGTATATTTTGCAAGAGCATTGATTATTTCATGGTTTTCGCTGCCTATGAAAGATTTGAATTGTTCAGTTTCGCATTGGGTATTAAGGTTGGTGATATATTTTTTAGCCTCAGAGAGAAAAGCTTTGCTATTGAGTTCGAACATATTACACTGCATTAAGAAATGTATTTCGTCGTCAACTTGAGTCGTCTGACATCGTCGGCATACCCGATTAGCTACAGGGGTTTTGGGTCTGGTATGTCTCCCCCTTTCTATTTCTAAATTGTGGGTGCTAAGGCGAAGACGAGCGACCACAGCAATTAGTCTTGTGTCAGTCAGATCACTTACATACGTAGCGAGTTTCGGAAAGTAATCTGAGAAAGTGTTGTATGTTCTAAGTTTTATGAACACACACCCTCTTTCTATCGTCTGTGTTTCCCAAAATGAACCCAGATTCAGATTAAAATATAAATGTACAAACTACGAGCCGCCAGTGAATTGTTTTTCAAGATCATATCAAGATCAAATCGACTTATTAATAAAACTACTAGGCAAAAATATATACTAATGTCCTAAAGACACAACATTTGATCTCTATGGGGTTCTACAGGTTTTACTATCAGTTGTGCAATTTGTGTATGTAAACTTTTTCACAATTCATTTGCGTCCCAATTTGAAATATAAATAAGTCAGTCAGGCGGTCTGTCGGTCGGTCGGTCGGTCGGACGGTCGGTCGATCGGTCGGTCTGTCGGTCAGCCTTCAAGCCAACCAGCCAGACCGCCATTCAGCCAGCATTGTGTCGATGTCTCGTGTTTGCTGGGTGGTCTGATATCGCATCCGTGGACCATTCGGCCTACTCTACCCCCTGGTCAAGGGGACTGCTGTTCGTCCTGAGTGTGGCATTTTAACTCCCCTGGGAGCATACAGCATGGCAACCCTTACAGCGCGAGGAACGTATCGTGCTTATTGCCATGGCTGTCATACAAGTAACACCTAAGTACAGTGAAGCACTTGAATTTGAAGTGGACACAGCACCAAAACCGGGCATTGATGTCTCAACGCTCAGATGGGAGAATTATAATTCTGCCCTAAGCGGGGATTGAACCCGTGCGTTAGACAGAGCTCTACATTCTTAGCTGTGAAAAGGGGCCTCGAAGGCCGAGGCCTTTTTCACAGCTAAGAAAGTAGAGCTCAAAGGGTTTTAATTGACTTGGAACACTCATAATCAACCCTCATAATCAACAGCTCGGTCACATCTGACCGATTTTAATACCATATGATATGCCTACCATGATAATTGGTCTGTACTAGGTTAACAATAACTCTCCATTCCCGGCTTAGAATTTAGTGGTCGGACAAAGAACAAAATGTAGTGGTGTGTTTTAAGAACAGTTACTGCTGTTTGCCTTTTTGGCTAATATACTGTGATACTGCGGCAGGCAGTACCTATAGCAAAGTTTGTATGGTGACCCTTTAACCCCTACAGCCGGGGATCGACTTTAGACGTCAGATTCTGACGTCTGTAGCCGTTAGATTCTTACGTCTAATATGAATCCCCGCACTTCGGGGATCGACATTAGACGTCAGAATCTGACGTCTGTAGCCGTTAGATTCTTACGTCTAATGTCGATCCCCGCACTTAAAAAAATAAACATATTTATAATGGCCTTACAACAATATATTATTATTATTTATTTTAATATAAATTTATTATTATTTAAATGACGCAGAAGGAGCTAAGATATTTATGATGATTTAAAATTGAAAAAAGTAGCCTACATTTTGTCGCCTAGGAGCTAAAGGATCCTATCTGCCACTCTGACGAGTGTCAGATAGGATCCTTTAGCTCCGAGGCGACGATTTGTTCTCTATGCTTTATACAAAAATATTTCAGCGTTGTAAGGGATGAGCGCTAAGGAGACTATATTCGTTTCCAATGATTTTACCACCATTTTAAATCACTGTTATTGAAAATGAATTGAGTGTTTAAACATAATTGAGTGAAAATAAAAATTTATTTATTTTAACGCTTGAAGGGTTACTAATATACTGTCATCTTGCAGGGGCGGAACCATATTAAAAAGGGCGAGGGGGAGGGGGCGAAAAATTATAAATGTAGGTGTCATATTATGACTCTCAGCTAATAAAAGTGGTGCAGTGGTTGAAGCTGTCTTCTTGGAAAGCGGGAGATCGCGGGATCGTCCCTCAGACCGCCAGGGCTCGAATTTCCAATTATGTGTCTGGAGGGCAGTTTTTATCTCATTCATCTTACCATCTCTAGAATGCTCTTTTGACCCAGTTTAGCCCATATCTGCACAAAGTTGGCCTAAAACCCCATTCATTTAATCTCATTTTTACCTTAGGAAATATTGCCTGAAAAACACCAAAGGTTAGGTTACAATTATTCAGAGTGACGCTATGACAGTTTTTTTTTGACTTAAAACAAATCCGACCATAATGAGGATCCCTCATAATCAACAGACTGATTATAGCTCCATAGGCCTACCATGATAATTGGTCTGCACTTATAACTCTCCATAACTCTCCAATAACTCTCCACTCACGGCTTAGACTGTCGTGGTTAGACATAGATAAAAATGTAGTGGTGTGTCATGACATCAACCTCCTTTGTTTTCACCGAGCTGGCTAATACAATGAAGTATGGGGGGGGGGGGTTCAGATATAACCTTGTTTTTACCGAGTGACGTCACTGCGTTTCACAGAATGAAGTATGGGGGAGGGGGTGTTATAGAACCTTTTTTTCACCGAGTGACATCACTGCGTTTCACAGAATAATATAATATAACATTCATTGAGATGGTATTAAAAGACAAGACATTGATTATTTATAATAAAAAAAATATGTTTGAGCTTATATGGAGAGACAACTACTTACTCTACTGCAATGTGTGATATATCATAAGAACGGGAATTTAATTATCTGTTTTATGGTATATCGCAAGTGCAGATCGGTTAACCAAAACATCAACGACAGACGTTTGCGCAACCCTAAACCCTAATTTAAGACAGGTGTGGGGGTAGGGTCAAACTATGACGATTTTCACAAATTTTGCCTGGGAGGATTCCTTAGGACTTTTTTTCTGTCATAAAAACCAAAACAGAAACAAAACCTTGTATTGCAATTTGTTTAAGGTTGACGTCTTTTTTCTCGTAAAATGCCTGGACTAATGTGAATCTGTAGACTGTCAGCTTTGCACGTGGCAATCGTCCCGCAAAACACATCATTTCCTGGGTATATTGAACATTTAGCCTTTTCTACTATGGTACTGGTACAGGACTGTCTAAGGACTACCATGATAATTAGTCTGTACTAGCTCAACAATAACTCTCCATTTCCGGCAAATAATGTACTGGCGTTTTTAATGTCGGTTAGAACGTGTTATAAAATGAGATTAAGTGGCGGACACCATGAAATCACATAGAGGTCACCATGAAATCACATTGAGGTCATAATAATATCGAATAGATGTCTTCATGAGATCACATAGAGGTCCCTATGAGATCACATAGAGATCACCATGAAATCACACGGAGGTCATCATGAAATCATATAGAGGTCATCAAGAGATCTCATAGAGGTTACCATAAGATCACATAAATGTCACCATCACATCACACACAGGTCACCAGGAGATCACATACGTCAGGTCCCATGAGATCACATAGAGGTCTTTATGATATCACATAGAGGTCATTATGAGTTCACATAGAGGTCACCATGAGATCACGTAGAGGTCACCATGAGATCACATAGAGGTCACTATAAGATCACATCGATGTCACCATGAAATCACATAGAGGTCACCATCAAATCACATACATGTCACCATGAGATCACATGTCACTATGATATCACATCAAGGTCATTATGAGATCACATAGAGGTCATCATTAGATCACATAGAAGTCACCAGGATATCACATAGGGGTCACTTTAAAATCACATAGAGGTCGCCATGTGGTTTCATATCATATCATGATATTACAAAGAACCAGCAACGATATCTGACAACGCCGCCTAATACAAGATCACACACAGAGTGGATCAAGTTCTCTAAATGTTAAGGTGTCAATTGCTGAATTCAATATAAAAACAGGGTCGCGTTATTAAACCAGGTAATTGCATGATATCGCATGACATGGTAGCGATGAGCATTTTTTGGAAAACTGAGCGCCTGTTTTATGTGGGTGGATAATGTGTGGGTGAATTTTTAATAGGGTTGGCGATGCAAAGCAGACCAAAGTCACAGCTTTATTAGTCAGGGGAGGCAGACCAAAGCCACAGCTTTATTAGTAAGGGGGAGCAGACCAAAGCCACAGCTTTATTAGTAAGGGGGAGCAGACCAAAGCCACAGCTTTATTAGTAAGGGGGAGCAGACCAAAGCCACAGCTTTATTAGTCAGGAGAAGCAGACCAAAACCACAGCTTTATTAGTCAGGAGAAGCAGACCAAAGCCACAGTTTTATTAGTCAGGAGGAGCAGACCAAAGCCACAGCTTTATCAGTCAGGGAGAGCAGACCAAAGCCACAGCTTTATTAGTCAGGAGAAGCAGACCAAAGCCACAGCTTTATTAGTCAGGAGGAGCAGACCAAAGCCACAGCTTTATTAGTCAAGGAGAGCAGACCAAAGCCACAGCTTTATTAGTCAGGGAAACAGACTAAAGCCACAGATTTATTAGTCAGGGGAAGCAGACTAAAGCCACAGCTTTATTAGTCAGGGAGAGCAGACTAAAGCCACAGCTTTATCAGTCAGGGGAAGCAGACCAAAGCCACAGCTTTATCAGTCAGGGAGAGCAGATCAAGCCACAGCTTTATTAGTCATGGGAAGCAGACTAAAGCCACAGCTTTATCAGTCAGGGGAAGCGCAGACTAAAGCCACAGCTTTATCAGTCAGGGAGAGCAGACCAAACCACAGCTTATTAGTCAGAGAGAGCAGACCAAAGCCACAGTTTTATCAGTCAGGGAGAGCAGACCAAGCCACAGCTTTATTAGTCAGGGAGAGCAGACCAAGCCACAGCTTTATCAGTCAGGGGAAGCAGACTAAAGCCACAGCTTTATCAGTCAGGGAGAGCAGACCAAGCCACAGCTTTATTAGTCAGGGGAAGCAGACTAAATCCACAGCTTTATTAGTCAGGGAGAGCAGACCAAGCCACAGCTTTATCAGTCAGGGGAAGCAGACTAAAGCCACAAATTTATCAGTCAGGAGAAGCAGACTAAAGCCACAGCTTTATCAGTCAGAGAGAGCAGACCAAGCCACAGCTTTATCAGTCAGGAGAAGCAGACTAAAGCCACAGCTTTATCAGTCAGGGAGAGCAGACCAAGGCACAGCTTTATTAGTCAGGGAGAGCAGACCAAGCCACAGCTTTATCAGTCAGGGGAAGCAGACTAAAGCCACAGCTTTATCAGTCAGGGAGAGCAGACCAAGCCACAGCTTTATTAGTCAGGGGAAGCAGACTAAAGCCACAGCTTTATTAGTCAGGGAGAGCAGACCAAGCCACAGCTTTATCAGTCAGGGGAAGCAGACTAAAGCCACAGCTTTATCAGTCAGAAGATTACTGTTTATTTTTTCGAGCAGACAGCACCACACATTTGACCACTCTGTGTTATATATTATGATAATGGACTAAATTGTTTTTTCAAACTATTTTAAATGATTAATTTTTAAAAAGATCATTTGTTATTATATAAGATTTGTTATTATATAAGATGCTTTTATGCCAATACAAGCAAACACATGTTGTTAAACCAATGTTTATGTGATGCGCTCCAGTTTCGAATGTATGCAAAATAAAAACAAACAATTCAGTCACTAGCGACGCTTATAAATATGCGTCACACATTTTTTCTATGAAAGTAATTTAATAGAAAATGACAAAATCCATCGTGAAAAGGAGTGATGGTTTCAGCTTTCGTTTCGATATATTATTATTTTTTTACCCAATTCGACTTCGTAATTCAAATAAATACTGAATAATGGCGGTGATCGGCTGATATCGTCATGTGACAAGCGTAGCCTCTCTTTCATTTAATTCCCAATGAATTGTGGTAGCTATCTACACGTCACTGTAAATAAACATATGACTGAATATGAACATGAATCGAATTAATCAATTCGCCCCCACCCCCCCCCCCCCTACCCCATAATGAATACACGTGTATAGCATTCTTCACATGACGAAAAATGTTTTTATCTTTGAAATAGTTTCCATCATAGTCTATTAGCAGCAAAACCCCACACCAAATGTTCCTTATGGCAAGATTTCTGAAGGAAATGTTTTGTACATAGTCCAGGAAAAAAAAATCGGATGCTATTTTTATATACTGAGCATGGTGAGAGTTGAGTCAGGTGACACTGCCCCCAGATAAAAAGTAAGGTTTAGGCAACCTTTGTGCACATATAGGCTCAACTCGGCCAGGAGAATCTCCTGAGGATGGTGAGCTGGATGAGATGACACTTCCCTCATGGCGCATGACCCGAAATTCGAGCCCTGGCGGTCTGAGGCCGAGCACACTACCTCTTGGTCACGGAGGCTCCGCACAATGTTAAATCATTACGAGTGAGCGGGGAAGAAACATTTTGTTTCTTTTGCAGACCGGAGTGGGGTTCGAGCCTGCGATCTCCGATTTTTCAATCAGGCAGCTTTAACCACGGCACCAGGGTCTTCGCCCCCTGTCCCCATACAATATCCGATAGACTTTTGAGCGTTGGTGATCTAGTATTATATTGAAAACATACATTTCCTGTGTATAAAGTCTGGATCCAGGAACAAAGGCCAAGCTACAGACATGTAAAATGCAGACACTAACGAAACAGCTCATACAACCAACTTTACAAAGATATTATAAATTCAGTTTTTTAAAAATGGGTTTAAAAGTGTAGGAAAGTTATTGGGATTAAATAAGATATATGGAAATAGTCTTCACTCATATTTTTGAAATTTCCGAATTCCACAAAAACTCCAGGGCAGTCGGTCTCATGTTGGACATTTTAATCATGAGCATTTAGCAATTTGTATGCAAGAAGCAAAAATATTCATTAAGGTTCTCCCAAAGTTTTTTAATGGAAGTACCATGAAAAGTAATTATTAATGTATAACATTGTGCGCAAATAGGCTGTAGCCTGAAATTCTCATCTTCCTTTATCAGGGGTATGAGATAAGCCGTGGATTTCGAGAATATAGCTAAATGTCGAGTCAGGTGACACTGCCATCAGGCAAGATCCGATCGATTTTGGGGCGTTGGTAATCTGAGGCCGAGTATGTTTCCTCTCGGTCACGGAAGCTCCACATGATATTGAATCTGTAGCCTTCAGGGTATACCATAGTTCAATTACGGAGTTTTGTCTAATGCGTGTTATTTTCTGATTCTCCGGGGCATTTCCATTTTTATTGCGGACATGTTTCATAGCTGCAGTTATATAAAATTTTAAAGAGCTACAGGCTTCTGTTATGAGATGGCAACTTATAATTATTGTTGAAAACACAAATAATGTAATGGTTGTATATGTATGGTTGAGTGAGCATTGACTTAGCACTTGCTCACCTATTCTTCAATTGAATTTTCACCCACTGCGAGCTACAACTTCAAGTGGTTGAAAATAACTCATATTTCCCTAATGTGAAATAAAAAAATCTCACTAAGGGGTCTTGTCAAGTTAAAAAAATCCACAAATCCGAGAAAAACTCGGATTGGCCAGATGCCACCCACCCACCCCCTATCCAATTTTTATTTTTTGGGGGAACATGTACAGCAAAAAAACAACACAAAAAAGAACAAAATTTCCAAAGAAACAACAAATCCGAAATTCCTGTTTTCTAATTATTGACAACCATGTCAAAAATAAGAAATACGCAAATTTCGTCTCTATATCTAGCCTAACTGGTAAGTGCGCAGCACAAAAATAATAAAAAACTTTTGCAGTTCTAGTCTATGGACATGTTTACATCATATGGTCATATTAAGAAGCCAGAATAAAATCACCGATTTTTTTATGATTTTAGACCTCGGCATGTCCCTTTAAGTGACTTGAACTGGGGGAGGGGTGGGGTGTCTGGCCTCAAGTGAATATATATGAATATTGCTTTACGTCGCTATCTGCACAATCATAACAATATCGCGACAGAAGGAAGCCCGCAGCCGGGACTATGCCCTACTTTTATTTCGAATGAGCCTCAAATGAAAGGGTGGATGCTACATCTTATCAAGTGAGTGGGGCTGCTTCCTTTTTGCCCTCAAGAGAGTGGGACTGCAGACTAACAGTGAAATCACTTACTTATTATTGACCTTTGTGAATATGTCTGGATGTTATGCCGCCTCAATCCCGAATATGGACGCTGACCGAATGTTGCCATGATTCTGGCTCAACGTCTACGACGCTCGCCCAACATCAAGCCAGCATTGGGTCAGCGGCAGGTGTTGTTGCATGATCTCCAGCCGCCAAGGGCGGGGGCCCTAGGGTAGTGGTTAGCACCGCTGCCTTTCACGCCAGAGTCCGGGGTTCGGTTCCCGGTCTCGGCGGTTTGAAAGAAACAAAATTGTTTCTTCCCCATCCACGTGTGAAAGTTATTATTGTGGGGAGCCTCCGTGACCGAGAGGTAGCGTGCTCGGCCTCAGACCGCCAGGGCTCGAATTTCGAATCCTGTGTCTGGAGGACAGTGTCATCTCAATCATCTCACCATCCTCAGGAGGTTCGCCTGGCCCAGTTTAGCCTATATGTGCACAAAGGTGGCCTAAAGCCCGATTCATTTCATTTCATTTCCAGCCGCCAAACGGTAATTCTTGGTTCATCGTCTACGACTCCAGCCAATTACCTATTAAGCGCTGTAAAAGACATTCAATTTCCAAGGGGGGGGGGGGGGGCTGGAGTTTATTTGAAATAAATAATTCTGGGCGGACTCTGCGTGAAATAAATAATTTACTTCTAGAACTGTTCTATATAAACATGTAGTAAAATTTGAGCCGGGTTAAAATAAATAATTTGCCCGCGACAAAAACCCCAGCCCCCCCCCCCCCCACTGGATATTGAATGGTGGCCCCCTAACGTTACAGTCGTTTTTATTATGCTTTATTAGCCGATTAAATCAATGTTTTTGGAAATGAAATGTGTGCTTAAAAATCAAGATTCGCAAACGTTTGGCTTCAAATTAGACAAATATGAGTATTTTTCACCCACTTGGAGTTGTGGGTCGCTGTAGCGACTCGCAACTTCAAGTGGGTGAAAAATTAAATTCTATACCTTCGCCATTTAACCAAAGTCACAAGCAAACACGAAGACTTGCATGAACAATGTTGTTTCAATGTTGGTCCATTGCTTACGGCGCTGGCCCAACATTGAAACAACATTTGGTCAAGTTCTCGTATTAATGCTGGATCGGCACGTTTTTGGTGTTCAATCTATTGTATGTTCTGAAAAATGTGCGGCAACAAGTGGAGAAAACGAACCACTCGGCAGAGCTCAGGCCGAGTGCTTCTTTGTCAACTCGGCAGTTTCCGGCATTGAACGATCACTCTCAGCCGCTGGTCCAGATGGATCTAATGGAAGGTGAACCAGCGATCCCAAAATAGCCACAGTGTTTGTCCTCATGTCTATCCCCGTCTAAATATGTTTCAGCAATTACGTGCCATTTCTGGTCGCTTTTCTAGTTTGGCCCATGCTTTCATAGTTGTAATGATGTAACGCGAAGGACAGTAAAAGCTTTACCTGAGAAAAAAATCAAGAAAATCAGTAGTCTTAACCCCGTTGTTTGGCTCCTATGTAAGTACATTTATTGCGATCAATGGAACTAACAACGAATACATGAGCGAATAAATAACTGGTGGAACGACTAAATTATTATTGCATTATAGGCTCCCATATATATGTCGGAGAAAATTGGCTTGCTATCTAGATCAATGGAACGAACGAACAAACAAACGAACGAACAAATTGCTGACATAAATATACATTCCTGGCGGTCTCAGGTCGAGCACGCTACCCATGAGGCCCTCCATAATACTGAATCTCCACGAGTGTGTGAGTGTAGAAGAAATATTTCGTCACTTGAATAACAGAGCAGACGAGCCCGCGAGCTTCGGCGTGGCAGACATGCAGCGCTAATCATTACACCAGTGAGCGAGGGGAAACCCCGCGAGCTATGGCGTGACAGACATGCAGCGCTAACCACTACACCAGTGAGCGAGGGGAATTCACGCGAGCTATGGCGTGACAGACAGGCAGCGCTAACCATTACACCAGTGAGCGAGGGGAAACCCCGCGAGCTATGGCGTGACAGACAGGCAGCGCTAACCATTACACCAGTGAGCGAGGGGAAACCCCGCGAGCTATGGCGTGACAGACAGGCAGCGGTAACCACAACACCAGTGAGCGAGGGGAGACCCCGCGAACTGTGGCGTGACAGATATACAGCGCTAGCAACACAGAGCTCCAGCCAAATCAACCTTTGAAGGTCTATATTATAAAATTGCTATTTTATTTTCATCTAGTTAACTTATTTTAATTTTCACCCGCTTGAAGTTATGTCTCGCTACCGCGACCCACAACTTCAAGTGGATGAAAATCACCCATTTTATTCTAATACAGTAGTAACAATCGCTAGTAATGAACGATAGATCTGAGAATGTTTCCTGAACCACAATAAAAAATGACTCCTATATCTGTTGGTGTGATGTCATGAAAGAATAATTTTTCTTTGTTGCATATGTTTTTTCGTTTTTATTTCTTCTAAACGGTAAAACCAAACAGTAACACCTTTTTGTCTGAATTTAACTTCAGTTTTATTCCGGGCAACCTATGACAAATGATGGGGTCACCCGACACAAATTGCAATAGTTATGAAACCTTTTTTATCTGATTTCTAAGTCGTCTGGGAGTAATATTTCAAAAATATACCAAAATGTATGGAGTGGAACATATATTCTCAACGTAAAATCCAAAATGGCCGCCATAAATAACTCTTACATCTAACTTTTAACTGTTTCTTTGAATTTCATGTGTGCCATATGGTTTCTAAAGGTTTTTGGCATGCCAAGTCCATTTCTGACACTATTTTATTGATTGTGGGCATATTTGGATCGTTGGGGGTAAAGTTCAAAGTCAAATTGAATTTAAAAGGGACCGGTAGATCATGAGTGAGTGATGCACCCAACACAAATTTCAATAGTTTCTAACCCTATTTTTTCCGAATGGGTCATCTGAGAACAACATAATCTAAGTATACCTAAAGGTATTGAGCGTAACATACTTTTTATGGGCAAATCCAAGAGGGCTGCCAAAATCGATGAAAATGACATAATCTCAGAAGTATACCCAGGGAGCCAGAAGGATTTAAGGGGCATGGCGTGCTGTAAAAATTTGGCCGGTGAAAATTATCTCTACTTATACCCACAAACACAACGTAGGTGAACAACCTTGCAAAGAGTTTGCAGGAAATGCACAAGAAGCGAAAATCCAGGATGGCCGCCACACACTTTATGTTTATATTCCTTTTGTACAGGTTGTTTAAATTTTATGTGTGACACATCGTTTCTCATGTTTTTTTGCATGCCATATATATATATATCCATTTCGGGCAACATATATCATTGTTTTTGCCCATATTTAAGTTGTTTATGGGAAGATCAAGGTGAAATTAAACTTTTAAAAAGGCCTAACTTGCGGCGTATTCGGAAACACAACTATGACAAAACTACTATTTCAAATATAACTATATACGTATAACATTGAATGTAGGCGTAAAAGAAATGAGTTGATTTGATTGGACAACGATGGCGTTACCAGCTTACTATTGTTACTCAGGAGACTAGCCGACTCAAATGTAGCGCAGTAGTAGTAGTTAAATATTGCTTAACGACACTTTTTGGCACTAATGGTCATCTAAGTGACATTGCCTTACGTAAGAAACAATACAGTCCGTTGATTAAATTAATGATGTACAGATGATGATATGAGGGTGGGGTGATAGGACGTTACAGAATTACAGAATTACAGAATTACAGTCCACCAAGAAAGAGAAAGATGCCCAAGTAGTTTTACACCCATACATAACTTTCATGAGGGTAATAAACAAGTTATTCTCAATCACCTGCCGATCCATGAAATTGCATCTCATCGGTTCTTCACAACACAGAGCTGTGTCATAATTTATTTACATTCCAAGTGGGTGTGATACCACACATTTCCCTTTCCTTACAGAAAAAAGGTTTCTTTGTAGCAAGGAGGTGGATATTGCAGCATTTGAAAAAAACATGAACATATCAGAGGCTGTCACAAACTAGAGTTTACAAATTATTAAACAAGGGGCTCAAGTTGACCGCAACTAGCAGAAGATGCATTACATTAACATTGGCATTGGACACACTGCTGAGAGACACGTCATATTGCAAAACCAGACATTTACACACCACAACAGTATAATTATGGGAGATATGTTGTAGATTATTCTGCTGCCAATTCTATCTACTCGATCATTTTTTAGAGCAAATCGCAGAACATATCAACTGGTTGTGAAAGGACATGTACTAATACCTTTGTGCAACAAACGAAAATATTTTTGTTACATTGGATGTCTATGCAAGATATAAAGAAACCATGTAGGCCTGAACTATTTCAAAACTTATAATGATGAGTCAGGCAGCGATTAGTCTCAGTGGGTTTTATATGCGTTCTGTTCTTGTTCACATTAGTCCATTGTTTAGATAATTTATGTTATACTGGTCAAATGTATTTCAAATTTATCTTCATCGCACAATCCATTCCTCAGCAGGTGCCCCCATTTATTCACTTTGTTATCAAGCCCATTGTTTCCAAGAGTAGGATTTTCATCAGAATAACATAACTTCTCATTACTTTCAGCAGCTAGTCATTTATTTTGTAATATTTCCTTTTGATGTTATATGTTTATGTGTAATGTAAACATTTGATAATGGTTACAATTATTTTTAGCCAAGAAATAACAATACTGATGACTCCAGAAATAATATATGTTCATTGTAGGCGTGGGCATAGTCAGGTAAATATTGTCAACTCGACCAAATGATTATTTTGCACCACTGTCAATATTTGGCCAGTTAATATCAGTCAGGTGATCAGATATGTTGTTATAGATACATTTTTTATGTGAGTCTTGTTATTTATCATAGTGATGATTTATAATATATTACCTATAATTATTGTTTCCTTAAAGCATTAGTGGACATTTTTATTTTGAAAGAGCGTTGATTGTCAACAATGTTTTCATTATTAATTTTTTTATAATATGAACTAATTCAGTGATGTTGTTTTAATTTCAATACTTTTAAAAATGGCTTATATAACCTATAAAACGTTGCTTGGATTTATCTTTGCTGACTATTTGCGCTTCTATGTTTATTTGGTTAAAGATCTAGGGTTAAAATTAACCTGTTTTGACTTGTTACTTAACCTTCAAAGTAAGATTAATTTATTAAACTATTTCCAAAATATAGTGCGTCATTTACAGAGTGTTTTGATATTAAATAAATTACAGAATTGTGTTCTGTGCACTACTAAAATATCAGAGATATGTGTCAGATAAGCATTGTGACAAAAAATAATATTGTTGAATTACTATTCAATCACCCACTCGGAATATGATCTACCGGCTCCTTTTAAATTCAATTTTACCTTGACCTTTACCCCGATGACTCAAATATGCCCATAATCAATAAAATAGTGCCAGAAATGAGCTTGGCATGCCAAAACCCTTAGAAGCCATATGTCACACATGAAATTCAAAGAAACAGTTAAAAAGTTATATGTAAGATATATTTATGGCGACCATTTTAGATTTTAAGTTGAAAATATACGTTCCACTCAATACATTTTGGTATATTTTTAAAATATTTCTCTCGGACGACTTAGAAATCAGATAAAAAAGGTTTCATAACTATTGCAATTTGTGTCGGGTGTATCCACAGGTTGCCCGCACTATTTGCCATATATCTAATCCATTCACCTACATCTAACACTGGAATCCATTATTTAGCGGCTTTAAGTCGCTTATTTTCATTAATCTCTTGCAATGTTGATATATGGGGTGAGTAGGATCCTACAGAGCAAATCGCAAAATAAACGCACTGTGCATATTAAATTTGCAATGGGTCTATATATAGTAGATAAAGTTATCTCTGAGCAAATAGGCTTAAACCTGCGATATGATTGTTGGCGGCCTTCTTTACTTTCATTCTCCAATAGTTTTTAAATAATTATATAGTTAGTTACTTTTCGGCAATAACGGCCATTTAATGTAGGCTACAGATGATAACCTGTGGGCGAGGGCAATTTCGTCCGATAAGGGATTCTGGGCATGTCTATTTCAGGAAAGGCTAATGAGGGCGACCAAAAAAAACACGTTTGCACCAATTACTGGAAAAGTTTTTTTTTAATAATGCGGGCGACGAAAAAAAACTTATCTGCAGCAATATTTTTTATCTTCTTAAATGAACTTATTCTTAAATTGGCAAGTTCTAATGCGCACGCTGGATAGAAAAAAACACGGCTATCAAGAGTTGCATTGGCATCACTGTTCAACAGATGAACCAGGGTATACCGCTGGCATTCCTCTCGAAGTTTATAGCCAGACACGTGGAGGTCGCAGCTTCCCTTGGATGATCACTGTAGACTAGTGTTTCCGTAAATACAGTACAACGTGCAACAGAAGAACAAATTCCTAATGACTTGCCCAGGTGGGGCGAAAAGAATATTACCTACCAACAGCCATTCCAGTACCCCAGTTTTGGCCAATAATAAATATAAAGGATTATATTCAAACTAACAAGTCAAAATAGTAATCTGACTCAAGAAATGAAGAAAACTGGTAATATACATGTTCTTAGGTTAATTGGTTCAAAAGTTATATATACCATTATCATATGGCTGATGGCGATTATCTTGGATTTTAGGCTCAATCGGCTTTACTCCGCTGATTTTAAAGGCGAACTTCATGAAATGGTTATAAATTAAGATTTCTGGCTGTTGTAAAAATACATTCCATTACCGAAATCATGCTAAATCGATAAAATGAATAAGATTCGTCGACAATTATGAGTATTTGGCAGCTATGTTGGATTTTCGCAAATAAAAAAATTCACAAACATGCCAATTTGGCATGCGGCTGTTTTGTGACAAGTATACTCCAGTGAACAACAAAAAGCAAAAACAAAGGTTGTATATGTCTCAGTACAAGGTTATGTCAAATTCCTTCATAGTATAATTATGATAATTATAATAATTTCACAATGCCAAAAAAACTGAATCATATTGTGATTGTATGATATTGAAATGCAAGGAAATGAAACTTTTCAGAAAGAGACATTTTAATATGAAAATAATTGCGTTTCAATTTAAAAAAATATCATTATTAATTCAAGATATGCCTTTACAATGTCAAGAGAAAGTATTACAATTTAGCCTACACATCTGCCATTTAAATTTTAGGGTGTGGTATTATAATGGCATAATAGGTTATAAAAACATAATGCATTGTATTTTACGGATTCACAATTATAATTCCAGGATTTTGCATTTTGATATCTTGACATCAGGATATATAGTACTATGCCAAGATGTGGCATAATATTGTACGGATATAACCAGACCTTGTGATGTCAAATCTAGAATGTGACCTCTATATATAATATTGCTATGACTTTTTGTGATATTTAAATTCTGTAATATTCTAATATATTGCCAAAATATTGCATTACGATAACAAGATTATATAAGGCATGGCGGTGACTGAGTATGCCATTATACTTACAGTTTATTATGTGTGAGATTTTAACATCATCGAGGGCCAGTATAGTAAAGGTATCATTAACCTTGAAATCCTAGTCCATCATGATGCTATATTATGGAGGTTATATGTTACAAATGCAAGTCGCGAAATGTAAGAGACAAAATTATTTTTTTATTGGATGGTTTGATAGTGAGATTCACAATAAAAATTATCAACCAGGATTATTGAATTTCACGGATTTCTCAGTCAATTCTCAACCAATTTTCATGACATATCACACACACTATTTTCCATTCATGTCGTCACTACCCTGAAAAGTTGTTTAGAAGTTAGACCATTTGCCATGTAATAAAATTTATGTCAAATGGTCTAACTTCCTGAATGCTTATCAAAACTTCGCGAAACTATCAGGGTAGTCACGACATAAATGGACAATAGTGTGTGTACAATTTTATTAAAATTGCTTGAGCATTGACTGAGAAATCGGCGAAATTCTTTCACACGGTAATGGGAATCCGACTATAAACTACAATATTTTTCAAGGGGAACCGCTCCCACGCTTCTCTCATCCAGCTGGAATATCTAATGACCTGTGACAAAACGCTTATTCCAAATATTTTGACTATATTTGGTATAATTAGTATCCGTTTTGAAGAATAGGCCTACTTTTATTATGTTTCAATCTGTCTGCTTGAATGTTTGTACTGTATTAGGCCAAAAGTTATATATGTTGATTTCAGGCATAGGCCTGGTATCACAACTATAAACCTGTATAATTTGTTTTCAAAAATGTATATACTTTATTTCAATACGTCATGCTTCCGTTCTACATATTGATATTATGCGAAATATGTTCGTTTTGCCCCCCCCCCCCACGCCTCATTGAGACCAAGGTTTAATAAAACCTTTGATTTAAAAAAAATAATATTATTTAATTAAGATGGTAGAAGTGGTTGATTTATATAAATTAATTTGAAGCATCCGAACGAGGCTAATCAGACATAAAATTATGCTAAAATTTATAATGATCACAAACAATGTCTCCACTTATCGGCCGTTTGTTGCAGTTTTACAGCATTGTCTGCAAAAAGTTTCCCGCTACTCTGGCTTCACGGCGCTTCAAGGTAAATTGCCTCATTTTTTATCTTCCTTTGCACTATTTTTTAATCATTCCTGAATACTGTATTTTTTGGTAATATTCGCGAGGTTTTATTTTCGCGAATTTGGCGAGGAGGACAAATTCGCGAATTCAAGAATTTCGCGAAAATTATTATTATAATAGCGATGCTAAAGAAAAAGAAAAATTCGCAAATTCCAAACTTTGTGAAAAATTCCAAAATCAGAAGTTCGCGAAAATTGAAACACGCGCAAATTAAAAAAAACTACAATTATACTTTTCAAACCAAATACAATGTTACTATAACAATTCAATGAATCGCCCCTTATTCAATGGACATGTGCTGTATTGATCAACGTTTATACTTTCTCACACGATCAAGTCAAACATGACCATCTTCCCTTGGCCAGTCTCACGCGAGTGCATACCGCAGGAGCCTGGCCGTATCGAGTACTACAATCAGTTATTCTGTCTACGTGGTCATCTTGGGGGTGTGTCTGAGATTCAAACCTCATTGGATGTTTCAGATTTATAAATATGTCATAAAAGGTCGCGAAGAATTGACCTCGTGTTCATCTCTCATACACAGTCACATGTTTCCGTTGCTAGATGTATTATATAGAAGTTGTATATATAAAAGTTGAGAATCTCTCATTTGGACAGTGACATGTGCCGAATTTCGTCATGACGGCCAGTAATCATATAGTGGCCACCATTCAGGGAGCTGGGAACACAATGACATCAGCGTGAGATTCCGAGCTCATCTATCTATCTGAACTCTCATACCAACGGAAACAAGCAAGCTATGCTCTCAGCCAGCTGTCAACGCCTGGTCAAAGGCTCTCTGATTGGCCGGTCTTGCGACGCGCGACATTCAAGGTATCTGGCTATTTAAAATAGTTGGACCTTATGCTTGATAAAGCAAGGTATCGCACTGCGTGCTCGTGGATAAGATAACTTGTTGTGGAAGATGCACATGACATACCTGCCCTACATTGCAGTTCAAACTACATCTGAGTACGATATGGGCTGATACTAATATACGTCTCACAGTGAAAACCACCGAAAAGGTCGATACAGAGTCACTTGAGTGACCGCCTCCATGGAAATGTGACGTTAGGCATTTTATTTATACGTAACTCAAAGACTATTTGCGGGGAAGGAGGAGAATGACAAATAAATTAATTCCACAGCATACGATATTTTACCACAAGAAAATGTCCTGCGTGATAAAATGTAAGATTTTACAGCATTTATTCATACTTTATTTGGGTTTAATCACAGTACATTTATATTTATAATATATATTTACATGAAATCTGCGCTCATGCATTCAAATATTATACATATCTAAGGGTACATGCGCAGCATCTGTCAGCCTTGTGAGACCCAGAAGCTGCGAGAGCTGTAAACTAGGATATATAGCGTCCTCTAGCAACCATAGTGTCGTCTATGCCACTCACTTGAGTGACATAGACGACACTCTGCACGCTAGAGTACGATATGATCAATAATCTGGCCATAACCATGTCTTGGTCCAGGTCTACATTATCATACAATGTACACTTAAAACATAATAAGTAATAGTTTCAAACAATATCAACTGGAATAAAATCACTCTACCACAATGAACACAGCTCACACACCGTATAGCAGACTCAGTGAGACACAAGCGCAGAACAAGAAGCAGAGTGGGTTTTAACGGTTTGGCCCAATGCTGTTTCAATGTTGGTCCAGCGTCGTAGACGGTGGTCCAACATTGAAACAGCATTGAGTGAATGCTGGCCATTCCCCGACTTTATCAAACATTATCAAGAAAAAAAGTCTTATTCCTTTTCTCGTAGAATATAAGACAGCTTTTATTGTATGGTGCCTTGAAAACAAAGGTCTATTAAATACCGGCGTTCATTTTGCAATTGGTACAGTGAAATTGCATGCGCCATGCTATACGAGACGCCTTTGTTTTTAAATGTTGAGCTTGTGTCTCTATTGTTAGATGAGCACTCTAAACAATACAGGTTCTTAAAAAGAACCCTTTAATACTTGATGTGCAACACAGAAGAGCCTTTAGTAAAGGTTCTCCTGGATTGTAGGCCATTGTGAAGTACTGATGGTTCTACACAAAGCGTCTTTATGAACCTCTATTTCTTAGAGTGAAGAAAGTACGAGGAGTGGCAGAGCTAATGTCGCGGGGAAATATCTCAAGGTCAGGACGGAGGAAGTGGTGCACAGCCTTATGTCAAAGATGTCCTCAATCCTTTTGTAAAGTAACAGCCTTCTTGATTTGATGAGTCCATTGAACACTAGAGAACCATTGACGTCTTCAGTCACATTCAGACACCGTGTAGTAATGTGGAGGTATGCGCGCGATCTTTCCCCGGAATCTGAGTCTTCTGAGACAGCCGTTAAATCGTAGTGAGTCATCGTCGTAATGCATCTGAAACAGAACAGCAGAGTCAGTGTGCAATCCTACAAATCCCGATGCAGGCTACTTTTGTACAAAATAATAAACACTCCTGTGACGTCAGTCTATTATTGAAACAGTAGATTTGGATCTACGATTCTGGATTTAGTTCGAGCCCAATTATTGTTCACACCATAGCAGCCTATACACCTAGCCCAGTAGGACCGAGTGTAGGATACCTCACTCAGTCCTACTGGGCTAGTATAGTATTATGTAATTTCGTGGGATTTTTTGCGTAATTCTTGCCAGCATAATTTTTCTTGTAGTTTATTGTGACAAGAAATAAAAAAAAAAAATTGCATTTTTTGGCGGCCATCCTAGACCATTGGTGGCCCCAAAATCCAAAATGGCCCCCAAGCGACATAGATTTAGGGGGTAGGGTCACGTAAGCGTCTGTCATTGATTTTCTGATCAACCAATCAGCACATGCAATAAACCATATAACAGATAATTAAAATATTGTTATTATAATACATCACCCATTGCAGAAGATTCCACATACGCTCAAACATGTTTTTTTTTATTTTAAAATAATCAAAATGAACAGTAAAACAACCTAGGTAAAGGTAAAGGTGTAGGTTTATTGTCTGATATCAATTCTGAAGACCTATCATCCGACATTACATCTTACCCCCTGGTCACTGGACCTGTTCATTCGTGTGCCATTTCAACTCCACGGAGAGCATACAGTCCTGCAGCCGTTTCGGCGCATTGAACTTATCGTACACATTGGCATATCTGTCCTACCAGGTACACATTCTTACCTGAGTCAAGTGAAGCATTTGAGGGCAAAGTGCCTTGCCCAAGGACACAACATCTTAACAATGTCCCAAGATTGAGAGGGGGGAAACACGATATTTCTCTGAAAATTCTGCACCAAGCGGGATTCGAAATCGCACGGCAAGCAGCGACATTGGCAGAGCGCCACGCTCTAACCATTACGCCATGTCCCTCTCTAGTCAATATGGTCATATAAAACAACATAATAAAACGCAGTTATTGGACATATCCATATCTGGCCTTTGTTTTCTGAACCCAGATATGTGTATACTTACAAGTAACAAGTAACAAGTAACAAGTACAAGTAATTTATTCTGATGGTCCTCTTTAGTAGAAGACAAGACAGAGTTGCCAGGAAGGCACTAGCATAGTATATACAATATTCACAATATTCACAATATTCACATTTTGCAATATTAAAATTTACATATTATTATTTTCACAAACATAGCCAGCTTTTTAAGGTTTTCACCCTTAGTCTGTTTAAAAAGTTTATGTAGGTAGAAGGTTGAAGGTCTTACCCAATATTTTGAATTGATAAAATGTTTACGTTCTTCTTTAAAATTAGGACAACAAAGTAAATAATGAAATTCATCACCAATATCTGTTTCACAAAATTGGCATATACGCATATCACGAAGGACTTGTGACCGAACACCGGCTTCTATGGGTAAGCGATGATTTCGACATCTAAATTTTGTGACATATTTCCTGAGTAGGTCTGGTAAATCATTTAAATAACTTTCGAAGCCAAACGATGTTTTAATAATACGATAAACTGTACATTTTCCTCCTTGTGATATGATTTCGTGCCATTTTTGAATAAACTGGTCTTTTAATTTGACAAATGTGCGTTATTTATATTTATAAATGTCATGTTTTAATGGAAGAATATTGCAGCCTCAAGAAAATTTGTCGATTTAGCGTGGGCTGAAATCTGAAACTTTGCTTGGAATTTTAGTGTATACTTTATTATCCACTTGTATTTACATAATTTGTGTGTGATGATTTCGAATCTGTCCGATAACATTATATATTTGGTGTCTTTCACCTTTAAATAAGCAAAACACAAAATGGTCGCAAAAAAACAAATCTTTTCTATAAAAAATTTACATTGGCAAAAATTATGCAAAAAATTCTACGACGGTTTTTTGTGACATACATGTAAGAGAGTGTACAGCTAGCAATGTTACCCAATATATATAAATTTAATCAGGCTGATCATGAAATAAAGGCTGTCTACTCTATGGCATGTCTTGGAACTATACATGTATTCAGACTATCGTATATTAGTGTATAATAACTCAATTACAATGGATTCGTATATCTCAATATAGGCCAACTCGGCGCAGTTCGCCTCGTACAGTGCCCCAAACTGTTCAAAGGCATGGGATCCAGGACTCAGGGGCAGATCCAGAGGGTTTCCATGGTATGCTGGAAGGCAGGATGGATCCAGAGGGTTTACCATGGTATGCCGGAAGTCAGCCAACCTTTATGTGGATATCATGGCTCACTTGCCAGCACTTTTCGGTAAACTTGACAAATCGTGTTATTGGCCACAGAATAAATAAACGAGCCTTGCTTGGGATGACATTCCCATAACTAACCCAGAAAACTAACGCAGAAAACTATTGTCTTCGACAACAACCTTCAAAGTAAAAAAATATTATATAGTGTAAATGTTAATTAGCCCATTTGTAGTAAATTGTTAATGATGACGCTCCTTTTATAAGTCTATCAATTTCATTCAGTTTTCATCCCAAAATTTCAAAACATGTCAAATTAGTGTTCTCACATTTGAAATATTTACTCAAATTTAAAAAAAAAATCAGGAAAAAATAGCAAAGAGCTCTTGCAAAATTTAATGAGCATTTATTGAAAATTTAGAAATCAGATAAAAACAGGCGACACAGCTATAATGCGCCATAAATGTTATTCCACGGCAGAATCATTCCTAGTAAAAACAAGACTTAGATCTAATGTTGTTTCAATGCCGTTTCACCGTCTGCGTCGACGGTCCAACATTAAGCAAGCATTTGTCCAACGCATCGTAAGTGGTTTGCTGACCTTTCCTTAAAGCGCTGAAATATGCATATAAAACAAGAGACCAAAGTTTTTTCTATTTGAAATCATCATAAAAGTCTTAGTTAGCTCTTTCCGCTTCATTGAAACACTTATGTTATGGGCCTAATAAATATTGTATTCTTTCAGTGCGGGGATCGACCTTAGACGCCAGAATATGACGTCAGATTCTGACATCTAAAGGCGATCCCCGCGCTGAGAGGGTTAATTTAATTGTTCACTTGAAGTTGTGCCTCGCTCCCGCGACCCACAACTTCAACTGGGTCAAAATAGTCATATTTGTCTAGTTTGAGACCAGTCATTTACAATTTCTTAAGCATGTTGATCGAATATCAATTTATCTCACAAAACTGATATTTGATATGATAGAAAAACAAGTATGAAAATACGTATAATTGCTCTTAGCGCTTGAAGGGTTAATATAATTTATATTATTACAACTATTATTTTTATTTCTGACAATTTTTGTTGACACGCAGCTTTATATTCTCTGGGCGGTCACGAAATTTCTGAAAAGAATAAATGATGACAATATATTATTACAACTATTTTTTTTTTCTGACAATTTTTGTTGACACGCAGCTTTTTTATTCTCTGGGCGGTCACGAAATTTCTGAAAAGAATAATTGATAACAGTATATTATTACAACTTTTATTTTTTTTTCTGACATTTGCTAACTCGCAGCTTTACATCCTCTAGGCGGTCATGAAGTTTCTGAAAAGAATAATTGGTGGAAACTGTGTAGATATTTATTTTGGGAGATCGGCACTATAATTATTAATATAATTGAATTATTATTACCTATTATATCTTTATTTATTATAATATTACAACTAATATTGTTATTTTTACTTCTGTTACCACGACAGGTACATCATTAAGTCACGCAGCTGTATGTTCTCTAGGCGGTCATGAAGTTTCTGAAAAGAACAATTGATGAAAACTTTACAGATATGTATTTTGAAAGATCGTCAAGAAGCGGCACTAAATATTTATATTTTTATTGCTTATTATATTATTATTTATTACATTATTACAACTATAATTTCTATCTTTGACATTTGTTAGAACGACACGAAAATCATCAAGTTACGCAGCTTTATAGGCCTGGATGTTCTCCAGGCGAGCATTATTGATGAAAACTGTGTAGATATATTTGTTATTGTTATTGTTTATTCAGCAATAGGTCTATACAATTCAGTGCAGTGCATTCATCGGTGGTGAGTGGAACATAATGCAGGAGAGACATCATGAAATATTTTTTATACACATGGTTTAAAAATGAAACTAGATAAATCGACGAGAGCTTTCTTTTTTGTACAGCCGAACAATTTAACTAGCTTGTCCATTGAAGGTTTTTTCCAAAAAAAATTTGGAATATATCTCTGACGGAGATCATGGTACATTTTAATAAAATAAAGTGGTATTCATCTTCAAGCTGTTGAGTGTCACGTGCAATACATAATCTTTCATTAAATGGTATTGGTCTGGGCTTGTGCCATCTGCCAGCAACAACGGCTAAATTGTGGTTTCGCGTGATGAATCTTAGAAAACAGTATTTATATTTATTAATGTCTATTTTCTCAAGTATAACGCTATAATTTGGCGTCATCCGGAGATGTTTGTAAAACGTGGCCGTCTCGCTATTATTAACATCAGAGACCCATGATTGTTAAAATGGTCTCGTAGTCTCTGTTTGCATAACTTTAAAAATAAGTTAGTATCGCCGCAACTCTGCTGCTGTTACACTTGTGACAAACCAAGATCATTCAATAATTTTTTGACCAATGAGGCCCAATTGACAACTTCTCTCTGCATTTCACATTTTTGATACATAAACCCCTACATAGAACATACTGGTGGATAACGTTTCCTGAATATATTTTTTGTCCAATATTTTTTAAATCTCAAATGATCTGTCGAACTCACCATAAAAAAGTGATTTGCTGTGTTGGATTTAAGGCGTAATACAGTTTTACAATACCGTAAATGTACTCGTTCTACTGCTTCGGCTTTATGGAAACCCCACACTTTGCACCCGTAATGTAAAATAGGTGAAACAAGTTTATCAAAAAGAGAGCACATGAAATTAGCATCTAGGTTATAGAGACTGAACGCTGCTTTTTGTAGACTGAATACAGCCTTCGCGGCTTGTGATGCCAATGTCTGTTGGGTGACAGCGAAACTGCCAGAATATGATAGCGTTACACCTGGATAATTAAATGAATTCAAAACATCAATATACGAATCTCCATAAAACCAATGGTTATCTCTACCAATCTGACCGCCTTTTCTGAAAACCACTATTTCAGATTTATCTACATTCAGATATAGTTTCCATTGCTCACAGTAATCGTACATTACATCCAGACTTTCTTGTAACCCGGCGGAGGTTTCCCATAAAATAACGGTATCGTCGGCATATAACATTAACCATAATTTTAGATCGCTAATTGTTAAACCTGACAAACCTTTCACACGCATATTCTCTTCTAAATCGTTAATAAACATTAAAAATAGAAAAAGCGACAATGGATCGCCTTGACGTACGCCAATATATGGCTGCTAAATACAGCTGAAACTTTATTATGATTTTTACCGCGAGATTTTACAGATTCATACATATTATGTATAATTTTGTAGGTGTTTCCACTCAATCCAATAATCACAAGTTTTACCCATAGACTATAACGTTCCACACAGTCGAAAGCCTTTCGCAAATCTAAAAATGCACAATACAATTTGTTGTTCTGTCTTATTAAGCTCTTTATTATCGAGTGCAAAATGAAAATACTGTCTGTTGTAGAGCGTCCTTTTCTGAAACCCCCTGAGCCTTCACATACACAGAATGTGACTTTGCTCAAAATATTGTAATCTAATATTGAGAAGGGCGGTAAAAAGCTTTTCCTAAAGTACCAAGATGGGTTGATCCTCTATTATTATTAAAATCATTTACGTCATTTTTCTTGTGTATTGGAATAATTAACCCTTTTCTCTCTATATATATATTAAGAGATCGTCAAGAAGCAGCACTAAAATTATTAATAAAATTTATATAATTACTACTTGTATTATTCAAAGTACTTTATTCTAAAGGGATTAACGTTATGTTCGTGTCGAGGGTTCTATTTAATACCACATTATTGTGTTATCATCTTTAAAAATACTCTTAGTATAGTATAGTTTTATTGTATTATCATGATATTATATGGTATTTGGCTCGAGTGCATAATGAACTAAACTTGTGTGGTGGCTCAGGGCACCCTGGTCACCTCCAACTTGCTCCGCAGTCAAGCAAATATCTACAACGTTGTAATTGTGAAGACCTTATAAAACTGAAATTATGATATTGTTATACTGTTGCATGCTTTTAAATATGGCTCCACGTGTAGTTGTTTTATAAGTTTCTACGCTCTCTAGAGGGTTTTTTTGCTACTTTCATACTATTATGTAGTTATTTTATCTCTGGTTTTAGCGCGGGAAACAAAAAGTATGTATAATATAATTATATTTAATTTTACTTTTAAGTGTAATTTTAAATCTAATTACCATGTATATAAATTTTATCCTGGATGTCAAACTTAGTTAGGGTGCTGGTCCCCTGTATTCAACATCCTCATGTACACAATTTTATTTACAATTGCATATTTGTACGCTTATTGTATATATTTGTGTATATAAAGCCTAATATTTATTTTTGACATTTGTTAGCACGATATAGCTATTTTTAGAGATCGTCAAGAAGCGACACTAAAATTATTAATATAATTATACAATAGCGTGCGCGTGTGGCGGTAATTATGTTTATTTGAGAACCAACTTGTGAGAGTTGATCACGATCAGGTGATTTGAAATCCGAGGCGAAGCCGAGGTTTTTAAATCACATGGTCGTGATCAGCTCTTACAAAAAGGTTATCAAGTGAACTGCCAGAATTAGGAGAACGGGGGCCCTAGGGTAGTGGTTAGCACCGCTGTCTTTCACGCTAGAGTTCGGGGTTCGGCTCCCGGTCTCGGCGGTTTGAAAGAAACAAAATGTTTCTTCCCCATCCACGTGTGAAACTCAGTATTGTGGGGAGCCTCCGTGACCGTCAGGTAGCGTGCTCGGCCTCAGACCGCCAGGGCTCGAATTTCGAATCCTGTGTCTGGAGGACAGTGTCATCTCAATCATCTCCCCATCCTCAGGAGGTTCTCCTGGCCCAGTTTAGCCTATATGTGCACAAAGGTGGGCTAAACCCCGATTCATTTCATTTCATTTACCAGAACTAGGCCTACCAGAATGGTAGCAAATACTATATCTATAAAGATCTACGATCTATAAAATAACACCATTTTAATGCCATATGGTCTGTAAATGTAACCTTAACCCTTTAACCGCCGGTGCCGCATATATTCGGGTTTTCATTTTTTATTAGCACATTATAAGTACCACCTTTTAAACATGTTCAAAATAAAATGTGACATCAATCAGCAATATTTGAAAACAGTTGACCCCCATTTTGTCAAATCTGAATATTTTTCACTCACTTAAAGTTGTGGATCGCTTCAGCGAGACGCAACTTCAGGTGAGTGAAAATTCAGATTGAATAATTTGGCGGTTAAAGGGTTAAAGACATTATTATTGTTGGCGTAACTCTTTCAGCGCCAGGACTCTCTTTACATGTCAGAATCTGATATCTATAGACGTCGGATTCTGACGTCAAAAGTCGATCCGCGCACTGAAAGAATTCATAATGGCCGTCAAACCATAACATAGATATTCAAATGGAAGTGGAAAGAGCTAACTAAGACATTTGTGATGATTTTATTGACATTATTATTGTTGTTGCAAACCCTCTCAGCGCGAGGACTGTTTTTAGATGTCAGAATCTGATATCTATAGACATCAGATTCTGACGTCCAAAGTCGATCCGAGCACTGAAACATTTTATAATAACCGTAGACCCATAACATAGGTATTCAAATGGTGCGGAAAGAACTAGCTAAGGCATTTTTGATGATTTATAATTGTAAAACTCCATTGTTCTCCATGGCCTAACCCTTTAACCAACAAATTATTCAATTGAAATTTTCACCCACTTGAAGTTGTGTCTCGCTGACGCGATCCACAACTTCGGGTGAGTGAAAATTATTCAGATAGATTTGACAAAATGGAGGTCACCGAATTTCTAATCTTGCTGATTAATGTCACTTTTTATCTTTACCAGGTTTAATAGCTGTTATGTTATGTGCTAATAAAAAATGTAGAAAAAACGAATATGGACGGCACCGGCGGTTAAAGGGTTAAGCAAAACTATATATCTCAGTGTTGTAAGAGTTAACGTCGTCCATTTCGTCTGCAGAGTCACCACGCTGATCAATGACGAAAATATATCAGACGTAGCCCAGTAAACAAGAGACATTGGCCCGATGCTGTTTCAATATTGGGCAAGCGTCGCTGACGGTGGACCAGCAATAAAACAACATTAGTTCAATGCTTCGTCTTTGCTGGGGTGGGGTTATTAGCCTATATCAGAGCTAAAATAGTAGAGAGTGCGGGAAATGCAGTGGTAAAGGTAAAGGTGCAGGTTTATAGTCTGATATCAAGTCTGAAGACCTATCAGCCGACTTTACATCTTCCCCCTGGACCTGTTCATTCGTGTGCCATTTCAACTCCACGGAGAGCATACAGTCCTGCAGCCGTTTCGGCGCATTGAACTCATCGTACACATCACCATCTCTGTCCTACCAGGTACTCATTTTCACCTGAGTCATTTTATATCACCTGGTCCTCGCAATAAAATCTGGAGCTGGATTTGTGATTAGCATATCTCGCACACCCGACGATGCAGCCTCCTTCTAGCTAGGTAGCCCTGCTACAGTGCTTTGAGAATCTCTTCTGTAATTTCTGCATTCTGATAGGGCCTGAAAATCTGGTGTCTCGTGACCCACACCTGACCTTGAAACTATGTCACGGTTTCCTTGTACCTATGAGAGATACGTTTATATAATTATGTATCCCCTATACTGAACTATATGGTTGGCAATATATTCCTAGTATTAATATGACCAGTACAGGCAATCAACCTGTGTTGTATTATACTTCCATTCTATACAATATCGGCCAAGCATAAAAGCAACATTGGATCTGCGTCTTTTATATGTGTTATCGTAGACTTTCTCTTGTGTAAGACCAAGATACCAGCATTTCACAGTGATGGGAACAATCGCTTTTTGTTGGATGTTGGGACATCATCTCAGATTGTGGATTAACATGAACTTAGCGCTGGGTCATCTTTCTTACTGGTGTGCAGTCTCTGATTTCTCTGTCAGCACGATACACTGACCCAATATTGGTTTACGTTGGATCATTGTTTGCGACATAGGCCCAACATTAGGAAAGCATTGGGCCGGTGTAGACCTATCGTGTTTACGCTGTGGGATTGACAATGGTGGATTGATGTATGTCAATCATCTACGACGCTGGCCCAACATAAAATCAACATTGATCATTGATGTATCTTCTAGCTTATATAATACAACTATATTAGGATAGTCAATACACATGATACATGTACAGATGTGGGCCTATATCTCACCAGACAATACTGACAGGAGCACATAATATCAGGCTTACATATCCACAGGATGTCAGGCCAAGTTTGGGTTTGACTACATCATAACATCTAAAATGCTATATCTCGATATAGCATTTAGATGTATTGATGTAGTCAACCCCCCCCCCCTCCCCCCACCTGGTCCCCCCCCCCCACCCCACCTGTTCTTAAACATGTTAAGAGAAGCTGTTAATTTCATGAAAAAAGTCGCCTGCCTCACCATGTCTATTCCTTGGCCTGACCACGTGGCTTAGAATGTCAATGTCACCATTTTTGTTAAGTATTGCCTTATTGGCCAGATGAAAAATCAGGTCAAATTCATGAATATTTCTACAGAAGACATTCTACAGTGCAATCAATCAGAGCCACCAGCTGACGCTAGTGGAAGGATTGTGGATCTGATGAATGAGAATGCCGACGATGCAGTATGCTTATAATCCGTTTGGTCATCTGAAAAAAATACTGTAATATATCTAATAAAAATAAGTCAGCTGAGCGTAAAGCAATAAGTTGCATGGCAACTGCGGCAGTGCGGCGGCGAAACACCATGCGAACAATAAAGATTAATCCAAGTAAATATATTTTCATGAGCTTGGCGTAAGGGTTTGGTGTTTGTTCAGTCATGCTGTCATGCTGGTACCAAGCAAGCACAAGAAGTTAAGCCATCGTCGATTTAATGTTGATTCAGCGTCGCAAACAATGGGCCAACATTAAAACAACATTGGTTGAATGTGTCGCTTGCTGGGTTACTGTCATGCAATGATAAACTACCGCAGGTGTCAGCACAAATGAAATAAGGGAGTGGAGGGGGGGGGGGGGGGTTTGCAGGACCGCAGACTGTAGCCAATGAGCATGGTGAGGGCAATATACGGGTATGAAAGTCTTTATGTTGAGGGTAGAAGGGCAATACGGATATGGGAAATTCATCCAAGCTTGAGGTTCAGCTACTTCAGATCCGGATTTTATTTTCTGGTAAATATTTTAAAGTCTAATCCTTAATTTTTTTAGCAGTGTGCATCACTCTGAGTTGATAAAGCTTCCACACGGCGTCACATGATTGCTTGTCTGTATTCACCTCCCCATCTTCAGGAGGTTCTCCTGGCCCAGTTTAGCCTGTACGTGCACAATGGTGGCCTAAAGCCCCATTCACTCATTCCTTCATGCGTGGATTGACAGTAAATGAATGTGCGGATGTCGACCAAAACAAGACATTCAGGCCAGCTCCAACAAACACAGACTGGCTTCAAAGTATGCTACGTTCCGTGAAAATAAGATAAATATAGGACAAGTCAGGACCCAAAAAACACAAAACATTGAACCAATGTTGGTTTAATGTTGGGCCGACGTCGAAGACGGTGACCCAACATTAAACCAATACTGTGAAGGTATGAAAACGATATCACACATTTTAATGAGAACTCAAAATAGATCATTTATCCTAAAACACCCGAGCTTATAATATTTTTGACACAATAATATGTTGAAATAATGTTGTTCGGCATTGAGAAGCGTTTTACTGAGCTCGACTGACAGACACATTTTCTTCAGGTTTACTACCCGTGATTCAGTTGTGAGCTCACCTAATTCAACAGAACAATGGAGGTTGTGTCTGCGTGTGATATCGTTTTCATGCTTACATTGTATATTGCATTGTGGTGCCACATGTGCTTGAGCTGTCTGGTGGCGGCCACTTTAGAAATGGCTGTCATCATGCAGCTCAGGCTACATAGAGTCTGATTTAACTTGTATAATTATAGCTCATTTAAACTGTGACTGGAATAAGAATGGTGGGTCAGAATCTATTACAAGTGAAATGACGAGGAAACTAAGAGAAACTTGCGAAGCTCTGTCAGAATGCTAAATGTCGAATTTTTTTTTAAACATCACACATAATTTTTCAAAATTCGCACGGCTCTTGAGATTATTTTGGAAAATATGCTACTGGATGGTGGACATCAATTTGAATGTAATTGTCTAAACGTTTAGCTAATTCTGGGGCAGCTTCACGCGTTTGTTGAAGAAAGAGGGGAGAGGGGAGAAGAAGGAGGGGGAGGGAGGTTACACCAAAAAGGTTGATATTCTAATTTTCTACCTTTTCCCGTCTCATACAACGTAAAGCCTCGGAGATATCCATTTTTCTTGTCGTCGCCCATGAACACTTCATTGGGCCCTGGTTGCCATGACGATCAAAACAGAATGTAAGGCATCTAAACCTCCTTCTACTTTATTGTATCAACCCCTTACACACCCAGAAATTGCATCGTTATTTTCATTCACTGTATGGCAAGAATTGCTGCCGCATTTCTCACCTCGCAGTGAATGAAAATTACCAAAATTTATTAATATCGAAATGATATATCTGAAAACAAAATCTGGAGATGTTGTCACCTCGATTGGTCACAGCATTTTTATCAACTCCTTTTAATGAAAATCAGATGACGATTGATTCATACGTCACTAGCAAGTAAAAGGTTAACTTTTGAAACGCCACGTCAGGTAAATTATTTTTCTTACAAATTGCACGTTGTGTTTTTGTGGACGTGACTGTCAAATTTCTATTTGTAGAAACACGTAATTTCGATGTAATATTGAGGTTTTCACCCCCTATATATGTATTATATATATATATAATATATATATAATATCTTACTAAGCTTGATTTATTCCACTCCTGCAGAGTTTCTAGAAAACTACAGATTTCCCAAATATTTATCTATTCGTTTTTTTGGAACCAGAGTGTGTAGTTATTATAAAAGAAGACTTGTATAATTTAGCAATTTTTGGCGTTTCAAAGGTTAAGAAGCAGAAGATGAATTAGTCCCCTGGGAATATAACGGGCGCTGTCTGTCACTTGAGAAAATGCCACTTGGGAGAGTGTCAGACTGTTCCGTTATGTTACCCAGTATACAACATTATATAAATAGACAATATCTGACATACTATTGTACAACAATATTGATAAAAACTACCACTGTATATAGACAGCTCGTCCCCTTGGACATAGAAGGTGCTAAGCTGCCGCTTTACAAGGCAGTTTGGCACCTTCTAACTCCGAAGGGACGATGTATTCTCAAAAACTATTTTTTGTGTGGATATGAAACAGATCAGCGGATGAAAAAGCCAGCAGGGCAAGAGGATATATTACTTGAATCTTCCTGTTATTACCCTTATAAAACCGATGTTTTTATTTTCATTTATATTCATCTTGCGGCGTGGATCGTGCAAGCGATTGTGAATTATAATGACTTGATTTTATAAATATACCAAAATGTAACATCTCTAATGAAAGGTCATAGGGTCATTCCTGTGTTTTTACTCAAAATATGCCGCCATGTGGTGCATGGCTATAATCCGTAAAGCGCTAAATTAAATGATTTAAATTTTCACCCACTTGAAGTTGTGTCTCGCTACCGCGACCCACAACTTCGAGTGAGTGAAAATTACTCACATTTGTTTATTCTGAGACCAAATATTTGCCAATATCGATGTTCAAACACACATTTGTTTCATTTAAACGGCTAATAAAATAAATTATAAGGGACTATAGTTGCTCTCAGCTCTTTAAGAGTTAGCGCTGGTGGTGAACTTATCATTTTTTATGAACTTTTAAATGCAGCAGAACGGCTCGCAAAATTTAGATCGAATGTTCCCTTTGTGATTTTATTGGCTCGCTCGCAAATTCATCAGTGTCGCTGTTTCATATATTAATATAATAACATATCTCCTGATACAGTGGTAAAATTCATCAAGATATGTGAACAAAGAGAATTACATTATGCCTAATATTAAATATAAGCTAAATTATGTTGTTATATCCAATGCGCTCCTTTAAATCTGGCAAATAATCGAATATGTATCACATCGCCTCTCCTGCCTAAAGCTCAAGGGTGAGGTTGGGGCGAACTTTCTGCATTTGTATCGCATATTGTACCTATTAGATATAACAACATAATCTGAAAGAGTTTTAAATTCGAGATCAATAAAGATTGTGATGAAATGCACACCAAGTAGACACATAGTTGCACATGGAAGTTTATATAATTCACATCCAGTAAACAAATGGCTGATAATTTTGTTTGCGTTCAAAATATTCGCGTCCCCATTCTGGGATAATTATGCTGTATTTGTGAACCGTGTGCAGACATGGGTGCAAGTCATCTGGTATTGTCCCAATTCCAATACCATTTTAAGCCCCCCTTTTTAGATGGATAGCAATGTACATGCGACCTATTGAATGCATGCTCTATACAAATTTACACCACATCTTAAATACAATTTAAGTACAAAAGCATCTGAAAAACATGTGCTCCCTCTTTTCTTCAATAAAACTTGCTCTACAAAATGTGTTATAACGCTTCCACCATTTTTACTATTATTATTATTACTATTATCTACCTCTTTAACCTCTCATCCACTTTCATTCACCCTGAGGTGGAATTTAGGCGCCTCAAGGTGGATAAAAGTGATGAAGTGTAAATATTGCACCAAAAGAGACGTTTCTAAAGTGAAAGAAAATATCTGAATTTTATATACTATCCGAGCATAACATATGAAATGGAGGCTCAGCAATGTGTTGGTGGCTTCGCCGTTTTGGACTCACATGCCAGCATTATGTTTTTCAAGATATGATATATGGCACATAACTGCGACAGTGTTTAAATACTTATTTTGACTCATTTTATTCACTTTGAGATGTGAACTGCTCCCGCAATTCTGATATCAAGGTGAATGAGAATGATTGTATAAAACACCCAATACACCCTCAATACCTCCTTATTGTGACGAATTATACCGTTTTGATTTCGATGCATTTTATTTAAAATACGCTATGTGATGAATAAAGGGTGGCGATGGGGTTTAAATGGTTAAAGACGTTGTAACTAATAATATAGTGTATATATATTATACATTGATTGATATATATATATATATGCTCCCTGGGAGATGAAAAGGTGTATCTGCCACAAGTGCTAGATACACCCTTCCATATCCAAGGGAGCGATATAGGTTGATGACTTACAGCCCATCTGGGGATATCCATATTTGGACCCAGGCCTCCAAACATCACTGAGTTATAGTCCGAACACGGACCAAGGTGGTGTTTTCGGAACGGGCTGATGCTGTCCACCTGTAATCGGCCTCCTCTGATTGTGTGCTGAAGCCTCAACTGCAAGTAGAAACAGCATAGTTATGGCAGATTTGTAGAATGGATCACAAGGTAGAAATATAGACATATTGAGCTATCAGATGTATTCTATTAATGTTGAATTTGAAGGGATCCATATTAGTAAGTGGATGTGTTACGGTGTTACCAGGTTCTGCTTCCAAAGTACTCCAGTAGGTCAAAGGATGTGCTACCAGGTTCTGACTCAAAAGTACTCCGGTAGGTCAAGGGATGTGCTACCAGGTTCTGACTCAAAAGTACTCCGTTAGGTCAAGGGATGTGCTACCAGGTTCTGACTCAAAAGTACTACGGTAGGTCAAGGGATGTGTTACCAGGTTCTGACTCACGTACTCCAGTAAGTAGATTTGTTACTAGGTTCTGACTCTCAATTACTCCAGTAGGTCATGAGATGTGACATCATAATGTAGTGACCTCTAATAGATCAATAAATGCTACATCATGTTCTGACATCATAAAGTGCAGCAGAAGGTCGATTAAATGTCATGAATTGTCATCTGATATACAGAAGGTTAAGGGAAGTGATAGCATCATGCAATGCCGTGTAATTACTACAGTAGGTCAAAGGATGTGATATCAGCATGTAATGGTCTCTACGAGGTCAGTAACATAATTTTCTGACCTCTAAGTGCAACAGAAGGTCGATTATATTTCATGAATTGTCATCTAATATACAGCAGGTTAACCCTTTAACCACCGGTGCCGCATATATTCGGCTTTTCATTTTTTATTAACATATTAAGTACCACATTTTAAATATGGTAAAGATAAACTGTGACATCAAAGAGCAAGATTTGAAAAGAGTTGTCGTTCATTTTGTCAAATCTGAATAATTTTCACTCACTTGAAGTTGTGGATCGCGTCAGCGAGACACAACTTCAGGTGGGTGAGCAGTAACTGCTCACTTGAAAAGTAAGCAGTTACTGCTGTTTGTCTTTGTACGGTAGATCAGGTAAATATATATAATATGACAGTGTGATATAATACTACAACAGGTCGCAGACCATGGAGGCAAGCAGGATGTGTCATCAAATAATCAGATTAGTCTGGGAGACAAAAGACAAAAGGTTGATGGTTCTCTTGACCCAAAAGTGGCAACATCATTACAGGTGTAGAATTGTCCGCCATAGTTAGCCCATAATAGTCATAGTTAGCCCATAAAGGAACCGACTTTAGACGTCAGAATCTGACGTCTTTAGACGTCAGATCCTGACGTCTGAAGTCGATCCCCGCACTGAAATAATAAAATATTTATAATGGCCGTATACACACAACACAGGTATGCAAAACAGGATTGGGATAAACAGAATTGCTGTGCCAACCTTATGCCACCTGTTGTCGTCTAGTCTCTCACCTTATGCCACCTGTTGTCGCCCGGCATCTTGCCTTAGGCCACATGTTGTCGTCGATTCTCTTACCTTATGCCACATGTTGTCGTCATGTTTCTTACCTTATGCCACCTGTTTTAGTCTAGTCTCTCACCTTATGCCACATTTTGCCGTCTAGTCTCTCATCTTACGCCAGATTTTGTCGTCTAGTCTCTTACCTTATGCCACCTGTTGTCGTTAAGTCTCTTACCTTATGCCACATGTTGTCCTCTAGTCGCTTACCTTATGCCACCTGTTATCATCGAGTATCTCAACTTATGCCACCTGTTGTCAAGTCTCTCACTTTATGTCACCTGTTGTCGTCTCTTCTCTTACCTTATGCCACCTGTTGTGGTCCAGTCTCTGACCTTATGCCACCTGTTGTCGTCTACTCCCTCACTTTATGCCACCTGTTGTCATCAAGTATCTTACCTTATGCCACCCGTTGTCGTTTAGTCTCTTACATTATGCCACCTGTTTTCGTCCAGTCTCTCACCTCATGCCACATTTTGCCGTCTAGTCTCTCATCTTATGCCACATTTTGTTGTCCATTCTCTCACCTTATGCCACCTGTTGTGGTCCAGTCTCTCACATAATGCCACCTGCTGGCGTCTAGTCTCCAACCTTATGCCACCCGTTGTCGTCTATTCCCTCACTTTATGCCACCCGTTGTCGTCTAGTCGCTTACCTTATGTCACCGGTTGTCGACTAGTGTCTTACCTTATGCCACCTGTTGTCGTCTAGTCTCTCACCTTATACTACCTTTTGTCGCTGAGTCTCTCACAGTATGCCACCTGTTGTCGTCAAGTCTCTCACAGTATGCCACCTGTTGTCATCATGTTTTTTACCTCATGCCACATGTTGTCTTCAAGTCTCTTACCGTATGCCACCTGTTGTCGTCTAGTTTCTTACCTTATGCCACCTGTTGTCGTCTCGTCTCCAACCTTATGCCACCTGTTGTCGTCTATTCCCTCACTTTATGCCACCCGTTGTCGTCTAGTCGCTTACCTTATGCCACCTGTTGTCGTCTAGTCTCTCACCTTATATCACCTGTTGTCGCTGAGTCTCTCACAGTATGCCACCTGTTGTCGTCAAGTCTCTCACAGTATGCCACCTGTTGTCATCATGTTTTTTACCTTATGCCACTTGTTGTCTTCAAGTCTCTTATCGTATGCCACCTGTTGTCGTCTAGTTTCTTACCTTATGCCACCTGTTGTCGTCTAGTCTATCACCTTATGCCACCTGTTGTCGCTGAGTCTTCACAGCATGCCACCTGTTGTCGTCTAATCTCTCACCTTATGCCAGCAGTTGTCGTCTAGGCTCTCACCTTATGCCACCTGTTGTCGTCTAGTCTCTCACAGCATGCCACCTGTTGTCGTCTAATCTCTCACCTTATGCCACCTGTTGTCGTCTAGTCTATCACCTTATGCCACCTGTTGTCTCTGAGTGTCTCACAGCATGCCACCTGTTGTCGTCTAATCTCTCACCTTATGCCACCTGTTGTCGTCTAGTCTCTCACCTTATGCCACCTGTTGTCGTCTAATCTCTCACCTTATGCCACCTGTTATCGTCTAGTTTCTCACCTTATGCCACCTGTTGTCGTCTAGTTTCTCACCTTATGCCACCTGTTGTCGTCTAGTCTCTTCTCTCTGAACGCCTCTATCACGCTGCCCCGTCCACAGCGCCTCGCGAACGTGATGCGGCCGTGACTGAGGTAGGCGAGCGCCATGTCTCCTGTCTGGAAATTAGCCGCCAGAAAGATCAGCCCTGAAGATGTGTCTGTTTTGAACTCCAATTCCATGCTATCCATCTGCCTGCAAGACAAGATCATCTAAGTGATACATGATGCCATCTTCCTCGAGCCAGTCCTTGCTGAGCCGAGGACGTGAGTTCCAACATTTTCAATATTATATTGTTTTAAATGTTGATTGTTTGCAAGTTTATCATTGGTTTTCAAAGTGACAAGGACAAATCTATAATTTTAATGTGATCACTTCAGAAAAAGTTTAGGCTAAAGTCTCGTATTCTACCTCCTAATTTAAATAACAACAGAATGACGGCGGTAATTGGCCGATCTCGTCATGTGACAAGTTGAACCACTCTTCGATTGGTCGAGGGTAGAATACAAGACTTGGACTAAGACGTGTTTGTAAAATATAAGCAAACTGTACTTTAGAGTCAGATACAATTTAGTTGTAGATCCAACTTATTGTATTGTAATCTTAAACCTTACTCTGCTGGAAATATACGGTTTTAACCCTCTAACCGCCAAAATGTTCAATCTGAATTTTTACCCACCTGAAGTTGTGTCTCGCTGACGCGATCCACAACTTCGAGTGAGTGAAAATTATTCAGATTTGACAATATGGAGGTCAACTGTTTTCAAATATTGCTGATTGATGTCACATTTTATCTTTAACATGTTTAAAAGGTGGTACTTAATGTGCTAATAAAAAAGGAAAACCCGAAGATATGCGGCACCGGCGGTTAAAGGGTTAAGTAAGTTTCAGACAAAATAAAATGCCACTGAAATCCGTAAAATAGTTTGTGATAGATGCTCAGTTAATCAAATAATTGAAATTTGCAGATGACCATTTTTCACAAATAGACTTATTTCTCGTCATTTGAAGCTAGAATTTGCGTCAGCAATTCCAGCTTTAAATGAATGCAAAATAGAAAAACATAATTCAGCAGCATATGGGTCAATAAATAAATAAAATTATTCATTTATTCATTCATTCATTTATTCATAGGTAATGTATGTCAAAGCGTCACTTAAATTAAGTGTACGTACTAATAATAGGACATCAATACAATTAGTGTATTTGAAAAATAAGTAAAATATCACCATAGTTAATTATTTACTAGTAAGGCATCAATATAATTAGTAATAATAATTTTATTTAACAAATACAAATACAAAGTTTTACATAATGAATTTTAATATGCGCTAGTAAGATAAAATTCGTAAGCTGGTTGTGAGTGATTGTAATCTTTATTATATTACTGTTCATAGGTTAGTAAGACACCAATGCAATTATTTTATATGTATTAGTATTAAAGCATCACTAGAATCAAGTAAAGTGTTCGATAGTAATAGCTCGAGCACTTTAGATATGTTAGTATCAATATATACAGTAGATAAAGCCTATTATCAGTATACAGTAGAGAAAGCCTATAGTGTTGGTTATGGGGAAGCAAACCTTTACTGCAGCAAACCTACCATATCTTATTGGTAAAATGGGATAGTAAATCTTTACTTTAAGTATTTCGTCTACTTATTAATATGTTGTATATTTCGTTTGACGGTGGATGATGACCCAAAAATAAACCCATTTTTTTTACTAATATCGCAATTCTCAAGCGTTTTTCTGAATTTCTAAACGCTATATGTGCTAGGCAATTTTCGATTATTCTACAGAAATTGTGAGACAAATGTTCAATAGTTTAAAAGTTACACCCTTTCGCATGTATTATTTGCCAATTATGATGTATCTCTTATTAGAGTTTAGTATCTGAATTACATTGCATGTCATGTGTTCTGGGTTGTTGCCAAATGCTCAGATAATAGTGCTTGTAAAATTAAATGTAAATCGCCTGAGAATTGATTGAGTAATCAGTAGAAAACTGTTTTCTGACCAATCCTACACCGTCGGATGAGCTGTAGTGTTCTGCAAATCCAAAATGCCGTATCTGCTTACTTGTGAAGTAAGCAGATACTGACTATCGGCTTTGCACGGCAGTTCGACTCACAGAGACTTCACAGCAAAGCTTTCCATGCTAAAAACGAGAGGTAGTCAAACTATGTACATACTCACGTGGTTTGTAAATTATGACTAACTGAAAGTATATCAGATTTATCACATATCACCAAGTAGTGGATTATTTGGGGTCATAAATTGTTAAAGTGATTGACCCAGATGTTAGGCAGGTGATTGGTGGAGATGTTCATCTCGACCAATCACCGGCCTAAAATCTGGGTTAGTCACTTGACAAGGTCCGGTCTGCAATGTATCAGATATCAGTGAAGTAATAACTGCCTTCTGATGTTTGAGACCAAAGCCACATAAACCAGAACACGAAGGAGACGGCGCAGTGAAGATCTACACCAGAAAGCCTTTGTGATAATACCCTGTGGAGGCAAACAGCAGTAACTGCTTACTTTAGATGTGAACAGTTACTGCTGTCTGCCATTAGATGTCCTTTTCCCCGCAAAGGCAAACAACAGTAACTGCTAATTTACCAAGCAGCAGTTACTTTTTTGGCCTTTACATTCCTTTTTCCTGGCAAACACCAGTAGCAGTGATTTATTTCGCTTTGGCACGTCCTGTATATGTTGATAACTGAATATTTAGCGAAAAATTATTGAATTAAAAAAATATTTCATAACGTGAGTAGATAATATATTTTATTTCGAGAGAAACTGGAAAGGAAGACACACACTAAATACATTATTTTAACCATTTTTCCGTCAAGCTTTCTTAATTAACTTCTCACCCACTTCACATTGTGTCTTGCCACCACGAATCACAATTCACCTGGGTAAAAAATACTGATATCTAAATATATTATATTAATATGAGACCAAAAATTTGATAATCTTGATGTCTAAACATTTTATTCCCGATAACTGCCGTTTTAATCTTTCTAATAAAACATTTTTTTGTTTTGTGTGGCAGTACGTACACAGTATATTCTCAGTAATTAGAGGACCCGAGGTATATACTCACTGTGGCAGAAGGCGAAAATCTAGCGGGAATGGGTTGTACTCCACTCTACTGCCTGCTAGCTGATGTATGTGTACACCCCGCGCCCGGATCTCTACTGGGGCCTCCACTAGGTCCTGTCAAACAGAAGATGTATGGCATTTAGAAGGAGAATACAGCATATAAAAGGAGGATGAGGAGAAGAAAGATAAGGAGGATAGAGGAAGGAGGAAGAGGAGGCGGGGGAAGAGGTGGAGGAGGATGAGGATGAGTAGGAGGAGGAGGAGGAGGAGGAGGAGGAGGAGGAGGAGGAGGAGGAGGAGGAGGAGGAGGAGGAGGAGGAGGAGGACGAAAGAGGAGGAGGAGGAGGAAGAGGAGGAGGAGGAAGAGAAGGAGGAGGAAAAGGAGGAGGAAGAGGTAGAGATGTAAGAGAAAAAAAAGGATAAGAAAAAAAGAAAAGAGTATGAAATATTAATATACATTATATTGTAATTAGTATTTATTGAAATAAAAATAAAAATGATTTTCTGTCGGTTATGGACCGGGAGCAAAAATTATTTTTTAGAAAATGTGTGTCTTAACATAAAGAATTCCAAGAAAATATTTGTGCCTAAAATTCAATATATTTACAAGTAATTTTCAGTCATTTAATTCTTAAAATGCTTTTATTTCGATGAGTATGGAAAATTGATAATCTCAATTTGAATACATCAAAAAAAATTTTATTCATGGCTATGGAGGGGGACCATTGCTAACATACAATACAAAATGCATGTAAATTGTTCAAGAGGGCTAGATATTCCGGTATTGCAGCTTAGATCGAATGATTTATGTAATCCAAAACTAACGATCAGCATAATTGCAAAAAGATTGAAAAAAATAAAATTAAAATAATTTTCTGTCGGTTATGAACCGGGAAATTAATCATTTTCAGATCATGTGTGTCTAATCATCAAGATTTGCAAGAAAATATTTGTGCTTGAATTCAATATATATGAGTATTTTTCAGCCACTTGAGTATAATCTAATTTCATAGCTCAACCCTTGAATTTTATGATTAGCTATATATGAGGTTCTCTGAAAAATGCTGTGTTTTTGTTTAGGAACTTACTTTACCATGTCGGTTGGTAGTTGTAAGATTTGCAAAAAATAAGAAATTGCAAATACATCCTTGTTTCCGTGACTTTGGTGTGTATCGTCACGTTGGAATGTTTACTTACTTCCCATGTACCTAGCCAATTGGCTGTAAGCATCTTTACTTCTACCTTGTTGGTTGGTAATTGTAGAGGATGCATCCTTTTTATTGATGAGGTACTAACTATTCCTTTCAAGTGCGTATGTCGTGCGTATGCTGTTTGGTAATCTGCTTTTAAACTGTATAAGGATCATTATTTTTACCTTGTCGGCTGGTAATTGTAGAGGATGCATCCTTATTATTGATGGGGTGCTAACTATTCCTTTTCAAGTGATACCTAGTGTTAATCTGTCACTCCAGATTGCGTACGCCGTGCGCTCGCGGTTTGATAAATCTGGTTTTATACTGTTTAAGGATCTTTACTTTTACCTTGTTGATTGTTATTTGTAGAGGATGCATCCTTATCATTCCTTTTCAAGTGACACCTGTAATTAATATGTAACTCCAGATTCATTTATAGGTGATTTGAATTATTTTGCTGCTAGCCTGGTGTTATTTTGTCAACTATTGCATAGATATCATATTGATTTATTACTATGATTGTTACATCGTAACAACATTAATTCTGTCATAATAAAATATTGGACTTTACATATACTACTGAAAATCAGATTTACTATAAAAATATTTGTTCTATGTATTCTGTCGTGTATTAAGTACAAGTACATTATTATCAACTTCAAATATTAAATGGAGAGAATTTGGGGGAAAATTTTATGATTTTAAATACTTGCTGCCCGGTTTTAAAGAGGAAAAATTGCATTCAAAATTTCAGATGGTGAAGCTTGTCCGGTAGTTTCTTTTGAACCAATACCTGAAGCAAAATCTATTATGGAAACTGTTAGATGTACTACAGTTTTCCACACTTTTGCATCAATTTTTTTGAAAAAAAAAATCATGAAAGGATAGATCCCTTCTTAAAATATGGCGGTAAATTAGCCGACTTGGAAATCAAACCAAAAAACCTACGGAAAAAACAGATAATTTTTCAGAATCGCAAAATAAAGGGACGCGCGGCACTGCTATCTCGCGTCGACAGTTTTGTGGTCAATTGCAATTTTGTCTACAAGCTATTGGAAAGGATACCAAATATTGTAAAATTTCATAATTTTAGAATGGGTGTTGCACAACAGCTGCAATGAAGGGTGTGGTGTATCTGATCAAGCTGTTCAAAAATTAGGGCGCTGGAAATCTGATGTTTTTAGACAGTTTATCAAGGTACCTACATTTCATGTCTAACTGATGATATAACAAATATTTACCCATCTCAACTAACAAAATCTGATTTAGATAATTTACAGATAATTTATCATAATTTATAATTTGATCTAATATATTCTGATAGGAATGTAAGAATTTACAATTTCTCTATATAACCTATTTTAAAGTTATCAACATATCCGTTATGGTCCGCTGCTGAGTATGTGTTTATGTTGGTGCTGGAGGGGGATTCCCTCTCCACGGCTAACACACAGTGTTCGGTCACAGTGACGTTTTTTGCCCCCCCACCGCTTTTTGTACTGGTAGTAAAACTGTAAAGAAAATTTACTTTGAAGACATTTGTATATCACAAATTGTAGAATGATATCACATATGCTACTATAAAAGTGTCAAAATTTGCGATGTAAGAACCTTTTTTTAACTGAATTCATTATCCTTACTGCATCAAATAAAAATGATTTTTCCATCGGTTATGAACTGGGAACAAAATCTTTTTTAGAAAATGTAGGTATGAACATCAAGAAAAGCAAGCAAATATTTCTGCTTAAATTCAACAAATATGAGTATAAAAGTTTAATAAGTCCCTTTTATAAAAATGGAACAATTGTTCATTATTTTGGAAATGATTATTTGATATAGTCTAGAAGTTGTATTTTCAATAGCCGCAGGCAACAAGTTATATTATACTAGTTTTTGTTGCGTCATCGATAATTGATATTTAATGTTATGATGCTCATTGAATATGTTCTAAAACATTAAAATAACTTACATGTTACATTCATGTAATTTATTTTATTTTTATTTTAATAAAATGGCATTAATTTTAACTTGTCATTACTTTTTATTTGTGTGTGAATTTATCCTTTTGGCAGCAAATAGTTTATTTAAAGTTAGAAATTTGAATATAAATTTGACCGCCCAGACTGACCGCTCTAAAAGTATTTTATTCGTTCGTTTGTTTGTCTGTTCGTCTTTTTGTTATGTGAACCGTTCGTTGCCTCGCTCATTCACCCATTCATTCACTTGCTCGCTCGTTCACTCATTTCCTCGTTTGTCCTTATCTTTGTACCTTACTCGTTGTGTAACAGCTATACAGTTATGTATTCATTGAATTATACACTCTTTCACACACCACAGCGAACACGACAATGTGACCCAATGCTGGCTTAATATTGGTTGATCTTCTACGACGCTGACACAACATTAAACCAACATTAGGTCAGCGTCTGGTGTTTGACTAGAGGATTTCACCTTACACGCATCCCATCAAACATGTACATTGAATATATGATGGCCGTATGGTGGGCCAGCGTCGAACATTCAGACAGCATAAAAAAACCGCACCATGTTAGTTGGGATGCAATTGGCTGTGATTTACTTGTGAATAGAGGGCGGCCGATGTGTGAGGCACGCGAATGCCTCCCGGATGCCCCGACTCCCCAGTTTTCTCATCACAAAGACACGATCAATTACCAGGCTGAGATTTGCTGGCCGTCCACGTCCCTCTTACATGCCCATTCACTAACACCAAGGCTTGCTAACACCAAGGCTACCTCTCCCTCCTACATGCCCATTCACTAACACCAAGTCTGCCTGCAAAGCCACGAAAACCCACTGCCTTCAAAGACAAACAGATGATTACTTGAACACTAAGCACTTACTGTCTGCTGTGTGAATTTGCATTGCAGTACTGTCATGCAATGTCTGATTACCAATAAAGTAAACAATTAATGCATGACATTAACTGCTTAATTTATTGATGATCAGTTACTGAATGACATTAACAGATTACTTTATTTGTAAACAATTACCGCCAAGCAGTAACTGATTACCAATAAAGTAATCAGTTACGGCCATGTTGTTTGCCTTTGTACTGCGATGTAAAAGCAAACGACAGTAACTGTTTACGAATAAAGTAAGCAGTTACTGCTGTTTTATCGGACTGCGATGTAAAGACAAACAGTGAAAACTGGTCAATTGAAACTTAACCAGGTACTGCTACTTGTCTTTGTGATAAGTATAGGATATAGTTCAATATTCTTAGCTATGAAAAAGGTCGAGGTCGAAGGTCGAGGTCTTTTTTACAGCACCTTTAAGAATAGAGAACCCCGAGGTTTTTAACTGACTTGAAACACTTCCAACCATAAAAAGATATGTCACATCTAACTGATTATAGTACTAAAGCCCCATCAGGATAATTGGTTTGTACTTTATCAAAAACAGCTCCCCATTCCCTGCTTAGAATGTAGTGGTCGGAAAAAAAGAAAATAATGTAGTGGTGTGTTTTAAGAGGCTGTATACGTGGCTGGACAATATGACTCAGTTGCAGTACTGTGATGTTATGGCAACGATCATCACCGGACAACAGCACCGAAAAGGTACAGAATCTAATACAGAGGCATAACGAACACAGTCAGGATATATACATATGTACAGGACAACAATAATTTCAAACGGACGCTAAGAGCATACAATGAGCAGCTGTCCGGTGTGGTTCGTGGCTCAGTCCGATCAAGTGAGACCAACTATGGACCAACTATAAGATTCACTTAAAAACATAAGCAGTCAATAATACTTCCTGTGTTTCTCATTGCTACGATGTAATTGTCCTGGCAAACAGCAGTAACCACTTACTTAAACAGTAAGGCAGCTACTGCTGTTTGTCTTTGCAATGTAGGCCAACGGCAAACAGCGGTAACTGCCTACTTGAAAAGTAAGCAATTACCGATGTTATTTATCCGGAGCAGATTGCTTTTTGGCCCGGTTTAGCCTATAATGTACACAAAGGTGGCCTGACACCCCATTCATTTCATTTCATTAAACCCACAGGACTGCAGTGGAAAGGTTATTTGCATTTGCACTGTCATGTAAATGCAAACGAGTGTAACTGTTTACTTTAAACACAATCAATAACTGTTCCTCGCAGTGCAGTCCTGCCATCTCCCGGTCTTGCTGGCTGTTGGGCGTGGCCTGCTGATCGTGATGGATGAATGACAGCCTTCCGCCTTCCGCCGCCATCCACCCCCGCAATAATACCCATTGTCCGGATCCCGACGATTCGAGTACCGCCGCACAGGGCAAACAGCAGTAACTGCTTACTTTCCAAGTAAGGAGTTACTGCTGTTTTCCACTGCAGGATTTTCTTCTGCCATCGAGTACTGCCAAACTGCAGTAGCTGCTTAATTTCCAAGTGAACAGTTACTGCTGTTTGTCTTTGAGCTGCGGGATTCTCTTCTGCCATCGAGTACTGGCAAACTGCAGGATCGAGTGGCCTGCGAAGGACTTTATATGCGAAGCTGGACAAGCAATGATTACGCTCTTCATCACAAGGCATGGGATGTTCACAGCTGGAAAACCCAGGAGTCAAATCACAATGCCCGTATTTGCATATCTATCCACTCGGTGAATACCAGTCCCAGACCAGTGAACACAAAACATTTGTATACCATTTGTACAATGTTGGGCCAACGTCGCAGACGTTGTGCCGGCATTGTACACATGTTGCACAGATGTTATGTATTTTCTGGCAACGTGACTAAAGCTGCCCAGCAAACACAAAGTACAATTTTGAGAAAGTCACATGAAATTGTTTTACAAATATTAATACTTCGGGTCAACAGTGTTATAAAACATTAAATAAAAATATTATGCAAAACATTCAATAAAACAAGTTTTTAAAACATTTTTATTTTTAACATTTTTCAATATGCATTTTTTGTACATAATATCAGAATATCTAAATATTATAAAACATCATTAAAACGTTTTTTTAATGACGTTTTTGCATAGTATTTTTAGTTACCGTTTTATATTATTGTGTTTATCTGATGTTTTAATATTTAAAAAGCATTTAATCTAACATTTTCTAAATATCATTAAAATGTTTTAGTGTTTGCTGGGTGCAGGCTTAAGCCATCAAACACAAAACATTTTAATACCATCTGTGTAACACCGGCCCAAACGTCTTCGACGTTGGCCCAGCATTGTACAAATGCTATACATTTGTTCCGTTTACTGTGTACCCACAGGTTGCGCCCGCCCGTACACAAACGTGTACAACTTCATTTGGAAGCTCAGATTTGGCCGAGGTTGAACAATTCAATAATAACTTTATTAGAATCAGTAACATTATACCAAGAATGTATATAACACCATTTTATATTATTGATTACACCTATGTCCCAATAAACACAAAACCTTTGTATAACATTTATACAACGTCGGCCCAACGACTTCGACCTCTGTTCAACATTGTATAAATGATAATCAAATCTTTTGTGTTTTCTGGGATATATCCACGCGTGTTACGCTTTTTGTCTGCTACGTCGGTTGAATGAATGAATGAATGAATGAATGAATGAATGAATGAATGAATGAATGAATAAATGAATGAATGAATGAATGAATGAATGAATGAATGAATGAATGAATGAATGAATGAATATGAATAAATGAATAATTAAATGAATGAATGAATGAATGAATGAATGATCGAATGAATGAATGAATGAATGAATGAATGAATGAATGAATGAATGAATGAATGAATGAATGAATGAATGAATGAATGTGAATTATTGAATGATTGAATAAATGAATGAATGATTGAATAAATGAATGAATGAATAAAAAAATAAATGAATGAATGAATGAATGAATGAATAAATGAATGAATGAATGAATGAATGAATGAATGAATGAATGAATGAATGAATGAATGAATGAATGAATAAGTGAATGAATGAATGAATGGATAAATGAATGAATAAGTGAATGAATGAATGAATGAATGAATGAATGAATGAATGAATGAATGAATGAATGAATGAATGAATGGATGAATGGATGAATGAATGATGAATGAATGAAGTGAATGAATGAATGAATGAATGAATGAATGAATGAATGAATGAATGAATGAAGAACTAAATGAATGAATGAATGAATGAATGAATGAATGAATGAATGAATGAATAAATGAATGAATGAATGAATGAATGAATGAATGAATGAATGAATTAATGAATTAATGAATTAATGAATGATTGAATGAATGTGAATTAATGAATGATTGAATAAATGAATGGATGCATAATTGATTGAATAAATAAATGAATGAATGAATGAATGAATGAATGAATGAATGAATAAATGAATGAATGAATAAATAAATGAATGAATGAATGAATGAATGAATGAATGAATGAATGAATGAATGAATGAATGAATGAATGAATGAATGAATGAATGAATAATTGAATGAATGAAAGATTAAATAAATAAATGAATGAATGAATGAATGAATGAATGAATGAATGGATAAATAAATGAATGAATGAATGAATGAATGAATGAATGAATGAATGAATGAATGAATGAATGAATGAATGAATGAATGAATGAATGAATGAATGAATGAATGAATGAATGAATGAATGAATGAATGAATGAATGAATGAATGAATGAATGAATGAATGAATGAATGAATGAATGAATGAATGAATGAATGAATGAATGGAATGAATGAATGAATGAATGATCGCATTTTGAATCCTGTGTCTGGAGAGCAGTGTCATTTCATTCGTATCACCATCCTCGTGAGTTTGTCCTGGTCCAGTTTAGCCTATATGTGTACAAATGTGGCCACAAAACCACATTCATTTCATTCTCGAAATGGGCTTATACCAAAACGCGTCTTATAACGACAAACACAGCTCACAGGACGACATCAATAATCCTTTCACCGCCATGCGCGTCTATATACCATAGTTATGGATCTACGGTCATTTTTTTTACTCTTACAGTGCGGAGATCGACTTTAGTCGTCAGAATCTGACGTCTGTAGACGTCAGATTCTGACGACTAAAATCGATCTCCGCGCTGTAAGGGTCAATCCTTTTTATTAGGTGCTCTAATCACAGTTATTGGGAACGAAAAGTGTGCTTAGACAGCAAGATTTGCTAATGATTGATGTCAAAATAAACAAATGTAAGTATTTTTCACCGACTTGAAGTTGTGAGTCGCGGTAGCGAAACACAACTTTAAATGGGTGAAATTTAAAACAGATAACTTCATTTTCATGTCAGTTTCTGACAGCGAACGTCTAAATCATCTTCTCTACAGCAAGGCTTGATTGACTAAGCCATTTATTATGCTTTCAAAGTGAATGACCATTTAGTATAATACATTTTAAGCCTAATAGCGCCGGGGTCGACTTTAGACCACGTCTGCAGACGTCAGATTCTGACGTCTACGGTCGTACCCCGCACTGTAAGAGTGAACATATTTATAATGATCGTAGACCCATAACATAGGAATTCGAATGAAGCGGAAAAAGCCTCATTTGAATACTGCCTAAGACAGCTATGATGACGTCAAATTGAAAAAAAAACTCTTGGTTCCAATGATTTGTACAAAGATAATTCAGCGTTGTAAGGCTTAAACTGCTTACTTGAACAGTAAACAGTCTTTGTCGTTTGCCCGAGCATTTCAGGATAGCCAGCAGACACAAGACGTTGACATTGTGTAAATCAATCTTATGACAATTAAAAACGGGATTAGGTAACATTTTTGCTTGTTTTCTATTTGCCGGCTCGCATGAGAAATGCTTGATAATTGCGCCCACGCAATCTCTGTGTCTATTAATTTCCGGGCGTCAGTTGTATTACAGCAATCGGCCGCCGGCGGGTGGATGAGGAGATGTATCAGAACACATCATGAAGATGAACCGATGGCCGCATAATGTCTGCGACGTTGGTCCAACGTTAAGCCAGCATTAAAGCTGCTGTGTAATAGGGGAAACATTGAGCCAATGTTGTTTCAATGTTGGCCCATCGTCTCCGACGCTGGCCCAACAATAAAACAACATTGGCTGAACGTCTTGTATTTCTGAGTATTTAATATGGGGATCTAGTTTTTAAGTCAAATCGATCTTTACTGATAGAGAAGAAAATATTACAATGGTCGTAGACTCATAATAGATATTCAAATGAAGCAGAAAGAGTTAACCAATACATTTGTGACGTTTTCAAATTTAATAAACCGCTAGTCTCCATAAGTTTTTATAAAAAATATTCCAGCACTTAAAGGGTTAACGAGAATAGGAAGTGAGTGGATAATGTGAGGAGTCAGGCACAGCCTGGCAGAGGTCAGAGATCGCCTGATGAGCAAACTAGTCTGCGACGTTAATCACCCGCAACAGCAATTCAATAGTGATGGATAGACAACGAAGATTAGTGCTGGTGTGTGGGCGGAGAAGCTGATCTACAAAGACAAACAGCAGTAACTGCTTACTTGAAAAGTAAGCACTTACTGCTGTTTGTCTTTGAGCTGCAGGATTCTCTTCTGCCATCGAGTACTGGCATACTGACCGACGTGCAAAGGCAAACAGCAGTAACTGCTTACTTAAAAAGTAAGCAGTTACCGCTGTCTGCCTTTGAGCTGCAGGATTCTCTTCTGCCATCAAGTACTGGCATACTGACCGCCGTGCACAGACATACAGCAGTAACTACTTACTTGAAAAGTAAAGTGTTACTGATGTTTGTCTTTCTGAGACAAACATCAGAGACTTTCGAGTAAGTAGTTAGTCCTACTGTTGTTTGCCTTCGTGTCGACTGCAAAGGCAAACAACAGTAAACTACTTGTTTGAAAAGTAAGCAGTTAGTATTACTGCTCTTTGTCTTTGTGAAATGCCAGTGATGTAGGCCCATATACTATTTTTACATGACCATCATTTTTCAATTTGAACGCAAAATAAAACAAGATAGTTATCGCACAGATTTGCAAGGTTGGACTTTTGTTAGGTGAGCAAATTTCGATGTTAATAGTTATCAGTGAAATGACTGGGAAGCTGTGGCTGGGTAGCTGTGACTGTGTAGCTGTGGCTGGGTAGCTTTGGTTGGGTAGCTGTGGCTGGGTGCAGTGATTAGGTAGCTGTGGTTGGGTAGATGTGGCTGGGTAGCTGTGACTGTGTGGCTGTGGCCGGGTACATGTGGCTGGGTAGCTGTGACTGTGTAGCTGTGGCTGGGTAGCTGTGACTGTGTAGCTGTGGTTGGGTAGCTGTGGTTGGGTAGCTGTGGCTGGGTGCAGTGATTAGGTAGCTGTGACTGTGTGGCTGTGACTGGGTAGCTGTGGTTGGGTAGCTGTGGCTGGGTAGCCGTGGTTAAGTAGCTGTGATGGGTAGTTGTGGCTGGGTATTTGTGGCTGGGTAGCTGTGGATGGGTAGCTGTGGCTGGCTAGCTGTTGTTGGGTAGATGTGGCTGGGTAACTGTGGCCGGGTAGATGTGGCTGGGTAGATGTGGCTGGGTAGCTGTGGCTGGGTAGCTGTGGTTGGGTAGCTGTGGCTGGGTAGATGTGGCTGGGTAGCTGTGACTGTGTAGCTGTGGCTGGGTAGCTGTGGTTGGGTAGCTGTGGCTGGGTAGCTGTGGCCGGGTAGCTGTGGCTTGGTAGCTTTGGTTGGGTAGCTGTGGCTGGGTAGATGTGGCTGGCTAGCTGTTGTTGGGTAGATGTGGCTGGGTAACTGTAGCTGGGTAGCTGTGGCTGGCTAGCTGTTGTTGGGTAGATGTGGCTGTGTAGCTGTAGCTGGGTAGCTGTGGCTGGCTAGCTGTTGTTGGGTAGATGTGGCTGGGTAACTGTGGCCGGGTAGCTGTGGCTGGGTAGCTATGGTTGGGTAGCTGTGGCCGGGTAGCTGTGGCTGGGTAGCTTTGGTTGGGTAGCTGTAGCTGGGTGCAGTGGTTAGGTAGCTGTGGCTCTGTAGCTGTAGCTGTGTAGCTGTGGTTGAGCAGCTGTGGCTGGGTGCAGTGATTAGGTAGCTGTGGCTGGGTAGATGTGGCTGGGTAGATGTGGCTGTGTAGCTGTGGCTGGGTAGCTGTGGTTGGGTAGCTGTGGTTGGGTAGCCGTGGTTGGGTAGCTGTGGCTGGGTAGCAGTGGTTATGTAGCTGTGGTTGGGTAGCTGTGGCTGGGTAGCTGTGGTTGGGTAGCTGTGGCTGGGTAGCCGTGGTTAGGTAGCTGTGGTTGGGTAGCTGTGGCTTGGTAGCCGTGGTTAGGTAGCTGTGGTCGGGTAGCTGTGGCTGGGTAGCTGTGGTTGGGTAGTTGTGGCTGGTTAGCCGTGGTTAGGTAGCTGTGGTTGGGTAGCTGTGGCCGGGTAGCTGTGGTTGGGTAGCTGTGGTTAGGTAGCTGTGGTTGGGTAGCTGTGGCTGGGTAGCTATGACAGGGTAGCTGTGGTTAGGTAGCTGTGGTTGGGTAGCTGTGGTTGGGTAGCTATGACTGGGAAGCTGTGGCTGGGTAGCTGTGGTTAGGTGGCTGTGGTTGGGTAGCTGTGGTTGGGTAGCTATGACTGGATAGCTATGACTGGGTAGCTGTGACTGGTTAGCTGTGGTTGGGTTGTTGTGACTGAGTAGCTATGACTGGGTAGCTGTGGTTGGGTAGCTGTGGTAGGGTAGCTGTGATTGGGTAGTAATGTCTGGTGGCCTTGACATTTTTTACCATTTAAAAACAGTGCACCTGCCATGTGGACAGTTAACACAAAAAGCTGAATAGTTGCGGTATAGGGGAGCCATAAATTGAAAAATAAAATTGTATTCATGATAATGAGATATTTATCACAACCCGCGGCACAAGACGTTGATTCAACGTCACAACAGCGTCATGTGCCCGTGAGATAGGCCTAGATGAAACCTTGTTCAATTGAATCAAATAATCTGTAGATTCATTGATTTTATTGTACTTGTATTGCAAAGTGCCGAATACGAGAAATTGAACCCATGTTGTTTTAATGTTGGGTACGCGTCGTAGACTGTGGCCGAACATCAAACCAACATAGAGTTAATGTCTCTAATCTAGTGGGTAACCAACGAAACATTCACCCGATATTGGTACCATGTTGGCTCACCGTCCCCGACACTGGCCCAACATTATACCAAAATTGGATTAATGCGTATTTTTTCAGCTTGGCCTAGCTTCTACGACGTTGGCCCTCAACATTGGGTTAATGTCTTATGATTTCTATCTGGGGTTTATGGTCTGCTCTGATGCTTCATTCCTGGATGATTTATCCCCCCTCCCCCCCCCCCCCCGGACCCCTCACGCGGATCTAGGTATGCAGACCCCCGTACTCTTATCATACAGGATGCACTCCTGGTCACAATACACACTTTGTCGGCAGGAGCGCGTGCGGCGATCCGTATTCTATTCACAAGTACAGACAGCAGTAACTGTTTACTTGAAAAGTGAGCAGTTACTGCTATTTGTCTTTGTAGGGCAGGTAATTACTCCAGAATTCACGCAGCGTCTGGTGTGTTGACCAGCATTGTGCCAGTGTTGTACCAGTGTACTAATTTGTCACCCCTGTTCGATATTGAGATTCCTTGATATGAGCAAGGAATCTCAATAGAGATTGAATTTTCTTGATATGAGCAAGGAATCCTTGATATGAGCGAGGAATTCTAATAATTCTGACATTCCCCGTACATGTATGTCTCTTCTGAACGCACCGCACTTAGATATTGCTTTCAAGTACAAGATAGCCGTCTTCAGAATTCCACTCATTGACCTACATAGGCAAACAGCAGTAACTGCTCACTTGAACAGGAAGACGTTACTGCTGTTTGTCCTTCATGTTTCAGTATTAAATTGCATAAGAGAACAGCAGTAACTGCTCTCTGTAAAGCAAGCAGTTACTGCTATTTGTCTTTATATACGTTTTGCTATCATAATGCAAAGGCAAACAGCAGTAACTGCTTGATTGTAAAGTAAGAAGTTACTGTTATTTGCCTTCGCACAGCAGAATTGTTGAATAAACAAAATTGTAATTGCTCACGCAATTTCTAGCTTTAAATGAATGAAAAATATTATATTTTATGAAAAATAGACATCTCCAAAATCGAATTATTTGATCAACTGATCATATACCACAAATTACTTTGAAGCGATACAATCAGGCTAAAATCATAAAACAAATCGGTGATTTTAATTTGGCCTCTTGATATGACCATATGATGTAAACATGTCCATAGAGTAGAGCTGTGAAATTCCCGTATTTCTTATTCTGGACATGCATGTCCAAAATAAGAAATATGGGGATTTCGTCTTTATATCTCGCTTAAC
>OZ024909.1:11678551-11706051 GCA_964017125.1 Flabesymbios commensalis
GGCCACTATAAATATTTCACTCTTTCAGTGTGGGTATCGTCTTTATATGTCAGATTCTGACGTCTGTACACGTCAGAATCTGACGTATAATGACGAAAGGGTTTAAAATTAAGGCTGCGTTTGGTCAGTGTGTCATGTTTGCCGTATTTGTACACGAAGTGAATTATTTCTGAATAATTGTAATAAAAATTCAAAATTATACTTACCATCATATAAAGCACAAAACATGGAATAATCAATTAACGATAACTTCCTTTACTATACTTTTAAAATGCATGTATAAATACTTGAAGGTGTTAATTTGGTTAATTAATGTTTGTTTTTTTCACAAAAAAAAAACATTTTCCAGTAAATATGATTTGATTTGACGGTGGACCAACATTGAGCCAGAATGGCTCAATGTCTTGTGTTTGCTGGGTCTGTACTGTTTTAACTATAGACTGATGTGGTCTCGGGTGTATTTCAATCTTAACACATTGAGAAATAAGTATAGGATAAAGCCCGAGGAGCTCTGAGGATTTTAACTGACTTAAAGCACATCCGACCATGATGAGGAATCTTTATAATCAACAGCTCGGTCGCACCTGACTGATTGTAGCACCATAGGCCTACCATGATAATTGGTCTGTACTTGATCAACAATAAATTTTCATTCTCGGCTTAAAATGGTCGAACAAAGAAAATATAGTGGTGTGTTTTAATTGTGAGATAAAAAACCTGTTTTCTGTATGTTCTGCTGTATTTGACGCAGGCTACCAGGCGCTCGGAGACATGGTGTGTGATGACATTGAGCAGACCCCTTGTGACAGACTGTGGAGTGAGACCACCTGCGTCAGGGCAGACCTCATAGAGCTCTGCTCAGTGGGAGATATGATCGCTAACGACGTGGGGGTGACCACTGGAGCTAGAGCATCCTTCTGGGCAATAGAGCCAACAGAAAACAGCGTCTCCGGCTACTTTGTCATCAACCTGACATTGGAGACAGCACCAACTATACCAGTATTCTGCATGAAAAAAGAATCTTTCGACGATTTAACATAATGCATGCCTGTTGTTCCACTGCACTGATAAATACCATATAAAACATGATCTTGTTTGTTTTTGCTTCAAATATAATTAGGGTTTTTGGAGTTTCGACTGGTTTGGCTAACTGGGCTCTGTTTTCAATCAATCCTTCAATTGCTCAACTATTTTTATATAAACCAAGAGACCAAAGATTTTTCTACCATTTGAAATCATTATAAATGTCTTAGTTAGCTCTTTCCGCTTCGTTTGAATTCCTATGTTATGGGTCTACGGCCATTATAAGTATACTTTTCCTTCAATGCGGGGATCGACTTTAGATTCTGACGTCCAGCGTCTGTGCCCGCGTGGTTTAATAACTGCTTTGGAACGATAGCCCAGAATTGCATGTCCATGAGGTAATTGATGAGGGCCAGGTTACTGCCATTGATGAAAAGGAGAGTGTATATCTAGGGTCTGACGACTCGGACAACTGGGAATCCCATCTGGGAGAAACACCTGTGGACAAACCCGTGATTGTGGTTCAGCCATTGGCTGACCTACCTTTAAAACACACCACTACATTATTTGCTTTGTCCGACCACTACATTCTAAGCCGGAAATGGAGAGTTATTGTTGACCTAGTACATATCAATTATCACGGTAGGCCTATGGTATTAAAATCAGTCAGGTGTGACCGAGCTGTTGATTATGAGGGATCCTCATTATGAGCGGATGTGTTTTAAGTCAGTTAAAACCTCGGAGTCCCACATTCTTATGTGTGAAAAATGCCTTGGCCTTCGGCCTCCACCTTTTTCACAGCTAAGAATGTAGAGCTTCTCGGGCTTTATCCTATACGCAACAATAGAAGTTGTTGACCCAAACGATAATGTAAATGACCTCGTAGTTGTCCCCTGCTGGTGACCCAGTGATTGGAGATGATGTCCCTTTTCCCGTTCCTGTGGAGCCGGATCCCGGTTCAGCCCCGCCTAGACGTCCGCAGAGGAATCGACGGCTTCCAGTCCGTAATACCACACACACAACATATAACTTGTAAATCTTTATCAGGTGTAGAAATTTAAACACGATGTCAAGTAAAGTCACGATTGCAGACAGTTACATTGCAGAACGATTTTTTCCCATATCCTGATTTGTCGGAAGTGTTTGACAGATAGGTATTTACAGGATGCATTGGCTATGCGTTGGCTATATGTTGGGTGATTGAGTGTTGTATGACAGTCTCTTGAATATTTTGTTAGGTGTACACCAGGTCGTGGTCCATTGACCTCGACCTTGATCTCATGGTGACTTGGCATCCAGTGATTGTCCAATTTTGTTTTGCCACGTTTTTCTTTTTCCTAAACATGAATAAACTGATAAAGTGCAGAAGGCCGCGATGTGTAAAACCTTGTGTTTGCTTTATCATTACCAGTGATTACCATGGTAACGGCTAGCTCCCTCTTACTTTAACCCTTTCATGAAAGAATTAAAATATTTATATTGGTCATATAGACATAGGTACCATACCATATTATAGGTATTCAAGTGAACCGGAAATAACTAACTAAGACATTTATCATAATTTCAAATTAAATAAAAACCTTTTCCCTCCATGGCATAAACAAAAATAATCCGTCGCTGTAATAAGGGTTAACATTCAACATTGCCACATGAACACCATCACCAGATTCAGAACCCTGAAAACCCGCCACGGGTTCACTAGAGTACTACGATGAATATAGGAAAAAGTCCAGTAATCCCAAACCCGTTGAAAAGTGACGTCAACACTTGACGCCATCCGTACGCCAACACGACACGGCGGATGGCGAAGGGCTGGTTTTCAATCTCAAACAAACTCCCTTCTTTTAGGAAAACGTCGTGTTTATTTCTCCTCGTCTGTGTAGAACACATATAATATACAGATACAGTTACATAGTCAGTTTACTCTACCCAACGTGGCAGAGAAACCTAACCCAGCTTGGTTCCAACTAGAGCGCGTATCATCGTGCTTTGACAGCACTCTGGCCCGTCTCAACCTTGCACCTAGGCCCGCTCCCATCCCGCTCTATCCCGCTCTCTTGTGCCCACCGACGTCTGCCCCTTATATCAACTTTACATCAACATAATCACAACACTGATTTAACATATACTTAGCCATCATCATAATCGGAACATTAATTCAGCATACATTTACGCGCACGTAGGCTTCCCTCTGCCCAGCCCACGCGGACGCCAGTCCGTCTGAGTGGACAGCCTATCTTGATGATCCCGCGACCTCTGGCGACATCTGCCGGGACCGCCTGTGTTACAAACCGGATTACAGCCTGGATCTCAAATGAGTAATTTATTTTAACTCATCGTAACCAGCCAACCCGCAACGCGATCAGCCCGCGCGTGGCTTGTCCTGTTTGATGGTGTCCCGGTCAGAAAGATCAATGATAGCATCATAGCTATGCATACTTTTACACCGTGACACAGCCTAATTTATACGATTTAAAAAAAAAACACATTTTTGGAGAGCCCACCTGTGGCTCATTTTTTAGTTATATGCAGTGCGAGTGCATAGTTATATGCAGTGCGAGTGCTGTACAAGTGCAGTCTGTAATAGATCAGTATACCTTTGTATAGCTTTGTACCATAGTTGGTGCCTCATCATATTATAAACGCTCTTACGTAATTTACGTAATTTAATATAATAATTTGTCGAAAAAGAGAGTGTGAACCCCCAGCGCCCCATGCATCTGCCCTTGATTTTCTTTAATAAACTACTAACATCACTAAAAAACATCGTACACATATTTTTGTGAAATATTTTTATGACTACTAAATAGTGTGATTTTTGTCTGAAAAATCAGGTGGGGTTGAAAACGCCCCCCAAAAACCCTTGCACTAAAGCTGCAAGGTGGTTCAGTATATATTATGGATCAGTATATACTCTAGGGCAGCTCTTTACCAAATTGTGTGCTTGTATCACAATGTGAACGATTATCTCTCATCCACTAGACTATGTGTGTTGACACAGCAGGTCCGTATTGGTCGTTGGACTACGTGACAGGGCTGTGAGACCAACTTCCTGTGACTAGGTCCGGATGTAATCAGCCTGACCTCAATCCAGTTGACCACCGGATCTATATCCCAGAGTTACCTGGGCCAGACCATCACAAGCACCTGCCCTTGGTGGCTAATCATCCCCAAATGGATCTTAGCTCCGAGACGCCCCCCTAATGTCGCATCCTTTTAGTGGATGAATCTCGGTAAGTGGCTTGACCAACCCGTTGAGCCTGTGTCGAATCACCCTGCGTTGGGGCCGGTCGTAGAACAATTGTCTTTTATTTCCGATGTGGGATTCGAACACACGAACTCCCGATTTTGTGCCCGCAGCTCTAATCACTAGACTACGGCGGCCTGTACAGTACTATTTAAATGTTAAAAGTTGGGTTTTTGTGTGGCTTGATCGCCATAGCTCTGTTTTTCGTCTATGTTCGTCTATGACCTTGGTTTGTTTTCGATCCACACTTCTCTACGGATAATATGATACACTCACCATTTTAAAGAATCGCTCTGAATTTCAGTCCACATATGTTAATCATGTATTCACATATATCTATTGCACAGATACGTTCGAACATGGTCGCAATTCCGACAAAACTGAGATCACTGTGGAATTTTTTTATGACGATGCCCGTCAACAAACACATAGTTTCTAATCTTAGAGACAAAATATTTTGGAAACAAAACAGAGGTCAATTAAGTTTATAATTTCAAGTGGAGACTGATAAAGTTAATCATGACAAATCTCTGATGGAGGGCACATTTAAACTTTCATGACCTCTATGACCAAGACATGTTTCGATCTGTCATGATTTTCGTCGAAATGATGCACTCAACATTCAAAGTAAAATAAATCAGTGATTTTTTGTCATTTTTTTTAGATTTGACGTGTATGCATGTGCAGACAGCAGGATGTAATGTAGAATTTTGTAGACGGTTTTAAAATGGAGCCGCTACGTGTTAAAATGGCTGTCAAAAATATTTCAATTATGATTAATATTTACTGTATAACAGAGATGTGATTTAAAGTTGATATGACCTTCCTTTCGGTAACTTTAAACATGACCGTATATCTGGCTAAAAGTGAGGTAAAGACGGCCATGTTTAATTTCACCACGCTGAAGAAAGTACTTTAAATCCGAGTTTTTATTTAAAGTATTCTGAGATTTTACGCATTTATTTATTGTTTATTTATTGAAACATATGTATACATGGTGGACATTATTAGCAGTCTAACTAATTTTCATAGAATTTTTTAAACACTGCAAACTATCATGTGAACGGGTTTCAAATGTCGCCTATATCAGTTAAAATGGCTACCAATCAATAGTTTTAAGGTGAAAATTTTCTATTATAGTTTTCTCTAATGCTATTTGTGTACCATGGCTGTACCATGGCTGTCATTTTGAATGAATGGTCTAGAAAAATAGTACTGTCAAAACTTCAAAATTCCAGAGTAATGTATAACACTCATCTATTGAAATAACAATTGATAACACTGCGAATCTATTTTGCTTGGTTTACAGGACAGTACTATATTTGGTCCGCTACTTTTTCGTTTGATGCACGATTTATTAAATCTTAAGTCTGATAGTTTGCACAAACGTTGAAACACGATACGTTTAGCTAATGCAAACATTAATCCAGAATTTGCTCAACATTTCGGGTTTGTTGGAAATAGTTCCGTATTTTATAACAAAGGAAAAAATAGTTTTATCATTCATCTCAAATTTTATTAAATACGATAATACACCAGTATACAGTATGCTCATAGAGAGCAGCCCTGACCTGAAAAAATAGAGTAGACATTTTGCATGGAAAAACTTACCATTAAGCGCGGGAATTGACTTTAGTCGTCAGAATCTGACGTCTGTTAACGTCAGATTCTGAGTCTAAAGTCAATCACCGCACTGTAAGATTTAAAATATTTCTAATAGTCGTAGACCCATAACAGGTATTCACATAAATCGAAAAGAGCTAACATTTATGATGATTTCAAATTGAAAAAACGTTTGATCTTCATAATTTATGCAAAAATTGTCAGCGCTTTAAGGGCTAATCCGTTTCATTATACCGGGAAACTTGAAATTAAATGTGTGCTTAAGAATCACTATTTGCAAATGTTAGGTTGCAAATGAAACAGCTTCAAGTGGGTGCATATTGAAAGCAAATAAATGGAGCGCTTTATGGGTTAATGTCCTCCAAAATGGCCCAGCATTAAACTAATATTAGACCAACGACTTGTATTCACAGTGTACAGCATCATCATTTATGATATATCTATGAATGAGGTGTTTTTCATGCAGTAAGGTGTGAGGATGGGTGGCCTATCAACCTGCAGACTAGTGACGAAGTAGCCGGATACAGCTGTAACGTTATGATCTAATGCCCAGAATGACACTCTGGTACCTAAAAGAAAAATAAATACATTTCACACTAATTGACTGACTTGATCACCTGATGCGTCATCTATCACAAACTTTGCTCCCCATCTCACAGACATCTCACCAGCTTTCTAAAATCTCCCAAATAGATTTATTGTATGACCTTTTATCACAAACTATTTTATCCATTTCACAAACGGTTAACCCTTTTACATTTCCATCGCCGGTCCCGATTATATTCGGATTTTCATTTTTAATTAGCACATTGAGTACCACCTTTTGAACATGTTAATGAAAAATCGTGACACCAATCAGCAAGATTTGAAAATAGTTAACATTCATTTTGTCGAATCTGAATAATTTTCACTCACTTGAAGTTGTGGAACGCGTCAGCGAGACACAACTTCAAGTGGGTGAAAATTTCAATTAAATAATTTGTCGGTTAGAGGGTTACACGCTAAGCACGACTACGCTTGTCTTTAATCTGTTTTATTAGCAGGTAAAATCACAGTTTTTGTGAATGAAATGTGCGTTGTGGCATCAAGATTTGCTAATTTTGCTAAACAATTATGAGTAATTGTCACCCACTTGACTGACTGACTGACTGACTGACTGACTGACTGACTGACTGACTGACTGACTGACTGACTGACTGACTGACTGACTGACTGACTGACTGACTGACTGACTGACTGACTGACTGACTGACTTATTCACTTACTTACTTACTTACTTACTTACTTACTTACTTACTTACTTACTTACTTACTTACTGACTGACTTACTTACTGACTGACTGACTGACTGACTGACTGACTGACTGACTGACTGACTGACTGACTGACTGACTGACTGACTGACTGACTGACTGACTGACTGACTGACTGACTGACTGACTGACTGACTGACTGACTGACTGACTGACTGACTGACTGACTGACTGACTGACTGACTGACTGACTGACTGACTGACTTATTTACTTACTTACTTATTTAATTACTTACTTACTTATTTAATTACTTACTTACTTACTTGCTTGCTTGCTTACTTACTTACTTACTTACTTACTTACTTACTCACTTACTTAAATACTGACTGACTGACTGACTGACTGACTGACTGACTGACTGACTGACTGACTGACTGACTGACTGACTGACTGACTGACTGACTGACTGACTGACTGACTGACTGACTGACTGACTGACTGACTGACTGACTGACTGACTGACTGACTGACTGACTGACTGACTGACTGACTGACTGACTGACTGACTGACTGACTGACTGACTGACTGACTGACTGACTGACTGACTGACTGACTGACTGACTGACTGACTGACTGACTGACTGACTGACTGACTGACTGACTGACTGACTGACTGACTGACTGACTGACTGACTGACTGACTGACTGACTGACTGACTGACTGACTGACTGACTGACTGACTGACTGACTGACTGACTGACTGACTGACTGACTGACTGACTGACTGACTGACTGACTGACTGACTGACTGACTGACTGACTGACTGACTGACTGACTGACTGACTGACTGACTGACTGACTGACTGACTGACTGACTGACTGACTGACTGACTGACTGACTGACTGACTGACTGACTGACTGACTGACTGACTGACTGACTGACTGACTGACTGACTGACTGACTGACTGACTGACTGACTGACTGACTGACTGACTGACTGACTGACTGACTGACTGACTGACTGACTGACTGACTGACTGACTGACTGACTGACTGACTGACTGACTGACTGACTGACTGACTGACTGACTGACTGACTGACTGACTGACTGACGGACCGACCGACCGACCGACCGACCGACCTACTTACTTACTTACTTACTTACTTACTTACTTACTTACTTACTTACTTACTTACTTACTTACTCACTCACTCACTCACTCACTCACTCACTCACTCACTCACTCACTCACTCACTCACTCACTCACTCACTCACTCACTCACTCACTCAGGTCATTAGCAATAATTTCGTTAGCTCTGCGGGCACAGGTCACCTGGTCACTCCTCACATACATACACACTTACCTGTTGGCACCCCAGGTCATTAGCAATCATCTCTCCTATCTAACACTCCTCGTTTCTCACACACACACACACACACACACACACACACACACACACACACACACACACACACACACACACACTTACCTGTTGGCACCCCCAGGTCATTAGAAATTATCTCTCCTTTCTAACACTACTCGTTCCTCACACACACACACAATTACCTGTTGGCACACCAGGTCATTAGCAAGCATCTCTCCTATCTAACACTCCTCGTTCCTCACACACGCACACACTTGCCTCTTGGCACCCCCAGGTCATTAGCAATCATCTCTCCTATCTAACACTCCTCGTTCCTCACACACACACACACACTTACCTGTTTGCACCCCAGGTCATTAGCAATCATCTCTCCTATCTAACACTCCTCGTTTCTCACACACACATTCACACTTACCTCTTGGCACCCCCAGGTCATTAGCAATCATCACTCCTATCTAACACTACTCGTTCCTCACACACACACACACTTACCTGCTGGCATCCCCAGGTCATTAGAAATCATCTCTCCTTTCTAACACTCCTCGTTTCTCACACACACATATACTTACCTCTTGGCACCCCCAGGTCATTAGCAATAATCTCTCCTATCTAACACTCCTCGTTCCTCACACACACACACACTTACTTGTTGGCACCCCCAGGTCATTAGAAATCATCTCTACTATCTAACACTACTCGTTCATCTCTCTCACACACACTTACCTTTTGACACCCCAGGTCATTAGCAATCATCTCTCCTATCTAACACTCCTCGTTCCTCACACACACACACATACACACACACACTTACCTGTTGCAACCCCCAGGTCATTAGCAATCATCTCTCCTATCCAGCACTCCTCCACCAAATCATTTCTCGCACACACTCCGTTATAATAGATTTCATCACATGGTGTAACCTGTTCATCAGTGCCTTCACAAGCCATGTCACCAAGTGCCGTGTAACCTGAGTACAGATAACAACAATAAGATATGCAAACGGTGTCCATTTGAGTGCGATATGGGAAAATACAGCACTCGTTCAATGAATAAGGTGTGAGCCTTTAGGCGGACACCTTATTCATTGAACATTAAAACTACAGCTAGAGTGCGATATGGGCTGATACCGATATACGTCCATAGTGAAAACCACTCCACAGAGTGTGAGAACATATGCAAGCGGTTTTCATTTAAGTACGATTTGGGAAAATACAGCACATGTTCAATGAATAAGGTGTTCGCCCAAAGGCTCACACCTTATTCATTGAACATGTGCTGTATTTTCCCAAATCGTACTCAAATGAAAACTAAAGGCTCACACCTTATTCATTGAACATGTGCTGTATTTTCCGAAATCGCACGAGAAAAGAACAACGTTTGGGTTTTCTCACTCCATCAAGTCACACATGTAATTAAACTACCATACATTGTGCTGAATCTACAGCTAGAGTGCGATATGGGCTGATACCGACATACGTCTCATATCACATAGTGAAAACCACAGCACAGAGTGTCAGAATGTGTTCTTCTGTGTATACAAGCCATGCCATGTCACACAGTGCTGTGTGATCTAAACACACAACGAGTCAACAAAAATTGAAAAGGCAAAATTCTCACAATAGTAATTTGAGAAAGAGGGAAATAAGAAAGAAGGGAAGGATTGTAGGAAAGAGAGAAAGAAGAAGGGGAGAGTGGAAAAAAGAAAGGAAGGTAGGTAGGAAGGACGAGAAGTAGGAAAGAAGAAAAAAGGAAGGAGGGAAATAAGAAATGGAGGAAGAAAGAAAGAAAGAAAGGAAGAAAGGAAAAAAATAGGAAGAAATAAATAAATAAAGTTAGAAAAGAAGAAGGAATAAAGGAAAGAAGGTAGGAAGGAAGAAGCAAAAGAAGAAAGGAAGGAAGGTAAGAAGGAAGAAAAGAAAGAAGGAAGGAAGAAAGAAAGGAAGAAGGGATGGCAGGAAGAAAAGAAGAAAGAAAGAAAGAACAAAAAAGGGAAGGAAAGAATGAATAAAGGGAGGAAGGAAGGAAGGAAGGAAGAAAAGAAGGTAGGAAGAAAGAAAGGAAGAAAAAAAAGGAAGGAAGAAAGTGAGGAAGGAGTAAAAAAGTGAGGGAGAAAGGAAGGAAGAAATAAAGGAATAAAGGAATGAAGGAAAGAAGGAATGAAGGAATGAAGGAATGAAGGAAGGAAGGAAGGAAGGAAGGAAGGAAGGAAGGAAGGAAGGAAGGAAGGAAGGAAGGAAGGAAGGAAGGAAGGAAGGAAGGAAGGAAGGAAGGAAGGAAGGAAGGAAGGAAGGAAGGAAGGAAGGAAGGAAGGAAGGAAGGAAGGAAGGAAGGAAGGAAGGAAGGAAGGAAGGAAGGAAGGAAGGAAGGAAGGAAGGAAGGAAGGAAGGAAGGAAAAATAAGGGAGAGGAAGAAAAAAATAGGAAGGAAGGAAGGAAGGAAGGAAGAAGAAAGGAAGGAAATGCATTTTACCTGGACCAAAGAGTGGTCGCCACAGTTACGTGGTCCGTCATTGATGAATGTAAAGTTTACCAGAAGAAGGAAAGAAGGAAGAAAGAAAGAAAGAAGGAAAAAAAGAAAGGAAGGAGCAAAGAAAGGAATGAAATACATAAGTAACCCTACCTGGTCTACAGAGTGGTCGCCACACCGTGGCGTGGTCCGTCATTGAGAAATGTAAAATTGACCAGAGAAAGGAAGGAAGGGGATAAGAGAAGAAGGAAAGAAGACAGGAAGGAATGAAGAAAGGAATGAAATACATAAGTAATCCTACCTGGCCCACAGAGTGGGCGCCACACCGTCACGTGGTCTGTCATTGAGGAATGTAAAGTTGACCACATGAACTGGAAGTTATAAGGGAACGTGAAGTAGGCGAGGCCGCCCGAGGGCTTCATTTCTTGAAATATCCAGATGGGACTGGCCAGGAAGTCGTTTGTATTCCCCTGTACTCTCATGCCTGTCATCTTCCAGGAGTCTTTCCCTGGCAGGTTTGGGGCGTGGATGGAGCTGGGGTTCACGGCGGTGCTGCTGGAGCTGTCCCACAGCTTGATGTTAGAAGTCTGCGTCAACCCAATGATGTCCTGAAGTACCTGTTAACCCATTACAATGCAGAAATAGTTTGTATAAACTATGGGGACCAAAGGTTTTTTTTCAATTTTATGTAATCATAAATGTTTTAGACAGTTCTTTCCCCTTCATTTGAATACATATGCTATGGATCTACGGCTATTATAAATAACTTTATTATCACGGGGATCGTTTTTATATGTCAGAATCTGACGTCTACAAAAGTCAGATTTTAGCGTATAAAGACGGTTTCCGCTCTGAAAGGGTTATGGAGAGTAATATTAAAAAAGTATGTTTAAATTCAATTTAATTTAAAGTGTATTAATTGCACAACAAACAACTTTAAAGATCACAATTAAACATAGAAAATACATCATATTTTCATGTGCTCACAAAAATACTTGATTCCGAGACGTAGCTGAAGAATCATGTGACCTAGTTGGGCTAAATTACAACAAGGACCTTAAAATAACATTGACATTTGAGCCATACACGCTGAGGAATCAGATTTTATTTGGGCCAATAATTTGCTGTTATTTCAGATAAAATAGCCATTTTACGCACTAAAAAAAGAAACTTTTTTGACCCCTCCCCCACTGAAGCATTCGTGGCGGAAACCCTGGATATGGTGCGCCTAATCAAGGTCAGGGATGCCTCGGAGCCATAACATAATCAATATCAAGTCCATTGTCAGTCAAAAATCGTCATTATATAAACAGCATGTGGTCCGATTTACTAGGTTGGAAAATAAATGGAGCCAAATAAATGCAACTTTACTATTTTAAGAAATATAGCAAGGGTGTCAGATGTTGTAATTTCTTACAGAATATCATTACAGAAATATGAACCTGCCACGGAGAAAGTACGGTATGCTACATTGGATTTTGAAGCTTTTGGTCGGACAAGCTGTAGTTAGACAGGTAGGTGGTGAAAACTCGCCAATGTGATGCTGACAGGCTGACAAGTGAAATAGCAGTGTAGTGTCCATTGTAAGATGTATTCAAATTCGACGAAAATCTCGGATATGATAGGAGTACGATTTACATACCTGTCGAACATGGATATCGAATTTTAGTTCACTATCAAAGATAACTCCTACGTTTGAGCAGATAGTGCTTTATGATCCAAAATAGCAAAGAGAAGTAAAAATTTAATTCGTTGTTGTTTTTTGCCAATAAGTGACAATTCTGTTTTCGATGGGTTGAGTTTAGTTTTGAATTTGTCATTAAAGCCTGAACATCCTTTAAACAGAATTTCAGTTGATTTATTGAATCATCTGCACCTTGCATTCATATGTCCAAATATACCTCAGTGTCAAACCAAACCATGATTAACCCTTGAAGCGCTGAATCAATTTGTGAAAAACATCACAATCAAAGGTTTTTTTTAATTTGAAATCATCATAAATGTCTTAGTTAGCTCTTTCCGATTCATTTGAATACCATTTTTATTCAAAAAGGTTTTTTGTGTTGTATGACATGTGCACTTTTGAACACATGAAAAAAAGAATATTGTCAGGTATGATAACTTGCAAATCGTTGGTCTCAAATTAAACAAATGAGTAGCTTTTGAAGTTGTTGAAATAAGATAAATTATCGGGTAAAGGGGGTTAATATTCACAAAAAAGATATGTGGTTCAATTTAGCCTATATGTGCACAAAATAGACAAATGTCCAATTTAATGAAGTTAATTCAAAACCTCAGAACATTATTATATGACAACGTATGATCCGTGACATTCAGGTTTTTTGTAGACTATATTTTCCTAATGCTGATTTTATCTTGTTCTGTTTTTCTTCCCAAGCCATACAAAATGATCAATTGTTCATTTAAGGCGCCGCACTATTATTAGACATATCCTGGCCTATCCTGAATGTATTTCGTATAGGATTAATCCCGAACTCTCCATTCTTAGCCGTGAAAACGTGGATGCCTTTTTCGCAACTAAGAATGGAGAACCCCGAAAGGGTTTTAACTGTCGTAAAACACATCAAACCATTATGAGGATCCCTCACAACCAACAGCTCTGTCACACCTGACTGATAATAATTTATCAAAATTATGTGCAATGATTTCAAGTGTTCTTTATAACGAAGGTATCTTAGGCATCACTGCACACTCCAATCTTTTACTCATTTTGTGCATTGGATACGCACAGCCGCGCCCCCGACCAACAACGCTAGGTTACAGAATTTAAATTTTCACCCACTTGAAGTTATGCCTCGCTACCGCGACCCACAACTTCAAGTGGGTGGGAATTATTATTTTTTGTTAATTTTGAGACCAAATATTTCCAAAGATTGATGTTTAAACCCTAATTTCATTCCCAATAACAGCAATTTGATCGGCTAATAAAACAAACCCTTTCAAGCCTGAATGTACTATTGTAATCTTCATCCACTGCAAGGTGATAATTGCTGTCGCAATTTTCACCTTGCAGTGGATGAAGATGACTTGAAGTGGGTGGAAAATGGAAAAAAGATATTGCTACTATTAGAACAGTTCTAAGGAAATTTACATTATGAAACGCTTATGTGTAGAAAATTAAGTCATTCTTCAGATAGGCAAAATTATGCGTTGATGCATCGTGAGGATTGAAAGGGTTAAAAACGTGCTCACCGCCTAAAGGGTTAAATCACAGGTATTTCTTCTCCTTGTCGTCACCATGAGATGCGAATTGCCTGATTTTATAAAATATCCAAGTATAACTTTGCTGGTGAAGAGTTGTTAGGTGAATTTATTAATATTATGCCACGTGGTGCCTCTGAACTCGGTCCTCTGATAATTCAGGGCTCTATAGAAGTCTTACTGTGACAGGGGCCTTTTCATCGGTAACCACAAACATAATCGTTTTCAATCCGTCTTTATTAGCTGATATAACATGTGTGTTTGCACATTAAGATTCTCAAACTAAACAAATATGAGTAATTTTAACAACCTTGAAGTTGTGGGTCGCGGTTCAAGTGGGTGACAATTTCAATAGGATAACTCAAGGGTTTTAATGGCTAACAGGTCAGAAGATGTTCGTCCCAGTCAATACAGAGATTATTATACACGTAGCAAGCTTTTCCAACAATAAAAAGAACAGAACAAAAGTAAAAACATTTTTTATTTTATTTTTACCAATATGACATTGACAAAATTGATCTAAAAAGCACATCTCAAAACAAATTTTAACCAAAAATATGAATAATTTATCTATGAGAAATCATATACAAACAAGTCGTTGATTCGAGTTTTTGGAAAATATACATCAGACATGTTGATATAAAGTTTTTACTGAAATTGGAAAAAAACAGTGACCAATTTACACGGTACTTTTGAAAATCATGACATCTATTCTACAGATTCTGGAATCCATACTGCTGCAATTAAACTTTTATTAATTCTGATAAAGTGCTAATCACGCCTTTTGTCGCATTATTAACCTTCAAGCAATTTGTAAAAATATTTGTGCATTAAATTAGAAAAATTGGCGTTTATTTTGATTCAAATTGTAGAAACATAAGTATTTTTACCCACCTGAATTTGTGGGTCGCGATAGCGACACACAATATTTTTTGTTAAGTTTTCTTATTAAAATGTTCACCGACCTGAAGTTTTGTCCCGCTAGCGGGACCCCCAATATCAAGTGACTGAAAATTACTGATATTTGTTTAATATGAGACCCAAAATTTGCAGATGTTGATGTTACAAAACTAATTTTATTCCCAATAACAGTGGTTTAACGATCCAATAAAACATATTTATCGAACATTGTCGTCTTGGTGCTTAAAGAGTTAATTAACCCTTATCCTAGTTAATTTATTTAAATTTTCAACCATTGAGGCTGTGTCTCTCTACCGCGATCCACAGCCTTAAGTGGTTGAAAATTACTCATATTTGGTTAATTTGAGATGAAATATTTACAAATTTTCTTTTCATTCCCAATAAAAGTGGTTTAACGAGCTAATAAAACAAAAATTCATAGTCTGTTGGTGCCTAAAGAGCTAATTGGAAACCTTTGGCTGCTTGAAGCCGTACAAGAGTGTTAACTCTTATCCTGCCGAGTTAATTTTTTAACTTTTAACCACTTGAGATAGTGGATCGCGGTAGCGATGTACTAATCCAAGTGGTTAAAAATTACTCATATTTGTATAATTTGGGACCAAACATTTACAACTCCTGATGTTTAAACTGTCATTGTATTCCCATTAACTCTGATTTAAGCTAATAAAACATATTAAAAATGACCATAGTTGTGTTGGTGCTTAAAGGGTTAATTAAAAACCTTTGGCTGCTTGAAGCCGTACAATAGGTAATGTTAATAGGTAATAGTGTTAATAAGTAATGTCTATAAATGCATCTTTGCGGATGCACCAGGGGCGGTAGACGGGTGGGTCCTCGGGGCGGTCGCTGGTGGCGTAGTAACCGGAAACGGAAGTGTCTGTGGCGTTGATCCCCCAGAAGCTGATGCGGGTGCTGCTCACGGAGCCCTGGTCGTTCCCGATGAAGTCCCCGATTTCACAGAGCTCCGTCATGGAGATGCGCACGCACACGGTCTCCGACCACAGCTCGTCACACACTTGAGGGTTCTCCTGAGCGCCGTCACAGGCCAACTCACTCACCGCGTTGTAACCTGCAAATAAACAAAATTAATGGATTAAAGTAAAAGTCACCTTAAAATCGGTCACTTTTGCGTTGCATGTTTCGCTGATTGTTCACGGCAATTTTTATCCGATTGCCATTATCCGATTGTCAAGCCTTATTTTCTAGTCTTATGGCAACTACCCTGAACATTTCAAGGAAAAATATTATGTAGTTAAGAAGTTAGACCATTTGACATGTAGTAAATTTTGCATTATGACGCTCCTCTATAACCCATTGATTTAATTCAGCTTTAGTCTCAAAATTCCACCACATGTCAAATGGTCCAACTTTTGAAATAGTCACCCAAATTTTACGACATTTTCAGGGTTGGTGCCGGAATACTTGCAAACAGTGCTTGCAAAAATTCATGGAAATTGGTTGAGTTTTGACTGAAATCAGCGAGAAACACCCAACATGTTAAAGGGACTGGCCCGTATTTCTAATTTTTGCCATGGTTGTCAATAATTAGAAATCAGGAATTTCGTCTCTATATATAGCCTAGCTGGTGAATTCGCTTCACAAAAATTAAAAAACTTTTGCAGTTCTAGTCTATGAACATGTTTACATCATATGGTCACATTGAAAAATAAAAATAAAAAATCACCGATTTTTTTATGATTTTAGCCTGGGCCAGTCCGTTTAAAGATAGAACGTGACATAAATCAGCAAGATTTGAAAATATTTAACCTCCATCTCCATAACCAAATCTGAATAATTTTCACTCACTTAAAGTGTGTGAAAATTTTAATTTAATAGCTTGGATGTTGAAAGGTTGATGAAAGAATCACAAGCCAACTCACTGACGGGTAATGCCCTGAAAATAAATAAAATGAATGGATGAATGAATGAATCACAAGCCAATCACAAGTGGCTTGTGATTCATTCATTCATCCATTCATTTTATTTGCCTAATGCCCTGAAAATAAAAACAAATGGATGAATGAATGAATCGAAGGCCAACTCACTGACGGCGTTATGTCCTGAGATAAACAAAATGAATGGATAAATGAATGACTTACAGGCCAACTCACTGACGGCGTTATGCCATGAAAATAAATAAAATGAATGGATGAATGAAAGAATCACAAGCCACTTACTGACGTGTTACAACTTGTAAATAAACAAAGTGAATGGATGAATAAATGAATCACGAGCCACTCACTCACATCGTTATAGCATGAAAATAAATAAAATGAATGGATGAATAAATGAATCAGAAGCCAATTGACTCACGGCGTTATGCCATGAAAATAAACAAAATGAATGATAGTTCAAGCTACTGTAATTTATTTTGTCACTGAAACCTCTTTTGTAACATATATATATAATGTTTTTGGTTGTTTTTATACAATTTGAGCATGTTGATTACAAATCCAATGAGTGTCAGCTTGCAACAGTTGAGCATTTTTAGTATTAGGCAAAATTCAAAATGGCCGTCATACGAAAATATGTAAAAATAAATATATTCCACAATGCAATATTTGACATTGACTTGAATTGGTCTTTGCATATCTGAACCCGCAGACCTCCAGTTGGAGTATCAAACGGGGGATATAGTGCTGATCGAGAAGCTCAACTAATCATTAAATTGTAAAAATGACAAAGATTTCACTAGGTCATTATAATCTATATTCTTGCTCAGAAAATAATTTTATCGATGAATTGAAGTATCAGGCAGTGGGACTGATCGTTCACTAGCAACTGGAGGTTTATAATGACGTATACCTTTGTTCAGCAAATATGTTTTTTTTTTAATTTATGTTACCTCTAATATATTAGAAAGATTGACTAGGCCCTACTAGTTTAGGAATAATATAGCTAATACCCCTCTATAAAAGGCCTCATACAGGAGCAACGACTAATCTATTTAAACATTACGGGATATTGCTGTTTCCCTAACGTTTTCCAAACTTTTATTAGGGTCTGTATAACCTTAATTTAGTATGAGAACAGGTGCACTCAATTCGTAGAGATAGCATTTTTCATTAAATTGTGCAGCAGCTCTTTGAATTTATTATAAATATGAAAAAAATTAAAATGATCGAAATGAAACCTAGATGTTTGCTCACTCGTTTGTTGGAAATAACTATATCGCCCACATAAAAAAAGCTGGACGAAATAGGAATGTGCGGGTTTTTGCAGATAATTTCGCTAATCAGGTCACAATTGAGCGGTATATACACAGATGGGCATGTACGTAGGCCCAGGGGCGGATCTAGCCTTCCAGTGTTACACATATTACAATCTCTCCTTTTCAGCATGGGGATCGACTTTAGATGTCAGATTCTGACATCTAAACTCGATCCATACTGAAAAAGTACAGTATTTATAATGACCATAGACATAAAAAATAGGTATTCAAATTCCAATGAAGCGGAGATACCTAGCTGGGACAGATAGGTTTTTAAAACATTATTTTAACAGAAGGTGTAGATAAAAGGCATATAATCCATTATAATATGGCCTTCCAACAATGTAGGCATATAATCCATTATAATATGAATTTCTGACAATTTCAGTGATGACTGCAACAGAAGGCATAGTTAGAAGGCATGGAATCCATAAAAAAATTGGACGTTTGACAATGTCAGTGATAGGGGGTAGATAAAAGACATATGATCCATTATATTACAAATAAAATGATATATAATACATTATAATGTGGACTTCTGACAGTGTCAGTGATGGCTGTAAGAGAAGGGGTAGACAAAAGGCATATAATCCATTATAATATAGATAAAAGGATTATAATCTATTATAATATAGATACAATGCATATATTGCATTAAAATATAGACTTCTGACAATTTCAGTGATGGCTGTAAGAGAAGGGTAGATAAAAGGCATATAATCCATTATAATATGGACTCCTAACATAGTCAGTGGTGGCTTTAAGAGAAGGGGTAGATAAAAGTCATATAATCCATTATAATATAGACAAAAGGCATATAATCCATTATAATATAGATAAAATGCATATAATACATTATAATATAGACTTCTGACAATGTCATTGATGGCTGTAAGAGAAGGATAGATGAAAGGCATAGAATCCATTATAATATAGACATCTGACATAGTCAGTGGTGGCTTTAAGAGAAGGGGTAGATAAAAGGCATACAATCCATTATAATATGGACTGGTAACAATGGCAGTGGTGGCTGTAAGAGAATGTGTAGATAAAAGGCATAGAATACACTATAATATGGACTTCTAAACTGACCAACCGTGACGTTGCTCCAATGTTAATCTAATGATTGACTACGACGCTTAACCTATTACACCATTATCTCATCCTGGAGGAAGATTTATCTGCTGTTTTGTCCCTGTCTTCCAGTCAACTTAAGAGAAGACCCACCATAAATTGCAAAAGTTTTTAATATTTTTACCAATCGGTTCAGAATCATCAATAGAAAAACATATTAAATATACCATAAAATCCAGTTGGTGGAAGAACATCTAATTTGCATACATCCCAAATGGCTGCCATTCTATTTGTGGACCACAGTTTGTATAAATGGCCTTTAACAAATAAAGCTAGCAACAAGTGTAATAGTTCTTTTTTATGTGTGTTTGCCTGGCGATTACATTTCTGATAATGTTATGGTCCTAATCAAGGTCAAAGGTTAATTTCAAGCTCAAATTTATGAGAAAATATGAAAAGAACCATCACAAATTACTAAGTTTTTTAAGCAAATTTACCAATCGGCTCAGAATAATCAATATGAACACATATTTTAAATCCCCCAAAACCAATTAGTGGAAGGACACTTAATTTGCATACATCTAAACTGGCCGCCATTCTATTTGGGTACCACAGTTTGTATGCATGACCTTTCAACAAATAAAGCTAGAAACAAGCAAGTGTAATACATCTATTTGCTGTGTTTATACCTAAAAATAATCCATTTTTAATAATGTTATGATGAATCAAGGTCAGAATTTCAGTCAAATGTCTATTTCAAGGTCAAATCTATGCGATAATGTAATTAATTTTTTTTTAGATACAAGTGTACCATTTTACATCGTTTTAATTTTTTCAGTCAATGATCTATTTCTGGTATTAGTCTAGTGATGCAAGGTCATCTGCAATGTCAAACGATCAACTGAAAATAAGATTTTTAACAGAAACACTTCTTTTTGCTTGTGCTTTTGACAGAATAATCATTTTAATAATATTCTTAAAATTCAAGTTGATGACCAAGAAAATTTTTAATGTGGATGATGTTTCATATGACAAGATCACTTCTCAAGTGACCAAGATTACTTGCTATGTCGCTGCAATGATTTTTTATGTGGCCAAGATCACTTTAATGTGGCCAAGATGACTTTTTATATCGCAAACATATATATCGCTTTCCGTGCGGTTAAAAAGTTTTTTTATGTTGCGAAAAAACTTTTCATAATATTGTTTCGATTGATATTGCAGTGGGCGCCCAGGATCTTTGCTAAAATAGTCTATTGGGCTACAAGGGTTAACTATTGATCACAATTGTCTTGGAGTGGTCTATATCGACTCACTGACTACCAAATAAGTTAGAGCGGTGTATTACATCACACAATTTAGCTATAATTTACAAATTTACACAATTTATTAAATCTCAATATACGCTAGTGGTCATCTTGGACGCCATCTTGAACAACTAAAAATGAGCTTTGATCTTGCATATGACCTAGAATCACCAAACTAATACAAAAAGATCTCAAGGCGAAAATAAATAGAAGAAGATATACTACACTTGTTTCTAATTGTTTTAAACATTTTCGGTTTTCTATAATACCCATAAAACACGACACGTTCACACAATGTTGGGAGAATATCGAACCATCGTCAACGACACTCGCCCAAGATTGTACCAACGTTGGGTGAGCGTCTCGTGTTTTCTAGGATAGAGCATATTTCAATTTTTCTAACCTGGGAAGCAGTTGGGTTTCCAGATGGTCATGTGATTATCCATCAGTCCCCCGTATGTTGACCACATAAATTGAAAGTCGAAAGCCGGCATGAGGTCCTCATTCGATGGGTCCACCTCCTTAAAGATCCAGATGGGCTCTGCTAAGTGCTCGTTGGCGTTGGCTTGTGCCCTCATCCCGGCAGATTTCCAGGAGTCGTCCCCTGGTAGGTTTGCAGTGTGGATAGAGAGGGGGCTTGCTAGCATGCTGGTGCTGCTCTCCCATATTTGTATGTTAGAGGTCTGGTGGAGGGCCAGCAAATTCTGTGGCACCTGAGTAAAACACAACCAACCGTGGCAACGCTAGACGAATTATCAAAAATATTTATTTACATGTTATAATAATAACACAACCGTTGCAACGCTAGACGAAATAAAACTGATATATATCCACATGTTATAATAATAAAAACAACCGTGGCAGCGCTAGCCGAAATATAACTTACATACAGTACTGCCAGTCCAAAGTTGAACACCTTGGGGCACTTGCCATGGTAAGCGGGGTGTGGCAACTAACCCATCGCGAGCACGACCCGGTGCAGTGCTAAAAGTGCCACGGTATAAACACTCAAGTCGTGGTTTAACCCGCTCGAGGGGTAAGTCTCTTAGCTCGGGTCTTGCCCCGCATGGTAACATGGTGCAATACTGAGCCAAAAGCTTTTGCCACGGGTAGCTTTAACCCGTGGCAAATTTCACACAATTAAAAATTCAGACATCTACCGGGTTAAACTTAACACATGATACATGTACTCATCTGGAGTGAGTTATTTTTAAGCTGTTATCGGGCAATTCAAACTATGACCTCATCACAAAAATAAAAAAGGCGAAAAAGATGATTTACGTTAATTTGAAGATAATTCACATCTACAATTTCGCATAGTCAGGGGAGAGAGTCTTAGTGCCGGGCCAAAGGCTCAGATGCTCGTTCACACTTTAAATCACCACACAAAGAGTAGAGTCCTATTTTTCAGGTGAGTAACATTCTCCTCGCCGGCACCGAAATTAATCATGCCATTATATGCATGTCTGACTCATATCACACAAAGTAATAACTTATATATCTGCCTAAGTGACATGACAAAATAAACTCTGTACTGTGAAATGTATCTATCATAACTTCAAAAATAAGAATACATTTGAGCGTGTTCCATTCTTTTTTCAAGTTTGTTTTGGTTAGGCAGCATTGTTGACAAATTATCAAACCTAAATTCATAGTAACTCAGCAACCGGATGAGTTAGATCAAAAATAAATACACCATTCTCGATTAATTACTATTTTGAATAAAATAAGCGAAACAGTTATGCAGCTTTAACCCGGGATAATGACCACATCCCGAGTCAAATCCGTCGCTGAAAAGTAACCCGTGGCATTGCCCCACAGATTGCCCCGGGTCGAGCAATTCCGGGTCATTATTTTGTTGGTTTGTTTAACCCAGATAAAATACCACGGGTGATATTTATTTTTAACCCGGGCTTAGCTTTCCGATTAATTTGAAGACTTATGTTATGGGTCCACGGTCATTATAAATATATTTACTCTTACAGTGCGGGGATCGACTTTAGACGTCCGAATTTTTGTCGACTAAAGTCGATCCCCGCACTGTAAGAATTATTGTCTAGTTCAGGTTAAAGTAGACATTAAGTCCAGCTAATGGGTGCTGTGGTTGCAAGGTGTGCCCCGAGGAGGGGGGGGGGGGAGGCACTTCCATACTTGGGAGTACTGGGGATGTGCCGCTGGACAGTGTGCCTTTTTGAGCTTCCAGCTTAGGCACAGGGTGTCTTTTTGAGCTTCCAGAATTGGGACAGGGTGCTTTTTTGAGCTTCCAACTCTGGACACCCGCTTAGCATGTATTTTGCTGATTTTTCAGGCCATTTTCAGCCGAATTTCATCACATTTTTCAGTCTAATAGCTTCAAAATGTTATAAACAAATCGTAAGGAGCTTAAAAAAACCATGAAACATTAAATATATTGGTAGTAATTACACCGTAAGCCGATCAATTAAATTTGTTGTTAATTTCAAATTTTTTAGCCGCGAATTGCGACAGGGTCAGATTTTGAACATGCCGGAGACACACCCCTACCCATTTCTAAGGTCGAGTAACCCCCCCCCCCCCCGGGGTGTACACTAACTTGCTCTACTAGAGCTCTGTATTATAATGTAAACATTCATTATCCATGTATAAAGTCTGAATCCGGTAACAGAGGCCCAATTGCAGACAGTACACTGCCGACACTCACAAAATGGGTCATACCACCAACGTTCAGTTGATATTATAGTGTCAAATTGCAATATCGTTTCAAAACAGCCATGCGAAATAGTCTACTCGAGGATCGTACTAAGTAAAATATCAGTATGTAAATATAATATGTATATAGTATAAGATTATGATAACCAATTAAATAACAGAATTGAGAGATTATAGAGATGATGTCGACTCCAGTAACCTGTCTGTATTTTTATTAGCGTTATCTATCCTAAATATTGAAACACTAATATTTGTTGGTTATTTAATTTCTCAAATCTAAGTAATTTTCAGTGACTTGAAATTGTGAATCGCGGTAGCGAGACACAACTTCAAGTCACTGAAAATGTAAGTTTCATAGCTCGGAGCTCTAGGGGTTGAGCACACCACTTAGCATGGTTTGTTATAACCACATAAGCATGTTTACTAGTAGCCTACAATAGGCCACTATAGTTTTTTCTCAGTTTTAGACGAGAGCGCGCATTAGATTAAGACCGCGCATTACCAAAAAAAATGTGCTCTCATTGGATGCTTGCCAATTTTTCAAAAAAAAAAATATTTCAGGACATTCAAAACATCGATCCAGCTATGTATTTATTATCTTTTTCGTTTTTTTCATGGTTCTCATTAACTTTTTCAAAAGTTTTTTATTTTGTCGCGCTCATTACCTCAAAAAGAGGTTTAAAGTTTTTTTGTTCCTAAATGTTTTAATACCCCCCCCCCCCTCATTGTTTTTTTCTCATCTGAAACAGATAAATTAATTGCAGTGGCCTTAGCATGACTCCATTGTAACAGTAATCTTATATCGACCTTCCTCTTATCTGGACAAACTGACTATTTCACATTGTTATATTAACTTGTAAAACGCTGACGTATGTTTGAATAAACCATGGAGACCAAAGGTGTGTTTTATCAATTTGAAATAATTATAAATGTCTTAGTTAGCTCTTTCTGATTTATTTGAATACCCATGTTATTTGTCCACGGCCATATACATTTTTGTACTCAGCTACAGTGAGGAGATTTACTTTAGACGTCAGAATCTGACGTCTAAACTCGACCCCCGCGCTGTGAGGGTTAACCCATAGAGTCGTTAGCTATTCAATTTAAATTTTAAGTCACTTGAAGTTGTGTCTCGCTACCGCGATCTACAACTTCAAGTGACTGAAAATGTGTGTGATTTGTGACATTTAGGTCCCAACCTGTTTCAATGTTTCAAGATTCAAAGCATATTTTACTTTTACCAACTGGATATACAGGTGCTAATAAAAACACAGACTGTCTACTGTAATCGACATCAGTGCTTTAAAGGTTCAGTTGAAAGCATTCTTTATTTCGTACAAAGCAAACTGGCGGGAGCGTACAGAGAAGTAACTTGCGATACGTACAAGGTCCCTTAGTATACAAGTTACGATATATCGTAGGCTTCGGATTGGCGAGATGGCCATCTCGACCAATCCGAAAGAGTTAAACTATAGCGAACTACTGGCTGAAATAATAAGTGATGGTGGGCCCCTGGACAATACATCACGCATTACAATCATGATATATATACACTAGCATCCTTTATTTGCTAGTACGCTATGAAGAAACAGTGATAAAAATAATTACTGCATAAAATCATATAGGATTATACAATAACACTTTTATTCACACCCTCTAACCCCTAGAGCTGTTAGATATTCAACTTAAATTTTCAGTCACTACCGCAATACACACCTTCAAGTGACGTTTATTCTATTTGTATAATTTCAGTCTCAAAATATATCAGTGCTTAAAGATTTAAAAAGAAAAAGGCGCATGTTTATAGTCTAATATCATCCGAATTTACATCTTACACCCTGGTCACTGGACGTGTTCATTCTTTTGTCATTTTATCTCCACTGAGAGCATACACTCCTGCAGCCATTCCCGTGCATTGTCTTCTCTGTCTTACCAGATACTAATTTTCACCTGAGTCAAGTGAAGCATTTGAGTGTGACGTGCCTCCACGCTCTAACCATTGCGCCACGTCCATCTCTGACGTTTTTTAATTTTAATAAAATGTGGCAATACAACAATCTCCGCAGAAATTCACATCCAAAGATGGGTGAAAACGAGAAAAGGTATGTAGGTGTTGACATTGTAAAGGGACAATACATATGTATACGTATTAAACAGGACTTTTATTTAACCCCATTAATTGTCGACCAGTTTAAATGGGGGGGGGGGGTGTACTTAGATAGTTGCTAGTAAAAGTACTTTTTGTCCCCACCTGGTGAAGGTAACTAGGGATCTGTTCCGTCTGGTGCATGCTGTACGACATGGTACAGAAGCACTACCCTACAGCGAATATCCAAGGAAAGTTAGTTATAATTTTTGGGCGGATTACCAAACTAAACCGGCAATAGAGTGTTTGCCATTTGTTCTCTGACTGGGACAAAATGGAGTTACCCTTAACTATTGTTACTCTGGCATAACACTAATCGAGCGAGTGAAGGAAAACACTTTAAATAACCCATCATACCCTATCACCCCACCCTCACATCATCATTTTGTACATCATTCATTTCATCATTGGACTGCACTGTTTTTTAAGTATTACAAGATGTATTAAATGACCATTAGTGCCGAAAAATGACGTAAAGCAGTATTTTACTATTACAGTCTGATGGGATTAGTTCCCAGCAACATTCTCGCAAATACGAGGCTCAGAAGATAAAACAAAATAACAGTAAAATACGTGAACGTTTACCAATATTACCATGCGTAGCCTACATACAGCTTGGGATATGTCAAGAATTGACTCTTCAATCTTTTACTAACTTGTATATTTCATGTTTTTATATTCTCTATTAGTCTATGTAATAAGCGGAATATAATTTAAAATTGTCATAAATGTTTGAAATTCTGACACAATATAGATATGAGGATGTTACATGAGTTCTAGATGGGAGCCAACGAGGAAATATTTTGCGATTTTTTAATTTGATTTCCAATGTTTTCCCTTTTCTAATTTATGAAAAAATACCCGAAACGCCTTTAATTGGATATTGTTACGAAAAAAATGTTCGTGTTATTGGGTTCGTTTGCAGGCCGAAGTGATGTCAGGATCCAGGGAGCCTGGTAAAACTATAGTAAATCCGACGGAAATTTCCGTCATGTATGGTTACGTGACATGACGAATGACGACGGAAATTTCCGTCATGTATGGTAGTGAAGGGGTTAAGCGGAAGCCAACCTAACGTACACGCGATTCTGGTGGACAGGTCTTCGTATATTACATATCCACAATTTCAGATAACGTTATTGGCTGACGGGCCTCGTAAGAGCCGTTCAGCCTGTTTTCATCAACCAGTGTTGATTGTACCTCGCTTACGATGGCCTGTACGAGTGTTGTACCAACGATGAGCGTGGGACTGTTTCATATAGGATAAAGCCATATGGTTCTACATTCTTAGCTGTGGAAAAGGTTACTTATGCTTTTTCATAGCTGAGAATAGTGGACACCGAAAGTTTTAACTGACTTAAAACACATCCGACCATAATGAGAATCTCTCATAATTAACTGCTCGGTCGCACCTGACTGATTATATTATCATAGGCCTAACCCTGCAGACACAATATGGTGAATCAATGTTGGTTTACCGTTGGACCAACGTCGTAGACGGTATACCAACGTTAAACCAACATTGATTTACCATCTTGTGTCTGCTGGAACGTACTATGATAATTGGTCTGTACTTGACCAACAATAACTCTTTCCAGGCCTAGAATGAAGTGGTCAGACAAAGAAAATAACGTAGTGGTGTGTTTCAATAGTAGTTACTGGCCTTTTTATCAGTATACAACAGTCGTAGGGTGATTGCGACCAAGGCATAACATGTCGAAAGTTTTTAAACGAAAAAAACTGGTAATAATCTACTTTTAAAAACTTATTTTCATTTGAATATTAAATCAAAGTAAATAAAGTAAATGTACCACATAAGGCAAGGCGATAGTCAGGAGCAAGGCTGTACATCCGAGGAACGTCATCTTCGCCATTCACGCGTCACACAATTGTTAAGTTGATTCAACCAGAGGGTAATAGTCGGC
>OZ024909.1:11711051-11808551 GCA_964017125.1 Flabesymbios commensalis
AGACTTCCTGTGTTTAACCCCTAGAGCACTGATGTCTACTACAGTAGACATTCTGTGATTCTCCCCTAGAGCACTGATGTCAACAAGAGTAGACATTCTGTGTTTTAACCCTTAAATCACTGATGTAGATTACAGTAGTTATTCTGTATTTTAACCCCAGAGCTCTAATGTCGACTACATCAGCCATTCTGTGTTTTAACCCCTAGAGCACTGATGTCAACTACAGTAGACATTCTGTGCTTTAACCCCAAGATCACTGATGTCGACTACAGTAGACATTCTGTGTTTTACCATCAAGATCACTAATGTCGTCAACAGTAGACTTCCTGTGTTTAACCCCTAGAGCACTGATGTCTACTACAGTAGACATTCTGTGATTCTCCCCTAGAGCACTGATGTCAACAAGAGTAGACATTCTGTGTTTTAACCCTTAAATCACTGATGTAGATTACAGTAGTTATTTTGTATTTTAACCCCAGAGCTCTAATGTCGACTACATCAGCCATTCTGTGTTTTAACCCCTAGAGCTCAGTTGCGTCCCAATTTGTAATAACGTCCCAAATTGTAATAAATTATTACAAATTGGCACGCATTTGCAATGTATTTGCGTTCCAATTTGTAATAAAATATTATATTTTAGATGATTCACAGAGCACATTGGAGAACAAAGGGTAACGTTCTTTGCCTCTAAGCAGCAGATTTCGGGTGAATGTGGGCTTTGACATTCTCATAATTCATATCATTAAATTGACCTAGTACAACGAAGTGTAACTAACTTATCAGTCCTTATAACAGCTTATACTTAGTCTAATTAACGACTTACCAAGTCAATTTACTAATTCGATTATCGCGACTTATAAGTCGTTATAAAAACTTACACTAAGTCGGCTTAACGACTTATAGAGCCTACAAAGTCGATTTAACGATTTAAGCCAAGTCGATTTAACGACTTATGAGTCATTATAGCGACTATACTAAGTCAATTTAACGACTTATAAGTCGCTATAGCGACTTATACTAAGTCGATTTAACGACATACTAGATCGTTATAACGACTTATAAATTGTCATAGCGACTTATACCAAGTCGATATGTGTACTTATACTAAATCGATTTAATGACTTCTGATAAATCGACTTAGCGAATTATAAGTTGTTATAACGACTTATACCAAGTCAATTTACCGACTTATTAAGTCGTTATAACGACTTATACTGAGTCGATTTAACGACATAATAGATCGTTATAACGACTATAGATAACTTATTTAAGTCGCTATAACGACTTATGCCAATTCAATTTAACGACTTCACTAACGACTTATATATGTCGTTATAACGAATTAGTGTAAGACAAATAATGTTACCCCTCGGTCACTAGTGTTCTCGGCATATCATCCAAAACATTTGACAATCCACAATTTTTTTACATATTGGGCCGAAATTGCATTGCAAATGCGTTCCAATTTGTAATAATTTATTACAAATTGGGACGGAAATGCATTGCAAATGCGTTCCAATTTGTAATAATTTATTACAAATTGGAACGTTATTACAAATTGTGACGCAACAGAGCTCTGATGTCTACAGCAGTAGCCACTATAAGTAATCACTCTGTATTTTAACCCCATGTAGCACTGATGTTGAAGGACATTCTGTGTTTTAACCCCTAAAGATCTTCTGTTCACAACAGTAGGCATTCTGTATTTAACCCCTAGAGCTCTGATGTCGACTATATCAGCCATTCTATTTTAACCCCTGTTGCGCTGATGTCGACTACAATAACCATTCTTTGTTTTGACCCTTGGAGCACTGATGTCAACTACAGTAGACATTCTCTGTTTTAATTCCCAGAGCACTGATGTTGACTACAGTAGCCATGCTGTGTTTTAACCCCTAGAGCACTGATGTTGACTACAGTAGCCATGCTGTGTTTTAGCACCTAGAGCACTGATGTTGACTACAGTAGCCATGCTGTGTTTTAGCCCCTAGAGCACTGACGTCGACTACAGTAGCCATGCTGTGTTTTAGCCCTTAGAACACTTATGTCGACTACAGTAGCCATTCTGTGTTTCAGCCCTTAGAACACTGATGTCGACTACAGTAACCATTCTATGTTTTAACCCCTAGAGCACTATTGTCAACTAAAGTAGACATTCTGTGTTTTGACCCCTAGAGCACTGATGTTGACTACAGTAGCCATGCTGTGTTTTAACTCCTAGAGCACTGACGTTGACTACAGTAGCCATGCTGTAATTTAACCCCTAGAGCACTGACGTTGACTACAGTAGCCATGCTGTGTTTTAACCCCTAGAGCACTTATGTCGACTACATTAGCCATGCTGTGCTTTAACCCCTAGAGCACTAATGTCGACTACAGTAGCCAATCTGTCTTTACCCCCAAGAGCACTGATGTTGACTGCATGTGATTTTATTAGCACCTGTTTAAAGAGCTGTTCAAAGTAAAGTATGCCTTAAAGGGACCCCTTGGGATGAGACATTTTCAATGTTATCAATTTTGAAAATTTAATTTATAGAAGTTATATATCATACTGATCTTAACTAAACATACAAAAAAAATCAAAAAATAATTTTAAAGCACCGAAAAAGAGTGAAATATTTATATTTCCAGGTCGTATATTGCCATGTACACAAAACAAGTCACTAATATTCAGCACTTTACACCACATTCTCCCACTTCTTGGACGGTGAGATCAGAGCAATCGCTGCTAATTGGTGTCTTATAGTCAGGACATGGGGTGATACACCTGCAACACTGATTGTCTTCCCAGCTCTGGGCCGACAACATCAACATGTGGCCCAATGCTGTAGGAACATTCAACCGTCCTTTAGCAAGTGTTTAGGTATACAAAAAGTTTGTTTGGGTTTTAAGCGGTTTCATAGAAATGTTGATAAAAAATAGTTTTAAAAATCTAAAAAATCTTAAAAAAATAAGATCATGATCTGGGGGATACAATACTTCACTACAAAACGAAAAACGAAAATTAATGTCATCCCAAGGAGTTGCTTTAAATATCGAAACACTGATATATATATATTGAGACTCAATTTTTTCAAATCACATACATTTTTAGTCGATTGAAGCTGTGTATCGCGGTAGCACGCTACCTCTTGGTCACGAAAGCTCCCCACAATCTTGACTCTTTACGAGTGAGCGGGTAAGAAACATTTTGTTTCTTTGAAACTTGAATGCCAGATTGGGGTTCGAACCCGCGATCTCCGATTTCCCAAGCAGGCAGGTTTAACCACTGTACCAGGACCCTCGCCCCCGTGGTTGCAGGGTGTATCCCAGCAAACACAACACAGTGTACAATGTCGTTCTAATGGTGGTCCAGGGTGGTAGTTGTTGCTCCAGCATTTAAACAACATTGACACACCGGCTTTAGTTTGTTTGATGCATTAATACATATTTCACTCCTCGTTTCTAAATTTTGATTTTTCCCCTTGTTTCTTAACTTTGTTATTTTTTTAATCAAGCTGACTAATAAGTCAATACAAAGATTTTTTTCTATTATTATTATTTTTATTACAATGTAGGGACTACATATTATTATAATAAATGAAGAGAATCTTGAATATTTATACTACGACTACACCTTTTTCTATTGTCTGTCAGACTGTGGAGGATGGTCCAAAAAGAAAGTTAGCTTATCGTTGATTACTTAATTCTCAAGCGATTTTCAAGAGCTTTGTAACCATTATTATCTAATAATTTGGCAACAACGCTGAAACTTTCACCAAATGAGTGTGTAAAAAGTTAGACCATTTGACACGTAACACAATTCTGAGAATACACCGGAATGAAGTTAATGTGTTTATAGAGGGGCGTCATAATTAGAAAATAAATAGACTTCCTATCAAATGGTCTAACTTTTGAAATATACAATCTTTTGTCACGAAATGCTCGGGATAAATCTCAAATGACTAGAGTTTCACATTGATAGTCGTTGTCATACAGTACTGATTTCACAAAATGGGACAGATTTTTCATCAGTGGCTGGCCTGCGTTAACGCTGGCCAGCCCGTCATTAGCCCGGGCGCAAGCCCGGCGAGACAGGCGCAGAATTGGTTGCGCCCAGCGCATAAAATGGGCTCGAGCCCCCACACGGTTCGGGTTAGGAAAATATACCCGCCCAAATCCTATTTGGGCTTGCGCCCCAGTATACTGTGTGGCGGCTAACATGGATGCTGTGAACCATGTGTCATCTCGCTGGGCTGGCCAGGCTCGCTCTGGGCAAGACAGGGCGCGCTCAGCTTGACCACATTCAGCATCATCTGAACAGCTCTGAGTTGATCTAAACGTGCAATAAATGAGTGTCCGTACGTGTATACATGTAGACCTGTTGCAGTTCTCATTTATTTCTGCTTAGCCATTTAGCATTTAGCCTTCAGCATTTAGACATTATCTTTAGTATCGGACAAGCAGTTTAGTGTATAAATTCAGAAAATGGGTGGTTTTATGAAGCTACGGTCACTGGAATAGGCCTAACTGAAGATGAAAAAGCAGGCACCTGGCAAGTCAGGCTCGCCCGGCGCACCGGTCGAGCTTGAAACTGGATCAGACGAGAAGCGCGCCTGACTAACACATACAGGCGTTGACTCAATTCGCCGAGGCTCTAGATCGGCTTGAGCCCCGGCGATATGAGCGCGGCTCCAGTTATATGAACTTATACCAAAACGCACATTGCGGCCCGGCTAAAGAATTTTATAACTTTGGGCGCATACATGCGAGCCCCAAAAGGGGTGGGGAGAGAACATGGGGCTAGCCCGGGGCTAGCCTGCGTTAGCCGGGGCTAGCCCCACTGAAAAAGCTTGTCCCATTTTGCTAAATCAGTACTGTAGCTGTTGTTTTATAATGTTACGGATTAAGGGAAATCGTTAAAATTTAAATTTTCGCCATAGTTTTTGTTTGAGGATATATTTCCAATCCTCTGCCTCATTTTAGCGTGCGTAGATTCGCTGTTTCGCATTCATAGATTATCAATAATGAGTAAATTCGCACCTGCTCTACAGTGCAAACGCAAACAGCAGCAACTGATTACTTGGAACGTAAGCAGTTTCTGCTGTTTTCCCTTCCAGATGCAGTACAGACGAGGATATAAGGAAATAAACTTAAATTGATTACGTGATCCGGTGATATAGCGAGTTAAAATAGATAAATAACAGAGCCATATGTCGATATCACACACTCACCCTGCCACCACCATATAACAAAGCCAGAAGCAGACGCGTGTTTGAGCGCACGTTCATATTCTAATTTTGTTTTTCATTTATTGCCACTTTTCATTTTCAGCCCTTGAAAATGAGTCTCACCAAATGTACGCTTGTTTTTCTATGCCTCACAATCGCGACCGCGGTAAGTTATTATTTATCATACTTAACTCTTACACCCCTAAAGCGCAAAACATACCGACGCGAATTCGCGCTCAAATTCGCGCGAGATTTCACCGAAAAATCGACAAATGAAATATACCTTTCATAATTTAAACATTGGCGACGCGGGCCCAACATATAATAAGGCCAGAGAGAGCTATTGTGGATAAACGGGCTCAATATCCCGCGATTTTTTTTGCGCTCGATTTTGTTATCTCCACGACAATAAAAAAATCGTGTATTGTATGTCAAAAAGATTGCAGTGGGGGGTAAACATATTACCTTAAATTATTGTTTCTATCTAGGCATCCTCCCTATTATAGTCGTCAAACGTCAGAAAACATATATTACGTTTTCTGTGTCGCAAATGACTTATTTTATCAATAATGTTTAAGCGATTGATATATTCCAATTACTGTAGATCTGGTATTTAAATTTTCGCGAATTTGTGATCTTTGGACTTTTTGCAATACCTAGAATTCGCGTATAATCGATTTTGATGACAGGTAGCACTATTGTAATAATTTTCGCGAGATTCTTAAATTCGCGAATTTGTACTTCTCGCGAAATTCGCGAAAATAAAAACCTCGCGTTTATTACTAGATCGGCAGTAGTCTATTAGCCCTTTCAGTGCGGTGACCGACTTCAGACGTCACATAATCTGACGTCTAAAGTCGATCCCCGCACTGAAAGAATTAAAAATGTATAATGGTCGCAGAGAATTTTCTCAACGACTTTTATCCAACATTTATCTCGTTGCTGGTTGTAGCAAGGAAATTGGTTGTAGACTTCAGATTCCGACGTCTAAAGTCGATCACTGCATTGAAAGAGTAAAATATTGACAATGACCGTTGACCATAGAACAATAACATAGGTATTCAAGTGAAAGGGAAAGAGCTAACTACGGCATTTAAGACGATTTCGAATCGAAAAATCCCTTTGGTCCTGCTGGTTCATAAGACAAATATTATAGGTGTTGTGAAGGTTGATCAAACTGCTATTTTCTTCAAAAACATCTCTGTATTGGCCCGTTTAGTTACATCGGTCATTTATTTATTCAAATGCGACGTCTTTCGATTATGTATGCGGTAGTCGTTATCCAAAAAGGACACATCATTTGCGTGCAAAGAAAAAAATCGGCCGCGGCATTGATTATGCAGCTATTCACCAGGTTGCTTTTATAATCACACTACTGATATATTCTGCCTGCAAAGCCAAAACACACGCAGTATAACATCTGCTTAGTCTATTTGACAAGTGAACAGATACGGCGTTTTGACTTTGCAGAATAGTATAATTAAAACACACCACTACATTATTTTCTTTGTCCGACCAGGGCCGGATAAAAGGGGGGGGGGCGGTGGGGCCCGGACCCCGGGCCTCCCAAGAATAAACTAACATTGGCTTGACGTCTCATGTTTTTTGGGTGTCTGATCACTGATCCCAGTGCAATCAGCCGTGAAATGACAGTATGGCATGTAAGGTGTTGTCACATAGGCCTACTGTGTATGATAACACCTCCCATCAGGTGGTGTGAATGTAGCCTGATACACGCATGAACAAACACGGCTCATTAGGAGGGGTGTATATAAGGGGATTAGTTATGTTGTCAAAAATAAGACAACAATAATACAAAACAATAAATAGAGCTTTATGTTTTCCCCTCAGATATTTATATCGCAAAGTCTTAAAATCACTCTCAGCGCCTTCGGCTCTAGGGTTCTCTATCTGTCATGTCACTTAATAAGAGAAGGGAACGTAGCGACGTTAATATCGCGTAGTGCCCCGCGCTGCGCGCTCCTCATATGTCCCTTAATGCATCATTTGACTCAGCATTGTCCAGCTAAACGGACCTAAATGGCAATCACAGGTACATAGGGCAAATGAATCAATGTTACCCCGCCATCTCCGACGCTTGCCCAACATTAAAACAGCATTGGGTCAATGTATTGTGTTCGTCTGATTCAATGTCATTGAATCAGATATACTGCGTGAGTTGGATTTTAGTGGCATTATCAGTGACTTTGCAATATTAAAATCGAAAAAAGTGTCTCTATTGTAATTGTCCACCTCTGTTATCGTGCTAGTACCATAGTTTTTCATGAGAAATGAAACGAATCGGGCTTTAGGCCACTTTTGTGCACATACAGGCTAAATTGGGCCAGGAGAACCTCCTGAGGATGGTGAGATGAGTGAGATGACACTACCCTCCAGACACAAGATGCATGAGAAAAAGTTTAACCGATTTTCTCTGTGTATATATATATACATGTGTAAGATTTACAGCTCAATTGTGCTTCTTTTATTTTCTTTTTGAATTTATGCATAACATAATATTCGAAGAAAATTATCTGTTCAGTTTTTCCTATTTATTTTCGGTATTATGGTTTAGCCTAGGCTACTAATGTGTGGTATTTTATACAATAGGGATAATTCTAAAAGGGGGCCTCTCTCTCAAGTGGGCCCCGGGCCTCCCACATGCTTGATACATTCTAAGCTGGGAATGGAGAGTTATTGTTGATCAAGTACAGACCAATTATCATAGTAGTCCTGTGGTGATATAATCAGTCAGGTGTGACCGAGCTGTTGATTATGAGGGATCATCATTATCATGATTATGATCGGATGTGTTTTAAATCAGCTAAAACCCTCGGAGCTCTACATTCTTAGCTGTTGCAAAGGCCTCGGCCTTCGGCCACGGCCTTTTCCACAGCTAAGAATGTAGAGCTCCTCGGGCTTTATCCTATACATAAAATGTGTTCTGTTTCTTCCACTCTCAGTTGGGTTCCACACCGGACCCCTGCTTGACCACGTTGGGTCTTACCGACCCTACCACGGCGGCCCCCACGACCGGACCGCCAGATGAAGAGATAGATGGTGTCATCCTAGGCCTCCGCCAGCCCCAGGGGATTACTATGTGGGACAGCCAGGGAACGTGTGATGGACAAGAAATCACTTTCTGGAGGCCATTCCTGCCTGGGACTGAGTGGCGCATGGCGGGCAGCGCTGCAGAAGACAACTTTAACGAGCATCCAGGTACAATGTTGATTTAATGTTGGGCCACCGTCGTAGACGGTGGACCAACATTAAATCAACAATGTATCTAATCAACCCTCACAACGCTGAAATATTTTTCACCACCGTTAAATTTTTTTTTTTTTTTCATAATGCTATAGATAACTACCACGTCATAAAAAAAAATCGTTTGGCTTGAAAAAATAGACTGACTAGTCAATTTTTCAAGCCAAATATGAAGCATATTTTAAAAATCCTGTGCTTGTTCAGATAAATAAATGGCCAGCCTGGGTTTAAATGTACTTATCATTTCGATTTACATGTGATTTTTCAGAACTAATCCTGTTGTAGGCCTTCCTGCTGTATATACATATACATATATATTTCTATGACAAATAAGTCATCAATGAATTGTAACTATGTCAATAAAACAAACATATCCTGCACTTAATTGGATATGAAAGGTCTTTTAATGTCTTTTAATTGAACTGTTTTTTTTACTATAATTATGTGTGTTTGTTTGTGGTTGAATTTTTTAAGATGTTGAAGGGACTGGCTCAGGCTAAAATCATAAAAAAATCGGTGATTTCATTTTAGCTTATTAATATGACCATATGATGTAAACATGTCCATAGACTAGAACTGCAAACGTTTTTTAACTTCGGGCTGTGCATTTACCAGTTAGACTAGATATGGAGACAAAATTCCCGTATTTCTTATTTTTGACATGGTTGTCCAAAATAAGAAATCAGGAATTTCGTCTTTATATCTAGTCTGATTGGTGAATGCACAGCACAAAAATTTAAAAACTTTTGCAGTTCTACTTTATGGACACGTTTACATCAAATGGTCCTATTAAAAAGCCAAAATAAAAAAACCGATTTTTAAAAGATTTTAGCCTGAGCCAGTCCCCTTAACTTGTTATGCTATGTATGCGCTAATACGACGTAATACTATACATTGTGAAGCCCAATAAATGATTTTGATTCTGATATAGACTCAGACTCTTTTATTTGTCATACATGTACATAAATGTATGTACATGTATGACAAATAAAATCCTTGTTATTTTAGATGAAGGTATCTGGGTCGTGAGAGAGTTTGAAGAGCCGGAGACCGGACAGCCAGCCCTGACTCCCGCCGTCAACTGGGAAGGGATCTGGGACAGCAGGAACCACCCAGTGGGGGTCGGACTAGCCTCTATCTGGAGGGCGACCTGCAGACCAAGTGAGAAACGCATTCACAGCAAATATTTATAAGCCGCTTAATCGCCCAATATTTTAGCCCTTGTACTGCTGAATTGTTTATGTCTATTTCTCAATCATTTGACGGTTGCCAAATATTAAACAACCATTAAGTCAACGTTTTTGTATGAGTTCTGGGTCAACAACAACCTTGTCTCCTATGTATTACTAGTTTTTTTTCACAGCTCGCTTGACTCTAGGGGGCGTTATGTGTCTTATTTTATCAGTTTAAATCGTCTTATTTTCACAGCTATCTTACGAGTTTAAATCGTCTTGTTTTCACAACTATCTTATGGGATTAAATCTTCTTGTTTTTCACAACTATCTTATAAGCTGAAATCGTCTTGTTTGCAGAGCTATCTTATGAGTTTGAATCTTATTAATTTCACAGCTATATATCCTGAGATTAAATTGTCTTGTTTTATTAACTATCGCGTGGCTCTAGGAGCATTATGTGTCTTACGGATGAGTTTTCACAGCTGACTTATGAGTTTAAATCTCCTTGTCTTCACAGCTAACTTAGTGCTTATATCGCTATATTTTCACAGCAATATTATCAGTTTAAATCGTCGTATTTCCACAGCTCACTTGACTCTAGGTGACGTGGCCTATTTTATCATATCATTAGTTAAAATCGTGTTGTTTTTACATCTCATGTAGCTCTAAGAGACGTAATGTGTCCTGTAGTATGAGTTTAAATCGTCTTGTTTTCGGTGGTATCTTATGAGTTTAAATCGTCTAGTTTTCACAGCTCACGTAGCTCTGAGAGGTGTAGTGTGTCCTGTATTATGCGTGTGTCCTGTATTATCTTGTTTTCACAGCTCACATAGCTCTAGGTCACGTGTTGTTTGCTATATTATCAGCTTAATTAATTTCGTTTTCACATCTATCTTATGGGATTAAATCGCTATGTTTTCACAGCTCACGGTGCACCAGGTGACGTAGTTTGTTGTATATTATGAGTTTAAATCTTCATATTTTCACAGCTATATTATAAGCTCAAATCTTCTTGTTTTCATAGCAATTTATGCGTTTAAATCGTCTTTTTCACATCTCACGTACCTCTAGATGACGTGGTGTGTCCTATATCAGAAGTTTAAATCGTCTTGTTCTCAAAGCGATATTATGCGTTTGAATCGTCTTGTTTTTACAGCTCACATAGCTCTAGGTGATGTAGTGTGTGTTCTATATCATAAGTTCAAATCGTCTTGTTTTCACAGCCCACGTAGCTCTAGGTGATGTAGTGTGTTCTATATCATAAGTTCAAATCGTCTTGTTTTCACAGCCCACGTAGCTCTAGGTGATGTAGTGTGCCAGGAGACCCACGAACCAGAAGCCTGTGACGATGTGAAGGCCAACTTCACCTGTGTTCGTTACGATCTGGTTGACATCTGCTCCTATGCCGCTGATCCCCTGATACAGTGTGCAAAGCAAGAAGAGGAGGGCCAGGATCTGTCAGTGTGGGAAGTCCTACCAAACGGCAATCCAAATGAGTACCTCACAGGATTCTTTAGGTAGGTCTCACCGTGCAGCCACAGAGACACATTTCACCCTCGCTTTCTGATTTGTCCGTCCCTTCATTCATTCATTCATTCATTCATTCATTCATTCATTCATTCATTCATTCATTCATTCATTCATTCATTCATTCATTCATTCATTCATTCATTCATTCATTCATTCATTCATTCATTCATTCATTCATTCATTCATTCAATTAACCATTCGCTTATTAATTCATAAATTCATAAATCCATTCATTCATTCATTCATTCATTCATTCATTCATTCATTCATTCATTCATTCATTCATTCATTCATTCATTCATTCATTCATTCATTCATTCATTCATTCATTCATTCATTCATTCATTCATTCATTTTTTCGTTCGATCGCTAGCTCGTTCGCTCGTTGGTTCGCATGTAGGCAAGGGACGTCCTTCCAGCTGGCCACCAGCCAAAAATTTTGCTATCAATACAATTAAATACAACCATGTATTGTATAAAAGAGTGTTAGATAAACATAGCATAAAAGTATGGTAATATACATATATGTAGAAGTAAATGTAATACAAACATGTGTTACATAAACATGATGAACGTAGGCCTGTGTTGGGAATGCGGGTAAAATCATAAAGATACATTAAAAACACGCACATGCCTGACGTTGACAAGTGCTTGTCCATGAATAGACAGTGTTGCACATCTACTGTTTTTAACTTGCTCAAATAAAAAACTTCGATCTCATGAAAAAAAATAGTAAATGAATGATCTACGCGCAATGCTGGTAGTAATTGGTCCCATTACGTAAATCTTTTCTTGGTGTAAATCTCGTATACGTCTCTGTTCTGCTGAATTGTGTGTTTCTATTTTTCCTTCATTCGAAGCTGGAATTGCTAACGCAATTTCCAGCTTCAAATGACGAAAAACTTTAATACTTATGAACAATAGATTTCTCCAATATCGCATTATTGGATAAACTAGCATGTACCAAAAACTGCTTTATCAATTTAGTGACATTTGATTGATCTGGAACCAGCTTCATTTTCATTAGATTTTTATTTATTTTTCATAGTTGGACAGAGCTGACAGACAGTTGATATATTATACGTCGCTGTTATTAACTGATTATGTTGTTTCTTTTTTGTTTGTTTTTATTGTATTTTTCACTTGTTTGATTATTTGGACAGAACTGACAGACAGCTGCCGAACCAAATTTAGTAACATTTTACTGACCTGAAACCTGCTTTGTTTTTATTTTATTTGATGTTTGTTTCATTATTTGTACAGAGCTGACAGACAGCTGCTGAACCAGCCTCCAGTTGTGCCATTCTGTATGAGAAAGACCACAGTGCTGGATATCACCAGGGTGATGCGAGAGGCAGTCAATGCTTACGCCGGAAAAACAGTCATGTAAAATAATAAAGCTTCTACTCAAAACCTGTATTCTGTACCATTTTTAATGAAATTAGAAAATAAAGATTCGATGCATTATATGAGTCATTGAGCCAATAGAGCAGTAGGAGCAATGGGTTTATTCCCGTGCTTAAATTATCAGTCAAGCAGAAAGGACGAAACTCGATAGATTCGTAGATCCGAATGTACGAGGCGCGAAGCGCCGAGTATATTCGGATCTACGAATCTATGCTCTTTCTTCGACGTAAAATACACAAAATAAGTACACGTGTTCCAAGATTTTATATAAAATAACGCAATTTCATTGTTATGATTGTCACTATGGTAAATACTTTGGAAACATTAGCACTACAGTGCCATGGTTAAACCGGCATTTTATGCCAGAGCTGATCAGTAATAAAACTATTTGTAGATTCCGCTTGTAGATACGAATCTAGTGTTTGGACAAAGACACAACGGGTGTATTTTAAAATATACCATTTTATCATTGTCATACTAGCCCGAGCGAGAAAAGTTGCATACTGCCGAGAAAAGGTTACAAACTGTTAGATTGTTATCGCGCATTGCGCCGGTTCCGCATACGGAAAGCATATTGTAAAAAAAACTGCTGTTCTCTCATAAATGTATCCTGTATAACACATCAATCGTTCTAAAGATTCCAAATGGTGGAAAGTATAGAAAAAGTACTTAAATCTGCCATGACCCTAATTTAAATAACAACTGAATGACGGCGATGATCAACTGAGCTCGTCATGTTATGAGCCACTCATTCGCTGGTCGGGGGGTAGAATACCATAATTGGTTCACGTCTATAGCCGTTTTGAAACTCTATTTTTGTTCAATAAACATTCGTATTATAAATTGTCATTAAATTCGCTAGATTGGCATATGGTTTGCACCCCTTTAATTTCGGAGCAATTAGGGTGGTAAGACCGTAAGGGTTAAACAAATATAATCTATATGTCTGCTTGTCTGATATACAAATGACACAAATGGTTCAAGACTATACCAGAAACGCTTTCAACACAACCTGAAGCATGAAGCACATAATCTGCACAGGATCTGTGCAGGATCTGTACAGGATATGTACACGGTCTGTACAGGATCTGTACATGATCTGTACCGCATCAGTACAGGATTTGTACAGGATCTACACAGGATCTGTACACGATCTGTATAGAATCCATACAGGTTTTGTACACGATATGTACAGGATCTGTACATGATCTGTACACGATCTGATAGGATATGTAGACGATTTGTACACAATCTGTACATATTTGTACATGATCTGTACAGGATCTGTACATGATCTGTACAGAACCTCACAAAATTAACGGGATCTGTACAGGGTCTGTACACGATCTGTACACGATATGTAATGTTCACATGACAATCAACACAAACTAAAATGATTTGCGAAAAATTTAGGACAATTTATAACGAAATATATTGATTCCTTTGCTGAGACAGAAGACAGACAGAACACGTTTATTTGTCAAATTACATGGCTGGGAGACCCTCGCTAATACTAAAAATAACCCCTGTCGCGCGAGCTAGAACAAAGTAAATACTGTTATCAACGTACTCTCGTGATTTACATATTATTGCAATTGTTGGGATCAGCTTATCGAGACTACCCAGCTCATTTAAAGAGATGAAGCCACCACTGAGATTGAGTAATGCTTCTGAAAAAAAAGGGTCAACTAATTTTGTCTAATTTTGTTATTATATTTAATAAAAATTCGGGTGTGGAGGTAGACCCTTTCAAATCCATAGCACAGGAACACAGTAAATAAAAATCAGCATCATAATGCAATTTACCAACAAGGGCAGCGCGGCAGTGACAGGAGCATACGTATAGGATAAAGCCCGAGGAACTCTACATTCTTATCTGTGGAAAAGGCCGAGGTCGAAAGCGGAGGCTTTTTAAACAGCTAAGAATGTAGAGCTCCGAGGGTTTTAACTGACTCAAAACACACCCGACCATAATAAAGATCCCTCATGATTAACAGCTCGGTCAAACCTGACTGATTATAGCACCATAAGCCTACCATGATAATTCGTCTGTACTTGATGAACAATAACTCCCCATTTCCAGTTTAGAATTTAGTGGTCGGACAAAGAAAATAATGTAGCGATGTTTTAAACACGTTTGAACAGCTCACCGCAACCAAGTAGGCCGCTGCGTCCTATGACAGGACAGAGCCATAACATGTTGACGCCAAGCTCCTAAATGCATGACTGCCGAGCCACAAGCGCAGACAGCCCACCTAATTATTAAAGACCCATAATGGACCAGCCATTATGAAACCTTTAAAGGGATCCCGTGGGATGAGACATTTTCAATTTTGTCAATTTTGAATATTTAATTTATCTATAACCTACTGATCTTAACTAAAAATACAAAAAAGTCAAAAAACATTTCTAAAACACCCAAAAAAGAGTGAAATAGTTATATTTCCAGGTCGTATATTGCCATGTAAACAAAACAAGTCAGCAATATACAGCACTTTACACCACATATGTCCACGTCTTGGACAGTGAGATCAAAGCAAACGCCGCTAATTGTTGTCTTATAGTCAGGACATGGGGGATACACCTGCAACACTGATTGTCTGCTCAACGCTGGGCCGACGGCATCAACATGTGGCCCAATGCTGTAGGAACATTCAACCGTCCTTTAGCAAGTGTTTAGGTATACAACAAGTTTGTTTGGGTTTTAAGCAGATTCATAGAAATGTTGACAAAAAAATATTTTTTAAAATCTTTAAAAAAAAATAAAATCATGATATGGGGGATACACTACTTCATTAAAAAAGTAAAAACAAAAATTGATGTCATCCCAAGGAGCTGCTTTAACAGTAAAATTGAAAATTGAATAGGTTACTTTTGATGCACAAAGTGAACTTTGGTGATCGAAGTGTTAATAAACCCTTTTAGTGCGGGTATCGACTTTAGAATCTGACGTCTATAGACATGAGATTATGACGTCTATAGTCGATCCCCGCACTGAAAGAGTAAAACATTTATAAAGACTAATAACATAAAGGTATTTAAATGAAGCAGAAAAAGCTAACTAAGACATTTATGATGGCTTCAAAACCTTTAATCTCTTAGTTTATTTTAATATATTTAACCCTTTCAAGTCTGAATTTATCATTGACATCCACTACACGCCGCGAATTGCTGTCGCATTTCTCGACTTGTAGTCGATGGAGATGATTTGATGTGGTTTAATTCAACAAGATTTATTTGCTACCGTAATACACTTATCTCATGAAGTCACCGAGTTTGTTGTTGGCGGTTAAAGGGTTAAAAATTAAAGGAAATAACCATGTATTGGTAAGCCAGTTTCATGGAAATTTTCGTCCTAACACCCTTTGTTGTAGGAAAATTAATTATGTTTTCAGGGATGTAAAATGATGCTTTAATGCATCGTGATGGTAAAAATGATTAGGTGTTGTAGGGATATAGTAATTGGAAGAAAACAATAACGTGATTTAAAGTCACATTTAAAAAATAACCAAAAATTCGGGTCGTTTTATTTTCTTTGAAACAAGCTTGGAGCATGATATACGGGTTTACAGGTCATACGCCCAATATCGCGAACCACGGTTTTCGCTATTTAAAAAAAATATATTTTGCAGGTTCAAAGATTTTTCACACAAGAATTCTACTTGGAGATCGCCGCTCATTAAAGTGAAAAAAAAGTTGAATACAAGTGAGAAAGAGTAAATTTTAGCCAGTACATATTTTTTTAAATGGAAAAACACGTGGCTCGCGATAATGGGGGTACGACATGTATACAAGTGTTAACCCTTTATCCGCCGGTGCCGCATATATTCAGGATTTTCATTTTTTATTAGCACATTAATACCACCTTTTAAACATGTTAAAGATAAAATGTGACATCAATCAGCAATATTTGTGAACAGTTGACTACCATTTTGTGAAATCTGAATAATTTTCAATCACTTGAAGTTGCGGATCGCGTCAGCGAGACATAACTTCAAGTGGGTGAAAATTCAGATTGAATAATTTGGCGGTTAAAGGGTTAATTCAACAAGATCTATGTGCGACCATAATACACAGATCGCATGACGTCACCGAGCTTGTTGTTCATCAGCCGTATCTCTTCAGGACCTATTGGTATTTTCCCGCCTATTCCGTGTTTCCATATATGCCTCAGATAACTGTGCGACGACATATTATTGAGTTAAAGGGAATAGCCCACCACATCAGGCGGTGGGGTATTCCCTTTAATTCAGCAAGATATCTTTGCTACCATAATACACATATCGCATGACGTCACCGAGTGTATTGTTCATCTGCCGTATTTCTTCAGGACCTCTTGGTATTTTCCCGCCTATTCCGTGTTTCCAGATGTGCATCAGATAGCTGTCCGACCAGTCGACACGTTCAGTTAGTAACTTATATTTCTCTTCAAACGAAGGCTTGAAGAATCTGTGCGTTTCTCCCAGGTGAACCAAATGGGGGAACACGTCATATAATTTCTTGGTGGCTACCACACTGTTCAATCTGAATTCCCGCGGCGTGTAGTCATAATAGTTATGTTCCAGCAGACAGAGATATGGTGAGTTCTGCTCAGTCAGAATAATACCGTTGGATACAGTATTGGGTAAAGACGGTACTAATGTGAGAGGATATTTTCTCAGCGTTTTCAATGATTTCAGAACCAAAACATCCGTATCCAGATATATCCCACCGTTATCTGAAAATAAAACGTACAGTCATTGCTAGCCAATAAAAGGTTACATTATAAAATTTAATAAATAAAGTTTAATAATAAAGTTTGTTTTTTCATCTTGAAATCATAATAAATGTCTCAGTTAGCTCCTTCCGATTGATTTGTATACCTATGGTATGGGTCTATGGCCATTATAAATATTGTTACTCTTACAGTGCTGAGATCGTCCTTAGACGTCAGAATCTGACGTCTACAGACGTCTAAAGTCGATCCCCGCGCTGTAAGGGTTTGGCCTAATAGCGATGAGAACCCAGACAAATTAATGTGCTAAATGACGGAAATATTAGGCTCACAGCCAAATGTTAGTCGAGGTCTAAAAGTGGCACTGTATACGACTCCAAGTCGCAAAGTTGTGAGGGTATGTGTCCCGGTAGTCTAGCTGACTGATTGGAGTAAGTGATTGACTGATTTGATCGTGTTTTATTATGGGTGTATCAATCAATCAATCAATCAATCAATCAATCAATCAATCAATCAATCAATCAATCAATCAATCAATCAATCAATCAATCAATCAATCAATCAATCAATCAATCAATCAATCAATCAATCAATCAATCAATCAATCAATCAATCAATCAATCAATCAATCAATCAATCAATCAATCAATCAATCAATCAATCAATCAATCAATCAATCAATCAATTAATCAATCAATCAATCAATCAATCAATCAATCAATCAATCAATCAATTAATCAATTAATCAAGCAATGCATCAATCAATGCATCAATCAATGCATAAAACATTCAATCAATCAATCAATCAGTCAATCAATCAATCAATCAATCAATCAATCAATTAATCAATCAATCAATCAATCAATCAATCAATCAATCAATCAATCAATCAATCAATCAATCAATCAATCAATCAATCAATCAATCAATCAATCAATCAATCAATCAATCAATCAATCAATCAATCAATCAATTAATCAATCAATCAATCAATCAATCAATCAATCAATCAATCAATCAATCAATCAATCAATCAATCAATCAATCAATCAATCAATCAATCAATCAATCAATCAATCAATCAATCAATCAATCAATCAATCAATCAATCAATTAAACAAAGAGTGTGTTCCTACGATGTTATATCATTGTTGCTGATAACTGACCTCTGAGAATACCCAGCCTGATTATATCACTGGTGTGCTGAATCATTTCTATCTTTCTGCCCTGGATGTACTGGGGTTGTGCATAAGGCACAAAGTACAGGTTGGTGATATCCTGTAGAGATCTGTTCCACCAGGTGCCATGTGGTCGCTCTCCGTGAATAAAGATGGCGGCGGGACGTACAAAATTCTGTACGCTGAGCACGCTGAGGAAGTTAAGAAAGCTAAACTCCCCAGACCCGAAAGTCACATAATGCACAATGTTTGGCACTGACAACTTGTCCTGTGTGGAATCAGTGATATTGTATGTGGTGACAGGCTCAGCTATCACCTCACCACATCTCGTCTTCACCTGCATTTCGTTGTATTTTATATTCCAGTGTGTACCGGGTGCTGGCGATGACCTCTGTATCTGCAGACATCGGTCGAGCAGGAGCTGATCTAGATGTTTATTATAATGAAGAGGAGTTGTATAATTACTGTGTATATAGTCATCACAGCGATCTATGATCTGCCGCGTCTCAACAGGCAACTTACTACTATTATTAAACGACGAATGATCTAAATGTTCTGTGGTATATTTAGATTTATCCTTTTTTGTCCATACCTGTGTCGTATTGTTTATAGATTTGTCCTCATTTTTCCATACCTCAGTTGTATTATATTTAGAATTATCCTTATTTTTCCATGACTTAGCTGTACTGAATTGAGATATATCCTGGTTTTCCCAGAACTTATTTGTATTATTTACAGACGTATTCTTGTTTTCCCATGGCTCAGTTCCATGATCTATGTTTATATTCTGAGTGGAACGGCTAGGAGAAGGTACCGTGACACCATCACACGATGGTCCACCATTCCTACCATGATTGTACGTCCGTGCATAAGCCACGTTGGCCACTGGCACGGACTCATATAATATATCATATATATTCACCATATCAGATGTCAGAATAAAATATACTATTAAAATCAGTGTGTTAACCACGACACAGACGAAGAGCCGTGATTGTCCACTGGCTGCCATTACTACAACTGTCTGCAATACTGCCTCGCCCTAACTGTACTCAAACTGAAGGTTTGAGTCATAGATCGCGCACGTACAAAACATGTGCGATTTCCTTTCAACACTCATATAAGACATGTCCGCTATATATCAGACCGATAGCAGATTTATTAGAATCAGCTATATTTCCCCTACAATTTTAGCATATTCAGCTCGTTTTCGACCACGTTGCTAAAATGTCATGAACATTTTTCTGACCTTGGGAGGGAGATCACTCTCAGTCAACGCCGTGTTGGAGAACGTAGATTCCCATGGTGTAACTAATTCAACAATCCACGGCCCAAAACTTAAACTTCAAACACGAGACGTTGACCCAATGTTGACTCAATCTTTTATCAACGTCTACGACGCTGCTCGCGTGTGCTGGATATATACTGTCATTTGAAGATAAACAGTAGTAGCTGGTCACTTGACAAGCAAGCACTTACCGCTGTTTGGCTTTACATGGGAGTAAGCGGACATGCTCTTTGTCGTATCATGCTTGGCAGTACTCGGACATGCTCTTTGTGGTGTCATGTACAACCAAAGAATTTGGATATACAGCTTAGGACACGCTACGCTTCATTGACTTTAGATCACTTTAGGCGTGGTGCGCTTGGCAAATACAACATACTGCTGTGAAAAGTCAAAAGGCAGTATCTGCTCACTTTACACGTTAGAAGATACTGCCTCATGACTTTGCACGGCAGAACATGGATCACACTTCCCAGCAAACACGGTATATTTACCCAATGCTGTTTGGAAGTTGGGCCAGCGTCGTGGACAGTAGACCAACATTAAGCCAGCATTGGTTTAACTCTAGCAGGGCGGGGATTGAACAAATATATATGAAATATATATTTGAATACTAACTTATGTTATGGGTCTACGACCAGTATAAACATTTTAATTCTTTCAGTGCGCGGACCGTCTTTATGTGCCGGAATCTGCGAACGTCAATGAAAATTAATGTGAAATAAAATTTTAAGAATATTTAACGCCTTATTTTATTTAGCTTTTGACCAGTACATATATATATTTAAAAACAGATACAAAAAAATATACACATTATATCATTAAAATATTATATACAACATTGGTCGTGCTGCGTTAGAACAGGCTTATAGAAGCCTCTGCAAGCTAGGCAGCAACTATTTTTATATTCATATATGTACAAAAAGTATAAGCATAAAAATATAAAAAAATACTATACATAATAATATAAGTTTCCCGAGCCAAAACCAGAGATATATTAACTACATATTATTATAAATAGTACCAAAAAACACACTCTGGAAAGCGTAGAAACCTATAAAATAAATACAAGTAGAATATTTTTATAATAAAAATAAGCAAGTTATAATAATTGTCATGCTTTTAACATATACATGCCTATATAAAATTATTACGATTAGTCTAAAAACCATCGGCTGGCATCAGCTCGTAAAGCCGTCGCGCTACCGAAACACAATGTATACATACCAATAAAAGTCGGACACGGTGTTTGTTCGTCAACTGCCAACACATACGTTAGCATCAGAAACATCCGTCGACCTCGCTGTCGAGTCTTTGGAAAAAGTCGGACACGGTGGTTCGTCGACTGCCAACACCTAAGTATGGACATCAGAACCATCCGCCAACCTCGCTGTCGAGTTTTTGGAAGCGTAGCGAAAAGCTTTCCCCCATCAACTCGGTTGCGGTAATATCAATGTAGAGCATATGTTTCTCAGACTAAGTATTATCGTACATCACACCCAGATCAGCAGCAGATTATACCCCATGTACAACGATTGTTGATATCGAAATCAATTATATGTGACTCATACAAAACACCCAACTGTCTTTTAAATGAGCCTAAACTATCTGACATGCGAATATGTTGTGGAAGCTTGTTCCATAGACGAGCTAATCTGTTAAAGTTCATATATTTTTTTGTCATGTTTAAATAAAATAATGTTCCTTTGTTGGCAGACCGTCTGCTGGTATTTGATTGTACAAATTGTAGGTATGTTTTAATGGTAATATCAATTTCACCATGTAGACATTTAAATAGGAAACACAGACCGAGAATTTCTCTGCGGTAACACAATACCAAGGTGACGATATCAATTGCAAGTATAGTTTATTATATTCATTTCTAACACCGAGGCTGCTCTGTATTTTCTGCATGCAATTGAAAAAAACCCGGAATTTATTGAAAAAACAACAAATAATCTGTTTTGAAAATAAAGAAAACCTGGCATAGGGGGGAGTTGCCGGGTTTGGGCTAGCCCAGCAAACACGAGACGTTGTCCCAATGTTGGGCTGACGTTGGGCCATCGTCTACGACGCTGGCCCAACATCAGCCCAACATTGGGACAACGTCTCGTGTTTGCTGGGAGTGCCTTAATCGGACTAGTGTTGTTGCTCACGTCCAAAGCCTACAGTCTGTTTCACCAGATCCTGGGAGTAGCATTTTTCAATTTACTGAGGCGCTATTCATCATTTTTGTGTGCATTTTTTTGGGGTCATTTTTGATCTTCTTCCATCATCACTGAAAATTTTGTGGAATTTCGTTGTGTATTTTGTGACGTAGAATATTTGGCATGTAATACAATTTTTGTTTCACAGTAATGGTGAAATGAGAGCTCTAATTTTGAAAAAAATATTACATGCCAAATGGTATAACTTCCATAATACACTCTAAAATTTTAAACAGCGACCAAGCAAATTAAAAAAAGACTACTCTCAGGATCTGGTGAAACAGACTGTAGAAGGTCATATGACCAATATATTGCCTTCTCTTAATGCACATTTTGGGCAAGAAAACTGTAATAATATTGTCAGATCTAATCATCGAAACCAACATTTTAGGCTGTTATTTTCAGTTTTGCTTTTTTCCGTCTTTGTTTGATACTGAAGATAATTATTTAATTTTAGCGGCTAGAAATGACTAAAGAGTATTACAAGTGGGATACCAGAGAAATTAAACTTTTATTAAAAAACAAAGGTCACTTGATTCACGATTGGACCATTTTTCTCTATTGGTTTTCTCACAAGATAATAAGCGTGTTGAAAAATATGTTGCATCCATGATTAGTGTAGGCCGATACCCTATAGCATTAAATAAACTTCCTTGAGGAATTCAAATCTTGTCTTCGCTCCCAGGGCATTTAGATAAGGATGTTTTGTTAGAAAGCTAGATAGAGATGCTTTGTTAGAAAGATGAGTGAGAAGCGTTGTGCATTGTTCAGATGATTAAATGTTCAAATGATTAAATACGTCTTTCATGACACGGATGCCAATTATTGCAAAATGATGACCTATCACATGATAACATGACGATAATTGGCAATCAGCTGTCATCACTGACCACAGAAGAACAGTCGTGGGTGTGTCAGATCGAATCCAGCCTAACATGACGATAATTGGCAAACAGCTGTCACCGCTGACCACAGAAGAACAGTCGTGTGTGTGAAATCGAATCCAGCCTAACGTTCAGTTGCCGATTGATTCCTTCTAATGTGGGTAATTACAGCAAACAATAACCATGTAACACTTAAAGCGCTGGTACATTTAAATATACACCGAAGGACCAATGTTGTTTTTATTTAAAATCATCATAAATGTCTTAGTTAGCTCTTTCCGCTTCATTTGAATACATCATAATATGTTATAGGTCTACGATCATTATAAATATTTTACTTTTCAGTGCGGGGACCGAATTTAAAAGTCAGAATCTGACGTGTATAGAAATCAGATTCTGACGTCTATAGTCGATCCTCACACTGAAAATAGTTTTAATATGTATTATTAGCAAGTTAAATCATTCATAAATGTGTGTATCAACATGATCATTTGTAAATTTTAGTCTCAAATTAAACACGTATGAGTAAATTTCACCCATTTTATCCCTTTTAAGCGTGAATTTACCATCATCATCCTTATCCACTACAAGCTGAGAAATGCTGTGGCATTTCTCGACTTGCAGTGGATAAAGATGGCTTGAAGTGGGCGCCCAATGAAAATAGATACTGTTATTATTAATAATTTTTGATAATTTTCGTTCTAAAGCCGCCAGATGTAAGAAAAATAAGTCATTCTTCAGAGATGGATAATGATGCTCTGATGCATCGTGAGGCTTTAACGCTTCCATCGCGGGGATCGATTTTTAGACGTCAGAATCTGACGTCTGTAGACGTCAGATTTTGACGTCTATGTAGATCCCCACACAAAAAGAGTAAAATATTTATAATGGCTGTCGACTCATAACATTGATATTCAAACAAGCGAATTAAGACATTTGTGATGATTTCAAATTTTGGTCTCTATAAAATTATTTCAGCGCTTTGAGAGTTAAAGTGGTTTAACCCTTTAATCGCTATAATTATTCAATTTGAATTTTCACCCACTTGAAGTTATGTCTCGCTGACGCGATCCACAACTTCAAGTGAGAGAAAATTATTCAGATTTGACAAAATGGAGGCCAACTGTTTTCAAATATTGCCGATTGATGTCACATTTTACCTTTAACATGTTTAAAAGGTGGTACTTAATATGCTAATAAAAATGAAAACCCGAATATATGCGGTACCGGCGGTTAAAGGGTTCAGATAACTTGGCGGGTAGAGAGTTGGCAGCTCACACTGTGTGAAATATAATTAAATACCTAATTGGTAGTTCAAGCTTTCTCGTTAATATTACAGAAGTCAGCTTTGCACAATGCACAATGGGGCCTTTTGTGAGACATGCTGGGTATTCTTGAGCCCGCGGACAGCGATTCTATTGGTCGACAACTCGCCCTCCACTAATCACAAACTGGGGATATAGGTCAAGTGACAGCAGACTGGTAGTTATATATCTTCATCTTCCCGCGGTCGGCATTTCCCTGCTTCATCTGAGTTCATCACTTCTACATTGAGCATCTCTACTTCCTTCATTCAGGTAGGAAAAAATAGAAGTAACGGGAAAAACAGTTGAGCATCAGATCAATTTATTTGATTGTTTTATTACCATCCACGTCTTATGAAAATAAGTTGTTTATGATGCCGGGTCATTATACAGTAATGAAAATCGTGGCATGCACTATAAAACCGTGCGAAACAGCAGTAATTGCTTACTTTTTAAGTCACCAGCTACTGCTGTTTGCTTTTGTCTGCACCATATATTATTATACTTTTATATTTGGGTACAATAAGAACACTCAGATTGTGAGAGTTTTTATACCGTAGATCTGGTAATATTCGCGAGGTTTTAATTTTCGTGAATTCCGCGAGAATGACAAATTCGAAAATTTAAGAATCTTGTGAAATTCATTATCATTTTAGCGCTACTATCATCTAAATTGATAATTCGCAAATTCTAGGCTTCACTAAAGGTCCCAAAATCACAAATTCGCGAAAATTTAAACACGCAAAAATTACCAGATCTACATCCCAGCAAACATGGCGCGTTGGGCCAATGTTGGTTTGATGTCGTAGACGGTGGCCTAAAAGCAAACTAACATGGTCGCAACGTCTGGGATGTTGTTATACCTTTATATTTGATTACAATTAGAACACTTAGATTGTGAGATTTTATATATATTTCCTTTATATTTTGTAGAATGGCCAGCTTGATTATCATAGTGGTGACATTGGTCATGATGACCAGCCAACTGGCCAGTGGTTGTGACTCGGATCATGCTATGTCGTACTGTAAGTAAAAATGTCTCAAATGTCTCAATATATATGTGCTTTAACCCTTACAACACTAAAATATTGTTGTAGAAACCATGGAGATCAAAGTTTTTTTTCAATTTGAATCATCACGAATGTCTTCAGTCAGCTATTTCTGCTTCATTTAAATAGCTATGATATGGGTCTATGGCCATGATAAATATTTTCATTGCGGGAATCGACTTTATACGTCAGAATCTGTTTTCTAAAGTCGGTCCCCGCACTGAAAGAGTTACGTTATGATGTGTTTGTTCCTATTTTTATGGCATTTAGTTCATAATGCATTCGTTTTTATTATGTACGTTTTATTTTATCATACAAGCTATGATGCGTGTAGAGTATTAGACTTGGTCTTAGTCGTCGAGCTAAATAAATCAAGCTTGATTTCAATGAAATTTTGTAAATACTATTTTCTAGTCATTTAATATCTATCTTGAAAATTCGCAGAAGTGATGTCAGATTGTCTAGCTTTTGATATTCTTACTGGTTAAAGATGTCTGCAGGAAAGTCAGAGATCGCGGGCTCGCTCGCTGCTCTGGGATTCAGGTTTCAAGGGAACAATTACGTTTCCTCCCCGCTCACTCGAGATTCAGTATTGTGGGGAGCCTCCGTGACCGAGACATAGCGTGCTTGGCCTCAGACCGTCAGGACTCGAATTTCTAATTCTGTGTCTGAAGGACTGTGTAATCTCATTCCTCTCACCATGCTCAGAAGCTTCTCTTGGCTCAGTTTAGCCTATAGATGTGCACAGAACTTAAAACCCCATTCATTCATTCGTCTGACCGACTGCACATGTATTTATGTCATTTAAGTTATAATGCATATGCTAATATAATAAATTTTCTGGAAATTACCCAACCATAGTGATTCTATAGCATGATTCACATCGACCATGGTGAATGATGTTTGCTGATTTCTCAGTCAGTTCTCAACGATTTTTTGTGTGTGAAGATGCGCTAGCCATATAACACAATAACTGTTCCTTCTCTCTATTTCTAGCTTCCGGGAGACCTATGGGCTTCATCATTGCTGATCGTGCAGTTCCAGACACGGCGTTCACGGCATCATCTACCCTAAATGCTGCTTATGCTCCCTACAAGGCACGGATGGATAACTACCTAACTAGTGAATGTCATTGGTCTGCTGCTGGTCAGTACATCTACTGTGATGGTCATCTGATTTAACACTTTTCCCGCCATATTTTTAAAATTTTATCCACTTGAAGTTGTGTCTCGCTACCGCGACCCACAACTTCAAGTGGCTGAAAATTACTCATATTTATCTAATTTGAGCACAAGTATTTGCAAGTATTGATGTTTAGACACACATTTCTCAATATATGATATGGTTAATATATATTCTCCAGAACAGCATCCATGACATTTTTAATGTTATTTTAGCATATATCAGGTCGCACCATTTACAATAACTGAATCTTTCCTGTGTATTTCCCTGTAAATCTATAAAAAAATTCACTTGAAATATCAGCAAAAATCATCCATCATTGGCAACTCAGTCATGACAAAAAATCTTCATCTTTATGAGTAAGCTCGCACAAAAATAATTTATTGATAGCATACATTTATCCATGTTAAATTTAAAAACACTGCCACCAGATAAGGTATATTATTGTATTTTATATGTAGCTTATAATACGCCAATCGCCAAAAAATATTGATTATTTTATAAATTTATCAATGTTGCAATAGTAGGCCTACATGTAGGCTACTATTGATTGATTGCTTGGTTGATTGATTGATTGATTGATTAGATTGAATGATTATTTGATTAATTGATTGATTAATTGATTGATTGATTGATTGATTGATTGATTGATTGATTGATTGATTGATTGATTGATTGATTGATTGATTGATTGATTGATTGATTGATTGATTGATTGATTGATCAATTGATTATATTGATTATATTGATTGATTGATTGTTTGTTTGATAGATTGATTGATTGATTAGATTGATTGACTGATTGATTGATTGATTGTCTGTTTTATTTATTTATTTATTTATTAATTTTATTTATTGATTGTCTGTCTCATTGATTGATTGATTGATTGATTGATTGATAGATTGATTGATTGATTGATTGATTGATTGATTGATTGATTGATTGATTGATTGGTTGATTGATTGATTGATTGATTGATTGATTGATTGATTGATTGATTGATTGATTGATTGATTGATTGATTGATTGATTGATTGATTGATTGATTGATTGATTAATTGTCTGTTTTATTTATTTATTTATTTATTGATAAATTATTTTATTTTTTATGTTTTTGTTTATCACCGCAGCCAGAACGATTATGTTGTTGGTCGTGTTGACTGTTTGTTTGTTGTCTGTCTGTCCGTCCGTCCGTCCGAAAATGTAAAGGTAATGAACGAATTTTCATGAAATTTTACCAGAAGTGTGTCTCCGGCCAAGGGACAAATGATAAAATTTAGGGTTTGATCTGAATCATGATCTGTATCCAGGATCTGGATTACGATCCGGGTTCCAGTGATTTGCATGAAGCTTTTATCAGAGGTGTAGCGTACGTGTCTCGTGCCGAGACATTAATAATCATCCATTTATTTCGGCGGAGGTTTCCAGTCTCCGACTGAGTGACTAGTTTACCTATTGTTTCTTCCAGTTGGCGAAGACCCCCCTCATTACGTGGAAGTTGACATTGTAACCCCCGCAATGGTGTTCGGGATAGTGATCAAAAAAAGTTGTGACATTGACAACCAGTACACGAAGGCGTACAAAGTACAAGTTGCCAGCAACGGAGTGTGGAAAACCATCCATGAAGAGGTGAGATATACCTGGAAAAATTATATATTAACCCAATTTTTTATTCTAATGCTGGTCTACGTCACTGAGCCAACATTTAATCAACATTGTTTCAACGCGGCGTGTTTGGTCAGATCATGATCTGAGACCCTTATTGTAATATATGAATAGAAACACTCACCAGCTGGCTCTGACATGCGTCATCTGGTGAATCAAGGGGAAACCACTTCTATTATCTAAATAATAGATCTAAATCTATATAATAGAATGGTCGTGATGATCATTATTAGATTAAATTGCTGCAGTTTTAACAAGTCCTGTGCAACACCATACTACGTTAGCTAACCACCCACCACAATGCAGCATGCATTGTGAAGTCTCAGGCCTTATGGATTTAATTCTAATTACAACGTTGATTTTTTAAAGTTTTTTTTTTCAATTTGAAAGCATCATAAATATCTTAGTTAGCTCTTTCTGCTTCATTTGAATACCTGTGCTATGGGTCTACGGCCATTATAAATATTTAAATTCTCTCAGTGCGAGGACCGTCTTTAGACGTCAGATTCTGACGTCTAAAGACGGTTCCTGCACTGAAATATCTGTTCCTCGTGTATAATAAACAGATGCATATATTACAGAATTAAAGCTCAAAAGCCATGCAATTGTGATGAGAGCATGGTTAAAATGATAAAAATATGGTGTCTAAGGTTAAACCCTAAACCTTTCAGCGCGGGGATCAAAAAAATAAACTATATATAATGGTCGTAGATCATAAATAGGTATTCAAACGAAGCCAAAAACGCTGACTATGCCATTTATGATGAATTCAAATTGAAAAAAGCCTTTGATCTCCAATTTCATGGCATCCGAGTTTTTTGGTAGGCAGCGCGAGTGTCGTTTTTACACAGCTGGCTGTGGAAACAAAATGGCGGTCAGTGTGACAGGGCCTCGCGCAGTAAATGAGTTAGGCGTCCCAGTCATACCGGGTAAGTGCTACCAAAAAAAAAGAAAATTCGCAAATTCTAAATTTCGTGAAAAGTCCCAAAATCAGAAATTCGCGAAAATTTAAACACGCGAAAATTACCAGTTCTACAGTATAACATGTTTTGTTGTAGGATGTGATGAGTTACAGTTTTGGAGGGACCACCCACATTTCCTGGTTTGCCGCCCCAGTTTTCAACCATCATTGGAGAGTCATTGTCACCGACTGGGCTAAACATCCATCTATGAAATTTGAATTGATTGGCTACGTTTGAGAAGAAACAATCAAAACCAACAGCAAATAAAATAGTTAAACTATAAGCCTAATATCCCTCAATCTTTTTGTAAATCATGGCCTTTTTTTCTTCTGCCAAGAACAGGGGGGTTTCAACGGAATTTAGCCATGAAGATCTTATATATTGTTGGTGATAAAACTAAAAAGAATGCAAACTGAAATTATTCAACCATCACAATCGCATCTTCGCTATGTGGAAATGTGCAAATAATTTGTGCAGATATCGCCAGAAAATAAAAATGGGCCACAGCACACGCAAAAACATCTGAAAACCTGTACTGAAAATAAATTCACTACAATATTGGTATGTGCCGGTATTTTTTGAAGATTCAACTGAAATTCGAAGTGACCGCCACGGTAGTTGCATGCGCATCAGGCTATTGCTATTTGTAGTAGCCATTTATTGTTATGGGGATGGTATGGGGCTTTACGCCTTTTGTTATATAGCGCTACGTGTTTTCAGATTTGAGTGTTTGTGGGCTTGTTTTATCAACATCGTATTATCTTCTCTTATACTATATTGTATTGTGAAGCCTTGTATTCTGTATGTTACTTTATATTGAGCTGCTTGGAAAAAACCGTCAGTGGTATTTTGCTTTGCAATTTGGTAAATACCACATTAAAATAAACTAATACTTATTTTATTTTGTTTCGAATGGTTAAAATGATATAACACTGTTATGTAATTGTGTGTAATAAAGGTGTAGCGCTTATGGGTTCTAAATAAAATAGTCTGTTGAAAGAAAATATCAATTTTATAATTTGTAAACATCTTTTTTGGAACCTAATGTAATTTTCGCTTCGAATTAAAATAGCATCATTTTCTTTGTGAAATTGCCCAGGTTGACATCCAAAACACAAAAGCCATTGAACCAATGCTGGTTTAATGATGGACTAGCGTCGTGGACGGTGGGACAACATCAAACCAGTATAGGATCAATTTCTCGTGTTTCCTGGGTATCATGATGTAGCAGAAAAACAAATAATTGTGAATCACTAATTGTTTTTGCATTTGAAATAAAACCATAACTGACAAACCTATGCCATTATTTCTTCCTCTTGTGAAATATTTTCTTTTTCTCCGGAGGGTCATGGGCTGTGTCTTCCACATGGCCCGAGGGAGAAAATAACTAGGCAGGGCTGATATAGGCCCAACGGTCATGGGCTGTATCGTCCCAACGGCCAGAGGGGGGAATATAACTAGACAGGGCTGATATAACTAGGTGGGCTGATATATAACTGGGCAGGGCTGATTAATAACTAGACAAGACTGATATATAACTAGGCGGGATAATATATAACTAGTCAGGGCTGATATTTAACTAGGTAGGGTTAATATATACCTAGGTAGAGCTGACATAGAACCAGATAGGGCTGATATATAACTAGGTATAGGCTGATATAGAACCAGGTAGGGCTGATATATAACTAGGTAGGGCTGATATAGAACCAAGCAGGGCTGATATATAACTAGGCGGGGATGATATAAAACTAGGCAGTGCTGATATATACCAGGTAGGGATGATATATAGCTAGGTAGGGATAATATATAACTGAGCGGGGATAATATATAGCTGGGCAGGGCTGCAATAGACCCAAGCTAAATTTTTAAATCCACGATATTATGCATGGTGACGTCATTAATTTGTGGTACGTAGCTTGTCATATCATAAGATAAGTTCTGTCGTCAAAGTTAGCAGATACATACTCCCTTTCAAGTAAGCAGATAATGTCGGCTTCGCAAAGCAGGACATAAGGTCTTCAATATACCAACATTGAATCAACATCCCCCGGTAGACCCCCCCCCCCCCCCTGAAGGTAAAGATACTAATATGAAGACTTTTAGGGGAATATTTCCTGAATGTGAATACAGTCATATCATTCGTTTTCGTGACATTTCAGACAGACGGAAGCTGGATTACATGCACATTATGTATTGGCAGCTAGTGATAGCACATCCTCTTCCAAAAGATTTGGAACGCAATCAGCCTGATCGATTTTCAAACAGGGCCCTCTGCTCCTTGATCATGTTGATGATGTTGGCCGTTAATCTTGAGCATGTCTGTACTCATCGCTAATTAAAGATAGTATAGTTAATGTCGTGATCACGTTTTTTACAAGGAAAGTAGAAGCACTAGTATAATCATACTAACCAAAATAGGCAATGATGGTGGAACATTATTATGTCAGATATTGGAGTATAATAAATGACTGAGTATGTTTTTGATAACAGTCTATATCAACGTGAATTACGCGCAGGTCGACGTGTACTTCGTGTACCTTCACATATCAGTGTGTGGCCTGCATGACTCTGATGTGTACCGTATACATCCCCACTGTTGAATCAGTGAGTAATCTAACGAATCAGTTTACCAATATAATATATGTGATCATATTCATATGCATGAACCATATTGACCTGATGCTTCACTGCTATCCATGATAGCAGTGATAATAAATCTTAAGCAATTGTGTTTGATGTACAGATTTTCTAATTTAATAGATCCATGCCCTAAAAAATCTAGAAATATATATATATAAGACCTTCTTTATATAAATTTCCAGTGGCTTTTTGTTAATTTTCTTTGTATGTATTCGGAATCTATGCCCTCAAAAATGTATAAAATGAAAGAAGATTGTGTAATTCAGTCAAGTATTGGCAAAACTATGCACAATTTATATTTCCCTACCTTTTCTTTGGCGGCCATATTGAATGACGTCATGTCCTCACCACCCCAAATGCCAGTCCCATTGAAACACATGTAAACTGCTTCAATTCCACAGGCCGATTTCACCATTTTTCACCCTATTAGATATTTAGTGTGACATATCAGGATAAAGCTTGAGATGTCCTTGTTCGAAAACAGGCCCGCTATGGGTATGCTTACCAGACAGATTTTGAGCTACGCCCCCTAGCGTTTGAAAAGGTCACTACTGTTAAAATTGGGCTATAATCAGTACTCTCCTTCACAAAACAGACACACATCATTTTAACCCGCTGTATCCCTGCGAGGTTATCATGAAACAGTTATATCTGATATCCTTAACAAAGAAGATAACGTGTGCTTATTAAATATTCACCAAATTATAACTTATAATTTTATTTTGTTTCACTAGAGGTTGGAACAGCCGCAATAAAAATATTTTGTGTGATGATTCCATCATTAGTGGACACTTCCCTGGATTTCGGCTTATTTAGGGTGGTGAGACCATATAATATGCTTTTAAGCGCAGTGAGAATTTGTTATCTGCCCATACCTCGGGACCCTACTGGACATGTAAACGGGTAGATATATGTAAATAACCATCCGAACCCCCAAAAAATTATATCAAAAGGTTTCTCAACGGTTTTCTAACCTACTGAATATAGTGAATTCTAAAAAAAATCTATCAAAATCTGACCCATAAAAGCCAGTCCCTTTAATTTGAAAAGTGACGTTGAACAACCAAGCATTTCCTTTCTTTTTATTCCAGAGCTATATGAGGCCATTGGCACCAGGTTATAATAAAATGCATGTTTTCATAACTGAATAAATTTCACATTTCCTGTTACCTTTAAGGAAGTGTCTATTTACCCCGTCACGGGGTGTGCAAGAAGACTAAAACCCTTATTTAACCCGACGATGACAACCAATCAAAATCGTTCTTTCAATGCCCTGCTGTCAATGTTTGTTTCTGGCGCTCATTCACGGAACTGAATAGCCTACACCAAGACCTTATCAAAATGAACAGGTAAGTTATGCCGCGTAAAATAAACTTGTACAAATGTAAATATATCCCTGACTCCTGACAACTATTATCACTTGCAACATTTACAAAAGATATGAAAGCTGGATTACTACCAAATATTATGTGAATTGGCAACTACACGTATTATCGTCCGTGGCCGCATTTGATTTATGCTAAATTTCCATACAAACAGTAGTCGCAACAGGTTTGATTACGACGCCCGCTGTGCATTTTACATTGCTTAGTATCTGAGACATTTACCCAAGGTTACTTTATTGTTGGTCCACCGTCTACGACACTGGGCCAACATTAAACCAACATTGGGTAAATCTATAGTCAACTTAATGACGGGGAATGTCGGCCGCAGGTCCAGGCGGGGGTGGGGGGACGGCCCCGTTTTTTTCGACACATCATTTAAAAAGCCACCTAAATTGACTTCAGCATACCAACAAAAACTTGAGGGCCGGCACCAAGCCCCCCCCCCCCGCCACTTTTTTTTACAAATCCTGAAAAACAACCTGGGCTAAATAACAATGCAAACTTTCTTATATAACCCACATAAAAACAAGTGTGTCATAAAGCTATTTCATTCTTCGTCTTCAACCCACATAAACTCACCCGGAATAATATGTGGCCTACTTATTTAACCCACAACAAAGCATCCAGGCTAAATAACTATTTCCACATCAAACAACCCGGGCTAAATAACAATTCCAACCTTCTTATTTAACCCGCAATTAAGAATCCAGACTATATACCTATTTCAACCTTTGTATTTAGCCCACAACAAAGCATCTGGGTTATAAACGTTTACAGCCTTCTTATTTAACCTACAGAAAAGCAGCTGGGTAATATAGAACTATCTCAACCTTCATATTTCATTCACACAAAATCCACCGGGCTAGATAATTATCCCAACCTTCTTATGTAGCCCACAGAGAATCACATACTGGGCTATTTACCTATTTGAACCTTCTATTTGACCCAAACAAAAGGTAGTAGGTTTTACATCTTTTCAACCGACATATTTAACCCACGGAAACATCCCGGGCTAAGTAACAATACAAACCTTCTTATCTAACCCACATAAAACAAGTGGGTTATAGAGCTATTTCAATCTTCGTCTTCAACCCACATCAAATCACCGTGAATAAAAAACTATGTCAACCTATGTACCTATGTACTTATTTAACCCACAACAAAGCATCCAGGCTAAATAACTATTTCCACATCAAACAACCCGGGCTAAATAACAATTCCAACCTTCTTATTTAACCCGCAATTAAGAATCCAGACTATATACCTATTTCAACCTTTGTATTTAGCCCACAACAAAGCATCTGGGTTATAAACGTTTACAGCCTTCTTACTTAACCCACAGAAAAGCAGCTGGGTAATATAGAACTATCTCAACCTTCATATTTCATTCACACAATATCCACCGGGCTAGATAATTATCCCAACCTTCTTATGTAGCCCACAGAAAATCACATACTGGGCTATTTACCTATTTGAACCTTCTATTTAACCCAAACAAAAGGTAGTAGGTTTTATATCTTTTCAACCGACATATTTAACCCACGGAAACATCCCGGGCTAAGTAACAATACAAACCTTCTTATATAGCCCACATAAAACAAGTGGGTTATAGAGCTATTTCAATCTTTGTCTTCAACCCACATCAAATCACCGTGAATAAATAACTATGTCAACCTATGTACCTATGTACTTATTTAACACGCAACAAAGCATACAGGCTAAATAACTATTTTCACATCAAACAACCCGGGCTAAATAACAATTACAAACCTTCTTATTTAACCCGCAATTAAGAATCCAGACTATATACCTATTTCAACCTTCGTATTTAGCCCACAACAAAGCATCTGGGTTATAAACGTTTACAGCCTTCTTATTTAACCCACAGAAAAGCAGCTGGGTAATATAGAACTATCTCAACCTTCATATTTCATTCACACAAAATCCACCGGGCTAGATAAGTATCCCAACCTTCTTATTTAGCCCACAGAAAATCACATACTGGGCTATTTACCTATTTGAACCTTCTATTTAACCCAAACAGCCGGTAGTAGGTTTTATATCTTTTCAACCGACATATTTAACCCACAGAAACATCCCGGGCTAAGTAGCAATACAAACCTTTTTATATAACCCACATAAAACAAAGTGGGTTATAGAGCTATTTCAATCTTCGTCTTCAACCCACATCAAATCACCGTGAATAAAAAACTATGTCAACCTATGTACCTATGTACTTATTTAACCCACAACAAAGCATCCAGGCTAAATAACTATTTCCACATCAAACAACCCGGGCTAAATAACAATTCCAACCTTCTTATTTAACCCGCAATTAAGAATCCAGACTATATACCTATTTCAACCTTTGTATTTAGCCCACAACAAAGCATCTGGGTTATAAACGTTTACAGCCTTCTTACTTAACCCACAGAAAAGCAGCTGGGTAATATAGAACTATCTCAACCTTCATATTTCATTCACACAAAATCCACCGGGCTAGATAATTATCCCAACCTTCTTATGTAGCCCACAGAAAATCACATACTGGGCTATTTACCTATTTGAACCTTCTATTTAACCCAAACAAAAGGTAGTAGGTTTTATATCTTTTCAACCGACATATTTAACCCACGGAAACATCCCGGGCTAAGTAACAATACAAACCTTCTTATATAACCCACATAAAACAAGTGGGTTATAGAGCTATTTCAATCTTTGTCTTCAACCCACATCAAATCACCGTGAATAAATAACTATGTCAACCTATGTACCTATGTACTTATTTAACACGCAACAAAGCATACAGGCTAAATAACTATTTTCACATCAAACAACCCGGGCTAAATAACAATTACAAACCTTCTTATTTAACCCGCAATTAAGAATCCAGACTATATACCTATTTCAACCTTCGTATTTAGCCCACAACAAAGCATCTGGGTTATAAACGTTTACAGCCTTCTTATTTAACCCACAGAAAAGCAGCTGGGTAATATAGAACTATCTCAACCTTCATATTTCATTCACACAAAATCCACCGGGCTAGATAATTATCCCAACCTTCTTATTTAGCCCACAGAAAATCACATACTGGGCTATTTACCTATTTGAACCTTCTATTTAACCCAAACAACCGGTAGTAGGTTTTATATCTTTTCAACCGAAATATTTAACCCACAGAAACATCCCGGGCTAAGTAGCAATACAAACCTTTTTATATAACCCACATAAAACAAAGTGGGTTATAGAGCTATTTCAATCTTCGTCTTCAACCCACATCAAATCACCGTGAATAAATAACTATGTCAACCTATGTACCTATGTACTTATTTAACACACAACAAAGCATACAGGCTAAATAACTATTTCCACACCAAACAACCCGGGCTAAATAACAATTCCAACCTTCTTATTTAACCCGCAATTAATAACCCAGATTATATACCTATTTCAACCTTCGTATTTACAACAAAGCATCTGGGTTATAAACATTTACAACATTCCCATTTACCCACAGAAAAGCAGCTGGGTAATATATACTTATCTCAGCCTTGATATTTTATCCACACCAAATCCACCGGGTTAGATAACTATCCCAACCTTCTTATTTAGCCCACAGAAAATCACCTACTAGGCTATTTAACTATTTGAACCTTCTATTCACCCAAATAAAAGCAAGTAGGTTTTAGGCCTATAACTTTTCAATCGACATATTTAAAGGTACCCAGATTGAAAAAATAATATGTTCTATTTGTGTTACTCTACATAATGAAATTGTTAAAATTTGATTTTTTTTAGTTTTAAACATGTTCAAATTATTTTTTATTTGATATATTTCTATTTCTCGCTGAATAGGGATAACAATTGTGTAAATGGGGCGTTTCTGTGATGAACGTCACAGATTTCGTCACATTATATTTACACAAATGTTCATTTATGGTAACATTAAGAGTACCAGTTCACATGTACACCCCATTTTCAATAATAATTTGCTATCATGAAATTTTTGTTCCCATGATAACCAGATAAAAACATTTCTCACAATGTTATAAACGTTTACAACATTCCCATTTAACCCACCGAAAAGCAGCTGGGTAATATGGAACTATCTCAACCTTGATATTTTATCCACACCAAATCCACCGAGTTAGATAACTATCCCAACCTTCTTATTTAGCCCACAGAAAATCACCTACTGGGCTATTTAACTATTTGAACCTTCTATTCACCCCAAATAAAAGGAAATAGGTTTTATATCTTTTCAACCGACATATTTAACCCACAGAAACATCCCGTGCTAAATAACAATACCAACCTTCTTATTATAACCCACATAAAACAAGTGGGTTATAGAGCTATTTCAATCTTCGTTTTCAACCCACATCAAATCACAGTGAATAAATAACTATGTCAACTTATGTACTTATTTAAAACACAACAAAGCATACAGGCTAAATAACTATTTTCACACCAAACAACCCGGCTAAATAACAATTCCAACCTTCTTATTTAACCCGCAATTAATAACCCAGATTATATACCTATTTCAACCTTCGTATTTAGCCCACACCGAAGCATCTGGGTTATAAACATTTACAACATTCCCATTTAACCCACCGAAAAGCAGCTGGGTAATATAGAACTATCTCAACTTTGATATTTTATCCACACCAAATCAACCGGGTTAGATAACTATCCCAACCTTCTTATTTAGCCCACAGAAAATCACCTACTGGGCTATTCAACTATTTGAACCTTCTATTAACCCCAAATAAAAGCAAGTAGGTTTTAGGCCTATAACTTTTCAACCGACATATTTAACCCACAGAAAACATCCCGGGCTAAATAACAATACAAACCTTCTTATATAACCCATATAAAACAAGTGGGTTATAGAACTATTTCAATCTTTGTCTTCAACCCACATCAAATCACCGTGAATAAATAACTATGTCAACATATGTCCTTATTTAACCACAACAAAGCATCCCGGCTAAATAACTATTTCCACATCAAACAACCCAGGCTAAATTACAATTCTAACCTTCTTATTTAACCCGCAATTAATAACCCAGACTACATTGTATATACTTATTTTAACCTTTGTAGCTTCCAGACCACAGAAAATCTATTTAGCCCAAACAAAAGCAAGTAGGTTTTATAGCTTTTCAACCGACATATTTATTTAGCCCACAGAAAACAACCCGGGCTAAACAACAATTCCACTCTTCTTTATGCCTACACATAATAAAGCATCCAGACATATTTTAACCTTATTTAGCCCACTACAATGCACCTGGGTTTTATAATATTACTACCTTCTTATTTAACACACAGAAAAACAGCTAGGTTTCAGAATGATTTTCCTTTAATCTACAACAAATACACCGGGCTAGATAACTATCCCAGCCTTCTTATTTGACCCACAAAAAAATCACCTGGGATAATAAACTATTTAAACCTTATTTAACCTACAGGAAAAACAGCTGGTTATAGAAATATTTTCGTATTTAATCCACACCAATTCCATTGGGTTAAATAACTATTCCAACCTTTCTTATTTAAACCACAGAAAAGCAGCAGGGTTATTTCAACATGTCTGAGCAAGTTAATCTACAGTATATCTGGTGCAAAATGCTCGCTATGAGCGCTAGAACATAAATCGTTGTTGCTACACAGTACACCTACGTAGCAGAATTGCGTTTTCGTAATGATTAAATTGTGCTATAGTGATATTTGTTTTTGTTTTCTTTGTACAGGATAAAGGTACAGCGATACAATTTTTAGATCATTCTCCTGGAGACACAATTGCCCCGTGTACAGATGATACAGTAGTGTATGAGTGATAAATGTAGATATGACTATGTACCTAATTTATGTGTTACCCAACACATATTTAGGTTCTTGTAGTTATTATATTGTATTTTTTCTATCAACATATTAAATGCAAATTTCAAATTTAATCACCACGAATAGAACATATTAAAAAAAAAAATATGTTTCATTGATCCACTCATTATTTTATTTTCAGCAAGACGCCAGTGGTTTTAGAAGAAGATATATGGACACTCTATATGAACACTCAAAGTCACTGGCTATTTTTGTTTTATCTGTATAAGAAACATAAACAAGATCTACATTATTTTATGTGTAATATGATTTTCTTCGTGTTTAAAATTTAATAAATGCAATTGCAACATTTGTAATTATTATTATCTCATCATTAACTTTATAATATTATTGAATGTGTTCACATGGTCGCAGAGTGACACAAAAGTTATCCACAAAAAGATTACCTGCTTCTTGTCTGTACATTATCAAATTCTCTAGTAGCTATACCTACTACCATAATATCGTTCCGGGACAATTGTAAACAAAACACTAAATTCTAATACTTCCATTTGTATCAATTAAACAGAATAGTAGGCCTACCTCCTACACTTTTCGCCACCCAATAGAATACTAGTAAATGTACACAGTAGTAAAATACAGAAAATATGTGCCCCTGAGCCCCTGTTGAAAGGAAAATAAGATGTGTTTTCGCTATGAGGCGAAAATGAATGCATCTCTGCCAAGTATTTTAATTGACAATCACTACAAATCATTACGCTATGACCAAAACCTTTTCATTTCGTACTCAGGCAGGTAAGTGCCTACATACAAAAGTATGAGGAATACGGACTAGCGGTACTTAGGATTACGCGTTTGACTTTTTGGAAAAAAAAAAATTCACCATACATTCTATAGTTCCTCAAATATTATTATAAATAAGTATAATTAACATAATGCTATTTTAAAACTTTTTGGTAGATCATAAATGGTACCTTGGATAAAGGCAAGAATAACTTAATTTAAACAACCGATGATTATAGTGTTCACTTTGCCTTAATCAGTCTTAATACAAGGACAAATTGAACAGATTGTTACTACTTCCAGAAACTAATAGTCGTCACAGACAGGAGGAGGATAAACAATGGGCCTACTCATAAAACAGAAGGCGAATAGTATAAATTCATTCACAAATATGTATTTTTTGTTTATAACTAAATGTAATAATGATAACAGTAATTTGAAACATGTATTGCAGTTATATCGTGCGCTCACTATGTGACCTCGGGAAAAAGTCATCGCCATGGAGTGGTATAAAAAAAAATATACTTTAGGACTAAAATCTGATTTAACCCATCAACATTGCCTAGTTGAAAACAGGTCAGACGTTTCACTAACTGATTAAAAATATTCACTTTTGATGACCCACATACCTTAGAACGTTGGCAAAATAAATATGAATTCATTAATGTCTAGATAGTTTAACACTTACAATGCTGAAATATTTGCGTATCAACCATGGAGACCAATGAGTTGTTCCAATTTGAAATCATCACAAATAGCTTAGTTAGCTCTTTCTGCTTAATTTGAATATCTATGTTATGGGTTTATGGTCATTACAATTAGCTAATTCCTTCAGCGCGGGGGTCGTTTACGTCTATAGACGGTCCCCGCACTGAAAGGGTTGAGAATAATTTAGGGAAAATATCACGGTAAAATATAAGCTTCGAGCGTCCCCACCATAGCGATATAGTGGCCAAAATTAGACAGTATGTCAAAGCTAGTAGGCTATAGACTAAACCAACTGAGAAGTTTCGCTCACTTAGCAATAATATTTACCTTGACGACCCCAACCTTAGAACCATACTGCGCATGCGGGTGGTCCTACGACATGTGTTCAGTAAATAGTGACGACTCGCCTACTTTAATATTGGGTGGTCGGCGTTGCAGATGCTGAAATGCCTACTGGTCGTGTTCACTGGGAAGAGACGGATGGAGGGAATAATGTAGGTGGGTCGTTGTGATTCGCTGAGTAAACATTTGGGGCGCCTAATACAAAGACAGGCATGCGCAATAAGGTCAACTTCGACAGGAGTGGGTCTATCGCAACGTAAATATTTTGATTTAGTGAAGTATAGCAACTCACCAACTTTAAACCATAACTGACATGTGAGTAGACTGAATAATAATCGGATAGGATAGATTACTTTATAGGCCTACACACATACTTGACCTCGCTTAGTATTGGTTAGTTTTGATAATATTATGTAATATAACATAAAAAAACACTTAATTATCATATTCCTGGTTATTATCAGAAGAGTGGACAGGCATGTACATCGATCGAGAGATCATCCACAGTCACTCGTCATACGGACCCTCGGGCCAATGCACAGGCCCACTTCTTAGTGCAGAAGCATTCATTATTTAATTCGAAATAAACATACATGTATTTAGTGTGTAACAAACCCCGTCTTCTCATCCCTGAGAGATGAGGTTTACCCAGTGTGCAGTGGGCCCCTCGTCCCAAACTGGGCCTAAAATATGAGATTTACCCAGTGTGCAACCAGCTTCTCATCCATCCTAATTATCGTATCCCTGCGCATGCACTTATATTCGAAAATGCACTTAGTTTTCGAAAATAAGTGCATGCACTTATATTCGAACATAAAGATAAATTTTAAATTTATTCCAATTCGTTAAAATCGTAATTATTTGATTTCTTCCAATCCAAGGTAAACTGAGTTAACGCTAGTAATCACTGGGACAGTTACTTTGAAGTTACCTTGCAGGAGGGGGTACTGGGATGATTGCTAGTAGTAGTACTTTTCGCCCCCATTCGGGGAGGGTCATTAGGGATCTGTTTCGTCTGTTGGATGCTGTTACGGCATTGTACGGAAGCACTAGTCTACAGCAATCATCCAAGGGCAGCTGCAGCCTCCTCGTATCTGGCAATAATCTTCGGGCGGATTGCCAGTGGCGTACCCTGGTTCCTCTGCTCAACAGCGGAGCCAATGCAGCACCCGCATCAGTGCTGGCGCTGATGTAGGCTGTGGTAGCCTTAATTAACCGGCAATAGCGTGTTTGACATTAGGTCTCTCACGTGGGATGAATGGAGTTACCCAGAGGGAGAGATCCTTCCTATTGTTACTCTGGGGACTATCCGACCTGAGGATAGCGGAGCTGCGCAAAATACCACAGAGTTTCATCATTAAATTGTACAGCGAAACTCAAGTCTCCGGCCGTCTGGGCATGTCTGGGGGTATATCCCCTAGACATGCCCAGAACCCCTTATCGGGCGAGCGAAGGAAAACGCTCACAATAACCCACCATGCCCTATCACCCCCACCCTCACATTATCATCTGTACATCATTCATCTCATCAATTGACTACAACGTTTTTATCGTATTGCAATGTCACTTAAAAGACCTTTTGTGCCGAAAAGTGACGTAAAGCAAAGATTTACTACTACTACTACCTTGCAGGAGTGACTCCGCGAAATAAATGTTGACACTACCTGAACTGTTATATCACACCTCATTTGTACCCACTTTTCAGCTATCATACCCATACCATATCGCTTTGACGCCTTGAACTGTTGGCGCATATCTGTATTATGGGGCAATTCTCTCCTAATATCTTCCCGTTATTGAATAATAAAAAATAATTTTGTAGTTTGTGTTTACGATCAACATTTAAAAAAAATTATTATGGGCATTAACTAGTAATAGTCTATAAGTCAATATACTCATATTATTATTATTCTCACCTGATGTCTTGAGTTACACCGTGGTACGCGTAGTAATTTTCGAATATAAGTGCATGCACGTAATATTCGAATATAGTTGCATGCACTTATAAACGAACAAGGATATTTTTGGAGAAATGACATTCGAATTTCACTTATAAGTGAATGCACGTTTATGCGCGTGGATACGGTAAGGATGAGGTTTAGCCAGTGTGGAATGGGCACCTCACCCCTTCTAATATATGAGGTCTACATAGTGTGCAGTCAGCCCCTCATTATTGACACTGCATCAGAGATGATGTTTACCCAGTGTGCAGTGGGCCCCTCATCCCTGAGAGATGAAGTTTGCCAGTGTGCAACCAGCCCCTTCTAAGGATTAGGTTTAGCCAGTGTACAATGAACCCCCCCCCCCTCCCCCCTGAGAGATGAAGTTTACCTTCTGTGCAGTGGGCCCCTCATCCCTTCCGAGAGATAATGTTTACAAATCCTAGTGTGGAGTTGGCCCCTCATACCCACCTGAGTGTTGAGGTTTACCTAGTGTGCATTGGCCCCTCATCCCTCCTGAGAGATGAAGTTTACCTAGTGTGCAGTGGGCACCTCATCCCTGACTCTGCCTGAGAGATGAAGTTCACCCAATCTGCAACCAGCCCACCCTACAGCCCCTACTTCTCCCTGAGATGAAGCTCACCAGTGTGCGACCAGCCTCTCATCCCTCCTAAGAGATAAGGGTTTTCCAGTGTGCAATAATAACACAATAATAAAACAATGATTTTTAAAACTTTGATTACTATCAAAGTATTTTGCTAATTTTCTCTCTAACTCCCATTTATCCACCTAGCTTTTCTAGCGTAGATAGCGTTGGGCCTAAGTTTCGTAAATATCTGCTTTTAAAATTCATCTGTCTAAAAATATTTCAATTTGTAGCATTTGCTGGGTCTAGCTACAGAAGAAAATATATCATACACATGTGTGGCACCAGATGGTTAACATGGTTAATATGGGAGCAATTTCATACTCTAGCCACCAGAGGATTATTATATAAGACAACACTTCATACTCCAGCCTCCAGACAGTTAAAGCGACGCAATCAGGCTAAAATCATAAAAAATCCTTAATTTTATTTTGGCTTCTTAATATGGCCATAATATGTGAACATGTCCATAGACAAGTATTAAGTATGTTTTTTTAAATTTTGTGTTGCGCATTTACCAGTTAAGCGAGAAATAAATACGCAATTTAATTTCAGACATGCATGTTTAAAATAAGAAATACAGAAATAACTGATAAACGGTGTTTTCCGCAGCCTTGCTACGTTGCCACAGCAACCCAAAATTTAAAAGACTTCCGTAATTCTAGTCTATGGACATCTTCACATATGAAGGAAGTATATTAGGAAGCCAAAATAAAATTATTGATTTTTTGCTGATTTTAGCCTGATTGTGTCGGCTTTAATACAGAGGACATGTAATACGCTAGGCAACAGAAGGTTAACATTAGATAAATATAATAGTCTAGTCGCAGAAGATTAATAGTTGAGACACGTGATACCAGAGACCCCAGAGGATTAATACATGTGCTACTCTAGTCCGGAAAGGATTAATAAATAAAACATATGATACTCTAGGTATGACAAGGTTAATATAGAAGAAATATGATAATCTAGTCCACATCGCAGTAATACACGAGACACACGTGATACTATCGACCCTCTGGACCTCAGAGGGTTAATACATGTCAAACTCTAGCCTATAGAGGGCTCAGAAATAACATCTATGAAGCTCTAGGCATGAGTAGGCTGAAAAAGATAAACATGATAAGACATAAGAAACGTGGAACTCCAGAGGGTTTATACTTGCGAAAGTCAACAAAGGGTTAATAAATAAGACATGTGATACCCCAAACACAAAAGGTGAATATAGAAGCAATTTGATAGTCTAGTCTACAGAGGGTTAGTATTTGAGACACGTGATACTATCGACTCTCTGGACCTCAGAGGGTTATTACACGCATTACTCCAGCCTATAGAGGGTTAATAAATAACATATGTGATGAACTAGGTATCAGTAGGTTAAAATAAGCTAAACATGATAGTGTAGTCCACATAGGATTAAAATTTTAGAAACGTAATACACTAGACCACAGAGGGTTAATACTTGAGATAGTCTAGTCAACAGAGGGCTGATAAATGAGAAATGTGATACTCCAGATATCAAAAGGTTAATATGGAAGAAATTTAATAATCTAGTCCACATAGGTTTAATATTAGAGAAACGTGGTACTATCTACTCTCTGGTCCTCAGAGGGCTAATACATGTCAAACTGTAGCCTATAGAAGGTTAATCAAAAACATTTATGATGCTTTAGGCATCAGTAGGTTAAAATAAGATAAACATGATAGTGTAAACCACAGAGGGTTAACACATAAAAAACGTGATACTCTAGACCAAAGAGGGTTAATACGTGTGATACTCTAGTCCACAGAGGCCTAATAAATAAGATATGTGAACCTCTAGGCATCAGAAGGTTAACGCAGAGAAAATAAGGTAGTCTAGTCCACAGAGGGTTGACACATGAGACATGTCATACTCTAGACCACAGAGAGTTAATACATGCGATACTCTAGAATGGAGAGGGCTAATACATAAGATATGTGATATTCTAGACATCAGAATGTTAATATAGGGGAAATCTGATAATCTCATCTCTTGGGGATAAGGGGCTCACTACACACTATGTAAACTTCACCCTGAGAGAGTGAAAGGTTCGCTACACACTGGGTGAACCTCATCTTTCAGGCCCAGTTATGGATGAGGGGCTCACTGCACACTGCCGGCTAAATCTCATCTTCAGGATGGATGAGGGCTCGCTGCACACTGACTAAACCCTTATCTCTCAGAAGGGATGAGGGGCCCACTGCACGCTAGGTACACGTCATCTATTAGGAGGAATGAGAGGACCACTGCACACGCTAAACCTCATCCTTAGGATGGATGAGGGGCTGGTTGCACACTGGGTAAACCTCATCTTTCAGGGCCAGTCAGGGATCAGGGGCCCACTGCACACTGGGTAAACCTCATCTCTCAGGCAGTGTTAGGGATGAGCGGCTCAGTGCACACTGGGTAAACCTCATCTCTCAGGGGGGATAAGGGGCTCACTGGACACTTGGTAAACTTTATCTATCAGGCATAGTCAGGGGTGAGGGGCTCACTGCACAATCGATAGGTCCACTGCACACTAGGTAAACCTAATCCCTCAGGAGGGATGAGGGGCCCACTGCACACTAGGTAATCCTCATCTCTCAGGAGGGATGAGGGGTTGGTTGCACACTGGATGAACCTCATCTTTCAGGACAAGTTAGGGATGAAGGGCCCACTGCACACTGGGTTATCTTTGAAGCAGAGTCAAGGATGAGGGGCCCACTGCACATTTGGTAAATCTCATCTATCAGGCAGAGTCAGGGATGAGGGGCTCACTGCGCCATTGATAAACCTCATCTCTCAGGAGGGATGAGGGGCCCACTATGCACTTGGTAAACCTCATCTCATCTTAGTATCAGGCAGAGTCAGGGATGAGAGGCACACTGCAAAATCGATAAACTTCATCTCTCAGGAGGGATGACGGGTCCACTGCACACTTGGTGAACCTCATCTCTTAGTAGAGATGAGGGGCCCACTGCACACTAGGTAAACCTCATCTCTGACGAGGGATGAGGGGCCCACTGCACACTGGGTAAACCTCCTCTCTCAAGAGGGATGAATGGCCCATTGCACACTGGGTAAACCTCCTGTCTGAAGAGGGATGTAGGGCCCACTGCACAGTAGGTATAAGCCTCCTCTTTCAAAAAGGATGAAGGGCCCACTACACACTGGGTAAACCTCCTCTCTGAAGAGGGATAAAGGGCCTACTGCACACTAGGTAAACCTCCTCTCTCAGGAGGGATGAGGGGCTCACTGCACACTGGGTAAACCTCCTCTCTCAAGAGCGATGAAGGGCCCACTGCACACTAAGTATAAGCCTCCTCTCTTAACAGGGCGGAAGGGCCCACTGCACACTAGGTATAAGCCTCCTCTCTCAAGAGGGAGGAAGGGCCCGCTGCACACTGGGTAAACCTCCGCTCTCAAGAGGGACGAAGGGCCCACTGCACGCTGAGTAAACCTCCTCTAGCAAGAGGGAGGAGGGGCCCACTGCTCACTGGGTAAACCTTCTCTCACAACAGGTATGAAGGGCCCATTGCACACTGGGTAAACCTCCTTTCTCAAGAGGGATGAAGGGCCCACTGCACAGTAGGTATAAGCCTCCTCTCTCAAGAGGGATGAAGGGCCCACTGCACACCGGGTAAACCTCCTCTTTCAGGAGGGATAAGGGGCCCACTGCACACCGGGTAAACCTCCTCTCTCAAGAGGGATGAAGGGCCCACTGCACACTGGGTAAACCTCCTCTCTAAAGAGGGTTGAAGGGCCCACTGCACACTAGGTAAACCTCCTCTCTCAGGAGGGATGAGGGGCTCACTGCACACTGGGTAAACCTCCTCTCTCAGGCGGGGCTTGCTACACACTGTTCATGTTTATTTCGAATTGAATATCAAATGCTCCCTACACTAAGATGTGGACCTGTGCATTGGCCCCTCGGGGCCGCATGACGAGTAACTCACGATAGATGTACAAGCCTGTCGGCCTCGGAGTGCCAGATGGAACATACTCCACTAATCGATGTAGTTGCTTTTGAAAATTAGAAATGCGAACATATTTATTGTGCTAGTCGAATGGACCCAATGTAATGCTTCTTTTGACAACCAATAAGAAACCCCGTTACATCATTCACGGGGTGCCCAAGGACACTTTAATTATCTTGCATACACCGCAGCGGGCTGTATAACTCTAATTTTCCTTTATTTCGGCCGCCACGGTGTATCGAAGGCACACAATCAGCGGTTCCACGCCCCGTCACGGGACATGGAAGAGGATTTAACTGTTATTTGCCCCGTCACGGGTTATCCAACACACTTTTCTTGCCTTGTGTGCCCCGTGACGGGGCAAATAGACCCGGCCTACTTTTAAACATTGTTTAAATGCGAAATGTTGACTCGAGTAGGCCTATGACATAAGCATGTAGGATTTAAAGGCCCATACCCTGGCAAAAGCATAAAAAATTGGTGATTTTATTCTGGCTTTAATGTAAAGATGTCCATAAAAAAAAAAAAAAATTGCATTTTTTTTGCAAATATTTTATGAGCACAGGACCTGGTTTGGTCTGTAGAAATACCTCAATTGGCAGTATAATTTGATTCACGGACACACCTTAAGTCACAATCAGTTGATTAATCTTTTATTTGTAGACTGATTAATAGTTATGGCCTATTTCAAAATGCATTAAGCCTATATTAACATTTTTACGGTTTTGCGGGTTGTCTTATAGTCATCTCACAAACAAGGTTGTGTTGTCTCATTGGCACCCGTAGCGCTGCTTGTGGAAAGCTATTCTTGTTGCGATATGGTGCTGCTCAGCCTGATATTAGTATAGTCAATATATATCTATACTGTATCAGGCTATATCAGGCTGAACCGTATTATCTCACAACAAGAATAGCTTCCCATTAGCAGCGATACGGGTGCCAGTGAATGAAACCATTAAAAGGTATTCAGCCGAATAAATCACTTTTATTAGGAATGAATTGTGTGTTCAGACATCAAGGTTTACACAACTTCAAGTGGGTGAAAATTTACTTTCTTATGTAGCACTATAAGGGCTAGGCCCGTTATAATTTATAAAATTTGAAGGTTTGATTAACCGTCGAATATCATCTTCTACAGATGTGGTTATTTTATTTAATTCTTTAACCCTTACAACGCTCAATTATTTGTGTATAAACCATGGAGACCAAAGGGGTTTTTAATTTAAAATTGGCATAAATGTCTTAGTTAGCTCTTTCCGATTCATTTGAATACTTATGTTATGCGTCTACGACCATTATAAAAAATGTCCCCTCTCACAGTGCGGCCTGGACACTGCGGTGAACGCCTGAACCGGCTGGCCCCCGTAGCCGGATGGTCGGGGGTGCGATAATTTTTTTTCGAAGTTTTACCCCGAAACTCCGGCCACTCTTACAGAATGTGACGTCTACAGACGTCAGATTCTTTCTTCTAAAGTCTATCCCCGCGCTGTAAGGGTTAAGCCCTCACGATGCATCAAATCATCATTTGGCATCTCTGAAGAACAAATTCATTTCCTAAAACCTATTTAGTTTAGAACGAAAATTGTCATGGAACTGTGAATTTAATAACAATATTTTTTTTATATTTGTCGCCCACTTCAAGTCATCTTTAAAATGAAAATGTATTAATATATTAATAATTAATTAATAAATAATTACATTTATATAGCGCCTGTTCACAGCACCTCGTAATTGGGAACAGCGGGGTACGAAACCGGGACGCATGCATGACTGGCCAGGCAGTCAGGCGCTCTAGCCATTGCGCCACGTCCTCTTCTCTAATTTAGATGCCTTCTGTAGTCTACACGGTGCTTTATAGGTAGCCAATTGAGGTGCACCAGGATGGAAGTAATGTGTTCATCTTGTCGAGTGATAAGTATGGCGGCATAATGCAGCTAGAGAGGTGGTGTTCCGTGACACCAAAAAGAGCAGCATTGCAGTCCAGTCTGAATATAATGTTCTAACTGTTGTGTAGTAGTCAATATTAGGTGTCTTCTGATATGGCGAATCTTCTTCAGCCATAAATAGCATTATTGGCAGGTCTTCTTCACGTGCTGTTCCATGTTCATGGAGCTGTCCAGAAAGACTCCAATGTTTCTAGCAAAAGAAGTCGGGGAAAGTGCTACGTTAAAATTATTTTTTTTCACTCATAACTTCAAGTGGGTAAAAATTACAAATATTTGTTTACCATGTTTAATGTGAGAGCAAATATTGTTACAAATCATGATGTTTAAACACGCACGTTGAGAATTGCGACAGCAATTGATGGCTTGTAGTGGATGAATTAAACAATGTAAATTCAGGCTTGAAAGGGTTAACCCTTTGCCTTCCGAGAAATGTTCTTCGCTTGTTAGAGCAGGGTTTTAAATTTTACATGAAATTACTTGTGGACACATTCAAATTCTATTTTGTACTGGGGATGGGTGGGTGGTGATGCATTCAACTAAAAATATTTCTTATTGTCTTTTCATAACCCCTCCAAGCACATTTATATAAGCAGCTTAATATTTTGGTGTTATTATTACTTACATCATGTAGTATGTGTACCTCATGTGTGTACATGTATGTGTATGTGTATGTGTATGCTATTTGATATCTGTTATCAAACAGTTATGAATATTGTATCTAGTACACTGAAAAAACAGATTTGAATTTAATTGAATTAGCCCTTCAACAACCAGAGTATTTAGTCATTTTTTTAATTATAATATTATAACATGTATTTAATACAACAGGTTAGAAGCGCTTTTTTTCGTGGTTGGTGCTTCAAGGGTGACTGAAATAGTCCACGCGGTGATTAAATGCGGCATGGTGCTTAAAGGGTTAATTGAAGTCTAGTCATGTGGTTTGGCTCCCAGACTATAGATATAATACTAGGTAATATTCAGATAATGACAGTAAATATTAACCATACAAGCGCTGAATTTTTTTTATATAAACCAAGAGAGTAAAGGTTTTTTTCAATTTGAAAGCATCATAAAATTTATGATGCTTTCAAATTGAAAAAACCCTTTACTCTCTTGGTTTATATAAAAAAAATTCAGAGTACAGGTATTCAAATGAACCAGAAAGAGCTAATTAGGACATTTAATGTCCTAATTAGCTCTTTCTGGTTCATTTGAATACCTGTACTCTAAACAATATAGGTTCTTTAAAAAACCACCCTTCGGTACTTTTACCATGCAACAGAGTTGCATTGTAATAGTACTCAATTGTTCCTTCTAAGGAACCTATATTGTTTAGAGTGTATGTTGTGGATCTACAAAGATTAAACAAACCCTAAATAAAGTTTCTTCTTCTTCTTCTTCTTTTTCCTACTCTTTCAGTGCGGAGATTGACCATAGACGTCAGGATCTGACGTCCATAGACGTCAGATGCTGACGTCTAATGGCGGTCTCCACACTAAAAAGGTTAAAATTTCGTTGGTTTGACCATTGCTAGACGGATAACATGACAACCCATAAGTGCTATGTTGTGCACATACAGGCTAAACTGGGACAGAAACCCCCCTGAGGATGATATCAGAATCGAATTTAAAGCGTTGTCTGTTACGAGGCATATTAAGCCTTCTCATGCTTTCGCGATGTACAAATTTGGGCATCGCCAGGGCAGCGCCACCATGCGCCAGTAGCTCGGCGAAATTATCGGCGACGTACCCGAGTACTCGCCATGCTTCGCCAAGGCATTGGGACATCAAGAAAAAATTCAATACATGAATTAAAATTTTCTCCAGATGTTTCGTTGCCAAGAACCATCTGCTATATATCGCCTAACAGCGCCGAGCAGCGCACAACAGTCGGCGAACATTCGGCGAGGTTTACATCAAGGTTTCAAATGTCCCAGACACATCAGCGACACATCGGCGATGTTCCCAACGTGCTTGTGTAAACATCGGTGATGTATATTCTATGTGATAATATCGCGGATTATTTGGATGATCCATCGCCGATGTTCTTGAACTGCTCTGCGAAGCATCGGCGAGGCTATGGCGATGTTTTCACCTGTGTGCTTTATCTCAACCCAGTAATACGCCAACATAACAAAAGTGATATCTTCTTTATCCATGATCTCATTCGACAGTCAAGTAGAATCTCCCCACATTTTATATGCTCTCCACAAAGCACTATACCATCGCCATGACGTCGTCAAAACATCTCCGCGACATCGTCAAGACATCACCATTAACCCCCCCCCCCCCCCCGACGCATCGCTGATATTTGGCCGAAGGATCACCGACCATCGCCGATCTTAAAAGTACATCGGTAACTGTTTGCCGATGTAGCACCGATTAATCACCGAAGCATCTCCGATGCATCGCCGAATATTCGGCGAAATGTCGGTGACACTTACCCGAAGGTTCGTCAATGCATCGCGTGTGTGTTTTCTCGTCGGACCACACGTTCGACATCGGCACCTATCGCCACCAGAACACGTCTTTTGATCGCCAGTAGTACATCGCCGGACATTTTGGCCTTCATGGGACCATAGCATACTCGGTCTTTCCGCTTTATTTCATATTTAACGTTTTATGGGTAAGAAACAAATAGTTTCTTTGAAACATAAATACCGCAAATAATCCTTGAACCTGGCGTGAGAGGCGATGGTCCTAACAACTACATAAAACTAGCAAACACAATACGTTAGTTACCCAGGGCTAGTTCAACCTCTCCCCGCTAGGTTATCTTATTTACATTTTCATCCACTTAAGCTGTGTCTCGCTACCGCGACCCAAAAATTAAGTGAGAAAAAATACTCCCATTTTATTTAAATTTAAGACTAAGCATTTGAAAACAGTCATTAGATTCACAATAACAGTGGTCTGATCGGATAAAAAGACGAATTATGTATAGGATAAAGCCCGAGGAGCGCTACATTCTTAGCTGTGAAAAGGGTCGAGGCTTTTTTCACAGCTAAGAATGTAGAGCTCCGAGGGTTTTAACTGACTTAAAACACATCCGAACATAATGAGGAACCCTCATAATCAACAGCTCGGTCACACCTGACTGATTTAAACACCATAGGCCTACCAGGACAATTGATCTGTACTAGGTCAACAATAACTCTCCATTCACGGATTAGAATGTAGTGGTCGGACAAAGCAAATAATGTAGTGGTATGTTTTAAAGGTATATTATCACGTAAAATGTTTGTATTCAATAATACATCTTAAGTTATAATGAGACCTATCATAATGTTGGGAGCTAGATGGATTGTGAAGAACAATAAATTTACAAAGTTTTACACCTGAAAAATAGATAAACATGAATAATAATTTGACTACATGATATTCAAAAATTAGTTTTATCTGATAGTCTAACTGACTGTATTTTTGATGACTTATTATTCATTTCGTATTTAATCTATGTTATTTTTAAAATATATACTCCAATACAGTATCATTCACCATCAAATTTTAAAAGTATATTTTTTAGTATATACTAGATCAACACCACTTAAAATCAATCAATCTGTCCAGCGGATAAGCCTGTAAATCCATAAATAAAATTGATACAAGGTGGACGATAATAGGTCATTTTAACGATCATTAAAAAATCAGTCAGCTATAAAAATACCATTAATAAAACGGGTGACGTTGTTTTAATATGGAAGGTGTTTAACACACCTTTTTGAATCACATTGTATAAATTACAAGTGATGAGATTGTTTTATCTAGCTCCCGATAAGACATTATATCTTCAGGTGTAATATTGAATCCAAAATTTTTACGCGAATATATATGTTTAAATGCGACGCAATTATATATTTGTTATTTTTCAAATTGCATCATTCGATTAATCAAAGAACGAACACAGAACAGGTTTTTTCAATTTGACTGACATTTTATTTAGATAGAAACATGCTTGGAACCGCATATATTGGACCCGCATATATATGCGGGTCCTGTAGTAGACGGGTTAAGTGAAATCAATGAATACGTCCTTGTCTAGACACCTGGGAGGAGAGGTGGGCGCAGCGTGCTGCTGACGGTTGGTCCTGTGCAACAAATTGTAGGAAAAATAAATTGCAAATATATTACGGTAGACAGTGTATAGATATATTATCAATATAAATGATGCTCAACATTAAATTTATATATCTCAAATATAGCAGCACAGAGTTTGCCCAATGAACAGATAATTTTGTATATTTTCATAGTGTCAAAAATCAGAATTCGCAACCTTCGATAGCGCGCGAAATGATTAGTAAAATTGTGGCGAAGCATACATTTCTACTCGATATATAAGTCGATCCCTGTACTGGAAGGGTCAATATCAGTACTAAATATGTTATCACGGAAGGGTAAAAAAGCGGTATGTGAAGTTGTAAAAATATATTTTCAAACATCCTTAGAAATGATAAAAATCAGTCAGCATAGATTTTATGACATGAAAGAAAACGTAGAACTCTGTATAAATATTTCAATACAAAATAGCAATCAATCAATTTAAAATAGATATATTTAATAAAAAAATCAATTAAAACAAATATAAATTAGTAACAGCAGTGGTTATTATACATACGCGAAGAATCCAGTGATGACATTTTCGTTTCCGGGTATCGGGACGATGGACCACACGGACAGGTCGTATCCCCCCATGGCCGCGCCTGCGCACTGCCACAGGTTCTCTCCATACTGACACATGCTGGTCAGACTGGTCTTCACGCAGCTGGTGTTGGAGACCACATCCTCGCAGGGCGTACCTTGTAGCATGCTGGGGCACATAACGTCACCCAGGGATGTATACACTGTGAGGAAGAAAATAATATAATATTTTTGCGTTGAATGTTTTTCGCTAATTTCTCAGGCAATTACCATCTGATTGTCATGAAATTTGGCAAGCGTTATTATAAGGTACCTACCCTGAAAATGTCAAGAAAAGATGTTATGTAGTTTAAAAGTTAGACTATTTGACTTGTAGCAAATTTATAATTATGACGTTCCTCTAGGAACCCATTTATTTCATTCAGCTCTAATCTCGAACTTCCACTACATGTCAAATGGTCTAACTTTTGAAATACTGACTCAGGGTAGTCGCAGGACGGAATACTTGAAAAGTATGCTTGCAAAATTTCATGGAAATTGATTGAGAATCGACTGAGAAATCAGCGAAAAGCACCCAACGCTGGTGTAAATTGATCGCAACTTTAACCCTTAACCCTTACAGCGCGGGAATCGACTTTAGTCTAGGGACGTCAGATTCTGACGATTCTTGTAAACTCACTATCAGGGCACTGAGGGCGCCATATTGAAGCAGGTGTGGAGGAGTTAATGCTTCTATTATCCCACATAAACACCCAGCTTATAGGAGCGGCCAGTGCATCATCTGACTCCACTGGGTCCATGTCCTTATAGATCCAGATTGGGTCATCTGAAAATATAGAGAACATCCGAATATGATTGAAGACCATCTGACTGTAATTGAAATAAAAGCTGAAATAATATATGCATGAACAGTCACATATCTTTACATTAGTCGATGATTTTGTTAAAAAAATGTTACCATTTTCAACGTATATCTTACTATAAGTCACATCAAAGTCAAATCAGCATTGTTTACTGTGGACGTATGTCTAATACCCCCATGCCACTTAGAAATTTGGTTGACCAGAGACTGACCAGTTGCTGACCAGAAGAGCACATTTTAAGTGCAGGTCTGTCTATGGTGAGTACATGACGTATGCGGCCGACCCGCATACAAATATATATATGATTGAAGATTACTGGAATTTAATTAAAATCTCAAATAGTATATGCATGAACAATCACATATTTTTACATTAATAGCCGATTTTGTTGAAAAAGTATGGCCGTATTCAACGTAAGTCTTTCTATAAGTCGCATCACAATAAACAGCATGTATGAACTCACCGGAAATCAAATTGTCATTGAGCTGTGCTCCCGCGCCCAGCATACGCCATGTACCGGGGAGAAAGGGTCTGAAGAAGCTGATCACCTGGGAATCACATACACCCGTACTGTCCCATATCTTGAGGTTTGCTGGCTCGTGTAGCCCTATAAAACTAGTCTCTTGTCCCCTGGCTCCAATAATCTACAAGTAAAGCGCACCACTACATTATTTTCTTTATCCGATCACGACATTCTAAGCCGGGAACGGAAAGTTATTGTTGACCAAGTACTGATAGTCAGGGGGCTTAATCATATATGATTGTTCAAATCGTCCCAACAGCACCAAATTTGGACCACTTATAGCCACGGTCATATAATTTTGATTTTTCGCGGGAGCCAAGCTGAGCTCCCGCTGTGGGCGCCATATTGGACAAATCCAAGATGGCCGCCATTTAAATTAGGGTCATGTCATAACTTCTAAACTAATAGAGATCCATGTAATACCATTTTTCTATAATTTTTGTATATGTAGAATTGATTTTTTATGTTTTGAAGTTGATTTGGGAACAATTGAAACCCCAAATATATATATAAATGATATTTGCATAAAAAAAAGACATTTTCAATATATGCCAGTGATTTAAATGACGTATATTTCCTATGAATCTTTTTTTTTCAACAACAGATCAGTGTCAAGTATTTAAAATAACCAATCCATAACATTGTGTACCAGTGTAAGTATTTGGGGTTCCTGTGTATCAGCCATATTGGACAATTTCTAAATGTTGCAAGCCGAAAAAAAACGATTAAAAATGATTATTATACAGTGACTGAATACCGTGTGAGCACATCAAACTGCATATTTGTAATGTTGTTTACCAGATATATTTTTCAAACTGCGTACTTATATTAGTTTTTTTAAAGAGAGTGGGACAATGGTGCATACATCCTGAAATGGAATCCGTCAAACTCCAATAGAACTCGATAAGATAATTATATTTTATTTTAAATATCCATTATGCATGTCAAAAGTCGGAAGTGTAGACTTTTTTACCCATTTAAAACATCATAAAATATCTTCTAGGCACAATTTAGAATTTCACCGTTTACGTAATTTTAATATAACATCATAAAATACTTTCTAGTCACAATTTAGAATATCACCGCTTACATAATTTTAATATAACGTTTTTCATATCGTAGTTTTTTTATTCATGGTAATCAGCAAAGTATACATTATTTTATATATTTTTATATCACTTGGTACATATGACAGGGTTAATTCTTATATTTCCTGTTAAAATATCATTATATACAATAAATTTGTTGATGTCATATCTATCTATGAATATAATTAAAACAAAAAGATAATTATTTCGAATTCTAGATCTATGCGTTTGTAATATCGAGATAAAATATATAAGTTATGTCAAGAGGTTCAAAGCGCATTGGATTAGGTTGCAAAACATGTATCTTATCAGTTTTAACATTTGTGGTGACTTTTTTCTATCCCTGCCCATTTACAGCGGACTATATTGATCAAAATGCCCATATTGTTGACCATATCGATCAACATGACGAACTGAAGCCCAAGCTACTTGCAATTGTTCCACCTATTGCAATGAACAGCCATAATGTATTTGTGCCTAAAAGCGAACAAGATGCAGTCAGATCATCCCATAGTAGTGCAAATGATAAAGCATGGGTTGCAAATGTTGCAATAGTGTTGGAAAAGGGAGATATAGATACAAAATGTGTAATCACATGGGGGGGGGGGGGGGTTAGTGGCTCAACTCAAGAGTGTATATGAATTTGTCAAACTTTGATCGTGATCACATTGATATTCTCCCATTTTTTTATTACCCTGTGGACATTATCCGTGGACATTGTAAAGCAATGCTCCTAATGTCTTAACCAGACGCATAAGCTAGCTCTTGGCTCTGATCTGCCACGCTATCCTATATGCAAAGAGCTCCAATGACAATATTTAGAAACCTTAGGTGATGATACATTTCTGATGCAGCTTCGAGCTTGTGCATATTGAAGAGAAGTATCAACTGATTATGGAGACGATTCTGCGTATCTCAAGCAGATGTACTCTTGTCTGGGCATGCTGATTCCACCCTGAGTGACATCATATACCGTGTTCAATTTACGTTAAGCAAGTCTCAGAGATAGTGCTGACAAACAGATAAATACATTTTTATGTGAGAACACTACAAACACACAGGGCAGATACATGTATATTTCTGCATCTGAGCCATGCAACATATCAAAGCTTTGTACTATGAATGATCAGAAGTGACATTGCTGTTCCAGTTCTCAGTTGAGCTTTCAGAATAATGGATCTAATTTGGTGTTGGCAAACACTATAGAGAAATTCCTTAGTACATTCGGAACAACAGCTAGGTTCATATGCATGATATTAGTCGATAGCGTCACCGTTATTTCATATCTTAGCAGGTTGTAATACAACCTCCTGCATTCAGACATGTGAAGAGTGTCAGGACTGCATCGCAAAACACTCCAGGCCTGATATGTTGTGTTGGTGAACAGCAACACAAGTGGCAGTATTTAATATGTTAATGATGCCAGATATATTTTTTATCTTGACAACAGAACTTGCTAATCTGAGAATATCCCACCAACACTAGCTGCGCTCTTTGATCTTCTGAACAGATCTGTACTGCAAGCCTGTTTTATTTGCAAGAAAAACACTATTACCAAACTAGATAATTATTTGACTTTGATACATGGGATGGGTATGGGATGAGAATAACAAGATATGTAGGCCCTATGTCGTTTTGGACAACCATTGCCTACTCAAGCAAAGCATGATCCATCCTCTTACACTGTACACAGAGGAACTGTAAATCCTGTACAGCAGGTCAAGTATGAGGATGGATGTATAAACTATTAGCAGTGATTGAACAATTGAAGTTTTATAGCTGTGTTGCGTAAAATCTAAGACAGAAATATGAAAATACACTTATGTTCTTGTGCCTTGAGAATATTATTATAATAGATGTTATTATTCTAAGTTACACATAAGCGGCTGATCTGGTTCACTGTTTAATTGATTGCTATATAATTATTGTATGTTAACATAAATTATATTGTTTAGGCTTCGGTAATATAGAAATGTATTGTGTATTTAAATTGAAACTGGTACTCAAATATTGGCTAGCTTTATTGTTTTTAAAGTAAAACAAATATTATATTTAAGTCGGATGGTTCCTTTTGCTTGTGTAATGTATTGTGTAGTACATAACATTTCAGGCTAACTTTGTACATATTTAATTAAATAAAAGCGGTAAAGCATAAATGTATCTGAAACAATTATCAGATTATTCTAGGAATATTGTTCATGTGATTTATTCATAATATTAGCTATTCAGGTTACAAGTATTACAGAAACACAAGTATTACAGTTGTGTTTGTTACTATATAATCAGAACAGAAAATGTTTTATATTGGAAATATATGTAGGCTATACATGGAAGGCCTACTATGACTCATGGCAAAAAATGTATACACAATGTTATCTTACTTGATTCTCTTTAGGTTTATAACTTATTATCTTCGATTTTAAAATAATTTCGTGTCGTTTGATAGCAGTGGTTGACTCAGAGCCAGGGGGTAACGGGTTCGAGTCCCGCTGCGGCCAAAATCTTTCCTTGGCGCACATATATTCAGTGACCCAAACTGTTCAAATTCGTGGTATAATAATGCCAAACGAACGTATAGCCGAGTCGTCCCGCCAATAAAAAACATACAATAAAATAAAGAATGACCAATATGTCAAAGGTGACATGTAAACGGTCAAGAAAAACTTTCAAAAAACCCTTTCGTCCTGGCTGGAAACTGGCTACAAACAAATGAAATAAAAAGCTCTCTACGAATATTAGTTTACAAGTTATGACATGACCCTATTTTAAATGGCGGCCTTCTTGAATTTGTCAAATATGGCGCCCACGGCGGGAGTTCAGCTCGGCTCCTGCGAAAAATTAAAAGAATGTGGCCTTGGCCATGCGTGGTCCAAATTTGGTGCTTTTGGGACGATTTGAACAATTTGGGGGTAAATATGGGTTAAGCCCCCTGACTATGACCAATTATCATGGTAGGCCTATGGTGCTATAATCAGTCAGGTGTGACCGAGCTGTTGATTATGAGGGATCCTCATTATTGTCGGATGTGTTTTAAATCAGTTAAAGCCCTCCGAGTGCTCTATTCGTAACTATGAAAAAGTACCCTGGCCCCTATGATCTACAAATAAATGTACTAAATGAAACGCACGTGACTTTATTATTTTCTTTGTCCGACCACAACATTTCAAGCCGGGAATGGAGAGTTATAATTTATTGTTGACCGAGTACTGACCAATTATCATGGTAGGCCTATAGTATTATAATCAGGTATGACCGAGCGGGGTTCTCCATTCTTAGCTGTGGACATTTAGCTAAGCATGTAGAACTCCTCGGGCTTTATCCTATACATATTGACCCCAGAAAGATAACAATAACAGTGGGTTTGATGTTTATAGGCCCTATTGCTGTAGTTTGCGCACACAGCTTCCAAGTCAAAATCCAACGTTTGATGGGATTTTTTTTTTTTTAGATTATTATGTCAGCAGCGTGAGAAAGGGTGAAAAAATGTGTGCAATCACCATGTCCACTTTTTATAGCTAAACATTGACCAGGATTATTCCATTTAACGTGATGGTTCCTGTGTGCGAAACTGGCACAAAGGTGAAAAAAGTTTGAAAAGTGTTAGCATCACAGTCGCGTTTGCATTGATATTTGGCGATACTGTTCAATAACCTCATGGTCTGAAAGTTATTACAAATAACCTCTTACAGTTATTACAAATAATCTCATGGTCTTACAGTTATTACAAATAATCTCATGGTCTCACAATTATTACAAATAGCATCATGATCTCACAGTTTTTACAAATAACCTCATGGTCTTACGGTTATTACAAATAACCTCATGGTATTACAGTTATTGTAAATAACCTCATGGTGGTCTTACAGCTTCGATTTCCAGACTAGTTAAGGGCCTATGAAAGCCACAACACTTCTTCCTGATCTTCATTAGCACCGCTGCTTAGCGGAGGATCGTGAGTGTTATATACCACCCATTGAGGGTTTTCACCAGGTTTAATTCAGCAACCCCGACAACACTCTTTGAAGCCAGAATTTACCATTATAATCTTCATCGAATTGCCATCACAATTCTAGATTTGTAGTGGATGAAGATGAAATAAAGTGGGTGGCAAATGATAAAAAAAAATTTTTTTTACTAATAAACGGTTCCATAACATCCTCGTTCTGAAACTTAAGTCATTCTTCAGAGATAGAAAAATGATGCTTTAATGCATCGTGAGGGTTTAAAGGGTTAACCCAATGCTGGTTTGGTGCTCGTTCAGCGTCGTAGACGGAAAAATGGGAACTTGTGGATGTGAAACCTAGCCCTCGACCTGTTATGTCCGTATCCATGTTTTTCCGTTTCGATATGCTGTCAAACTAAATAAAAATTGAACGATATTTTTTTTATAAAAAGATATATTTTTCATTACTTGAAATATTACAGTTTCGAATAAATTATTATTTTATGCTCGCCAGATTTTAAAATTTAAAGGTAAATGTACATGATTAATAAGATTTAAATGTTGTATCTGTCTATCACAGATAAATAACCAAATTAAAAATAAATCATAAAAACTCGTGACCCGTGGACAGCTTAACCCTTACAATGCGGTGATCGACTTTAGACGTCAGAATCTGACGTCTACAGACGTCTAAAGTCTATCCCTGCAATGCAAGAGGGGGAATACTTATAATGGCTGTAACATAGAATTAATGTATTGAAATGAAGCGGAAAGAGCTGACTAAGCCATTTATGAAGTTTTTTTCAAATTCAAAACGGAACGGTTAAAGCGGTTAAAATTACTTAGATTTGTACAGTTCCAACCCAAAACATATGGACATCTAGAAATGTTATTGCTGATTTCTCCTTCAGATTCCGTAGTTTAAAGGACAAATAACAAGAATGAAAACGTATATATGAACGGTCCCAGCAGTACAAGGGTTAATTGAAAAAAAAAAGAAAATAATGTATGTATTACTTACGTGATCACTTATAAAAGCGATGAATATCAAGATACAATTAGCAGCATTCATTCCTATATTTTGCGTTCTATCATTAGTATACTTACTATGAGCGGCAGTCTACTGTTATAAATTTTGACGATTGCGCATAATTGATAAGATAATAAAGGCTAAAGGTTACGGCTTATTTCCTTCTACCAGATAAGAAACTTATACTCAAACTGCGCAATAAGTAAATTGAATAAAAAAGAATGTAAAATCTAAATTCTCGGCGAGAATGTTTTTAGACTGCCAATTTAGACAAATCTTGAGCTTAAAAAAAATCTGCTTTTGAAATCAGGATTTCAGTCCTTTGAAATCAGGAGATCAGTCTAAACCCTAAGCAAGCATTAAGGCACGGAACTTTTACATTTCCACCACCTGAAATTGTATCCATCACTATAATATGTTCCTGCAATATATGTTGATGTTTTAAATTAAAAAATGACAGACTGCGTTCATCAGTGGCACATATATGAGACATATATTACACTTGACAAAACTTGTAAACACAATTTATGATCAATTTTACACCAGTTTGTCCGTAATTCAATCAGTCAGCCAGCCAGTCAGCCAGCCAGTCAGCCATCCATCCAGTCAGTCAAACTGCCAGTCAGTCAGCCAGTCACTCAGTCACCCAGTCAGTCAGTCAGTCAGTCAGTCAGTCAGTCAGTCAGTCAGTCAGTCAGTCAGTCAGTCAGTCAGTCAGTCAGTCAGTCAGTCAGTCAGTCAGTCAGTCAGTCAGTCAGTCAGTCAGTCAGTCAGTCAGTCAGTCAGTCAGTCAGTCAGTCAGTCAGTCAGTCAGTCAGTCAGTCAGTCAGTCAGTCAGTCAGTCAGTCAGTCAGTCAGTCAGTCAGTCAGTCAGTCAGTCAGTCAGTCAGTCAGTCAGTCAGTCAGTCAGTCAGTCAGTCAGTCAGTCAGTCAGTCAGTCAGTCAGTCAGTCAGTCAGTCAGTCAGTCAGTCAGTCAGTCAGTCAGTCAGTCAGTCAGTCAGTCAGTCAGTCAGTCAGTCAGTCAGTCAGTCAGTCAGTCAGTCAGTCAGTCAGTCAGTCAGTCAGTCAGTCAGTCAGTCAGTCAGTCAGTCAGTCAGTCAGCCAGCCAGCCAGCCAGCCAGCCAGCCAGCCAGCCAGCCAGCCAGCCAGCCAGCCAGCCAGCCAGCCAGCCAGCCAGCCAGCCAGCCAGTCAGTCAGTCAGTCAGTCAGTCAGTCAGTCAGTCAGTCAGTCAGTCAGTCAGTCAGTCAGTCAGTCAGTCAGTCAGTCAGTCAGTCAGTCAGTCAGTCTGTCAGTCAGTCAGTCAGTCAGTCAGTCAGTCAGTCAGTCAGTCAGTCAGTCAGTCAGTCAGTCAGTCAGTCAGTCAGTCAGTCAGTCAGTCAGTCAGTCAGTCAGTCAGTCAGTCAGTCAGTCAGTCAGTCAGTCAGTCAGTCAGTCAGTCAGTCAGTCAGTCAGTCAGTCAGTCAGTCAGTCAGTCAGTCAGTCAGTCAGTCAGTCAGTCAGTCAGTCAGTCAGTCAGTCAGTCAGTCAGTCAGTCAGTCAGTCAGTCAGTCAGTCAGTCAGTCAGTCAGTCAGTCAGTCAGCTAGTCAATCAGAAAGCCAGTCAGTCAACCAGTCAATCAGTCAGTCAACCAGTCAGTCAGTCAGTCAGTCAGTCAATCAAAAATTAAAAAAGTTAAAAAGTCAACCGGTCAGCCATCAGTCAGTCAACCAGTCGACCATCCAGCCATTCAGGTAGTCAATCAGTCATCCAGTTAACCGGTCAGTGAGTCAGTCAACCAGACGTTAACATTTGGCCATTATGAAACTTGTGCTTTAAAATATAGAAAAACAGAAATTGGCATCGAAGGACATATATTTTTTATGTTGCTGAATAAAGATGTTCCATATCTTATAGCTTAGCGTAAGCTGCAGATAAAATGAGAAAAAGATAATTCTATATTTCAAATATCCACTTCAAATATCATGGGCTTGTCAATACCAACTCGCCTTTACAAAGATTTAACCAGGTTTACCAGACAAGCCACATTGACAGAACAAAATGCCAAACCTTACTCCACCTGGCGAGCAAATAAAACTATATTATCATGAGGTGAAAGAACTGGTTTCCCGCTATACACTACGTGGCGCTGCCTGAGTGTATGTTAGTGTATTTTTCGGGGGGAGGGGGGGGGGGGTGGGTATCTCTCACTAAAAATTTTAAGGTTGATTTAATCTTAACCTTACACTAGAAAAATATATTAGAAAAGTTACAATTTTCCTAACTTTTCAATGAGAGATAAGGGGCGAACCATTTAAAAACATAACTTTTTTTCTCCTCGATCAAAATCAAACAATTTTTTCCCCAGATGTCACAGACAAAATTTCAGGACATGTTTAATCACATAAATTAAAAAGCAGGTATTATTTCTCATGCTCATTCCAGTGTGCCGGTATAATATATTTCTGCATTATACTTTTGACCGAGCTGAGTGAGGGATTTTTTGTCTTTCTTTGGCAGTTTCCGGAAGATTTGGAAAGATCTGCTTGTTGTTAACAATCTTCGAGCAAATATTTTTTCCCACACTTTATAAAGTAGACTATTTTCTCGGCCAACTTTGTGAACAAATTATTTTTTTGCAAAAAAACATGCTGCCCCCCTGCTATTAAATGGCCGATCCCTAGGATCTATGTTTATATGTTTAATGGGTTGGGTATCGGACCAACTGAATCAGGAATAGTAGTCTGCATGTGATCACAGCAAACACGACGTTGTACATGTGTTATGCAAATGGTTTGTGTTTGCTGGTATCACCCTCTGTAGACTTGTCATGCAGATACTCTTTCTAATATGGTGTCATGCGTGATACTCTTATTATAATTATAAAGATCTGAATGTTACTCTATTCATTTTTTTTTTGCATGAACATAATAACTAAATCCCGTCTACCTCTAGGGTGATGCAAGCTCCGTTTTAAAATATGCACCTCATTTACAATTCCTTGCCTCGTGTAGTCCAAAATGACATGTTATCAAGTTTAGAAATTGTTCGTTTATTCCGGCATTTTTAATTTCAAATGGCCGCCATACTTCGTCATTTTCAGTCACAAACATATCCACTATAGGCTGCCTATATTAACGTTGTATTGCATTAAAAAAATATATTTTCTGCTAACTACTGTTTACCTGTTTTTCGACCTGCGTTTTATTATAGGCGTGTTAGTAAAGATCTTTATGCTACTTGACGAGCTCACATCACAAAAAGGTAGGCTGTGCTTGCTGTGTTCGTTTTACCCGTGAATATCAACGTTTTTCAACATGATGGTGACTGAGAGCGATCTCGACGCCAAGGTCCGAAAGGTGACCATTACTTAATAATGATGTTGCGACAGATGGTCTGAACATGCGACCATGTAGCTGATATGTTATTGAATCTAATCAACCTATTGCCGAACTGATTAACTGTGACCAAGTCTTAGAAATAACCGTATAGAAGATAGTCCACGTTTTGATTGGGAGCAATTTGTGGCTGAAAATTTCAGTTTTAAGTTCTGTTTCACCCACGTTGAGGCTAGAACACTACCTACTCATCCATCGTGACAGAATTACATATCGTCTATCTTTGTCACAACAACGCTGATGCTTCACTGCCTTCTGACAGTCTGTAATAACCCTTGAAGCGCTGAAAAATCTGTATTTAAACCAAGGTTATTTTTAATTTGAAATCATCATAAATGTCTTATAGTTAGCTGTTTCCGCTTCATTTGAATACCTATATGTTAGGGGTATACGGTCGGTATATATTTTACTCTTTCAGTGCGGGATGTACTTTAGAAGTCAGAATCAGACGTCTCTAGACGTCAGATTCTGACATCTAAAGTCGGTCCCTGTGCATAAAGAGTTAATGAATTATTTACTTCCGCCAGAAGGTATGTTGTGCTGTTGTGTTCGTTTGTTTTTGTTTGTCCGTCCCTCAGATTACTTAACAAGTAATGAAAGGATTTGTATGATATTTTAACCAGAGGTGTGTCACGGACAATGGGACAATCGATTATATTTGGGTGTGATTCGGATTACAATGATTACGATCCGGATCGCACAAATATGCATCAAACTTTTACCATAGTTGTGCCTCGGGCCACGGAACAACCATTATATTTGGGGGTGATCTGGATTACGATTCGGATCCAGGCTCCGGATTACGGTCATTAATTTCGGGTGAGGTTTACAGTCTCTGACTGATTATCTGGTTCAGAATCTGTCTGTCTATAGACATCAGACGCACTGTAAACGTCAGAATCTGTGACGTATATTGATGTTAGAATCTGACGTCTATACATCACGTCAGAATCTGACGTTTGAAGTCAACTTAGACATCTGACGTCTATAGACGTCAGAATCTGTCGTCTATAGACCGTCTTCGCCCTGAAAGGGACATGCGCACACAGCTTGACAGCCTTCAGTGCACCCTGGCAAACCTTCTGGATCCGCCCGCGGTGGACGGGTCCCAGCGCCAGTCGTCAAGGTCATAACCAAGGTGGCTGTACCGGGCCTTGCGTAAGAGCGGGTAGCGTAAGCGATCAGGAGCAGACGGTGTGTGTTTTGCCATCATCGGGGTCGGAGTTCGTTTGAGTTATGCTCTGGGAGTGAAGTGTTGTGTCGCTTTTTGCCAGCGCTTCCTCTAAATATACCGCGATGATTCGCTGCAGCGAGGGGGTTAGGCAAGGGCGGCGACTTTCCCACGCTGCTCGTCGCGCGCCCTCGTAGATCTAGTTTCTCCAGAAAGTAGGATGCCTTGCAGACAGAGTCCCGCCTGCTCTCTCAGGCGAAAGACGGACACGACAGGCAGTGTTTGCAAGACACAACACACCAACTCAATGTTGGGTCAATGTCGGCCCAGCGTCGTAGACGGTGGACCAACATTGATCCATCATTGAGTTGGTGTCTTGTGTTTGCTGACAGGCAGTGTCTGCAGAGCCAGGGCAAATCACGGTAACTACTTACTTTAGAAGTTCACAGTAAACTGGTAATGCTTACATCTGCAGGTAAATGCAAAATGCACTCCTTGTTTGAAAAAATAAGCAGTTATTGCTTTTTACCTCTGCTGGTTGCTCTAATACGCAAACAGCAGTAACTGACTTTTCAAGTCAGCAGTTACTGTTGTTCGCCTTTACTTGTCAGGCAAAAGCAAACAGCAGTAACTGCTCACTTGTAAAGTAAGTAGTTACTGCTGTATGCATTAGCAGACCAGACAAAAGCATAGGCCTACAGTAGCATAAGCTGTTTACATAAAAGTCTTTGTAGATTTGGCAAAAACAAAAGGCAAACAGCAGTAACTGCTAACGTTTCAAGTAAGAAGTTACTTCTGTTTGTTGTTTCCGGGGGCATACAAAGACAAACTGCAGTAGCTGCTTACTTAAAAAATAAGCAGATATACTGCTGTTTGTCTTTGACCTACATTGCAAATGCAAACGACAGTCAACGCAAATTTGAAATGGAAGTAGTTACTGCTGTTTGCCATTGCAAAGGCAAACAGCAGTAACTGATTACTTGTAAAGTAAGCAGTTACTGCTGTTTGCCTTTGCACATTGAACAAATAACAGTGACTTTCATCCACTTAAAGTTGTGGGTCGCGATAGCGATACACAACTTCAAGTGGGTGAAAATTTAAATGATATAAGGTAAGCAGTTACTGTTGTCTACCTTTGCAATGTAGATCAAAGACAAACATCAGTATTCTGCTTACGTTTCAAGTGCTCAGTTACTGTTTTTTCTCTTTGCACTGCGCCTACTGGGATACCCTAAAACAAGTTCCCACGTTCCGAAGTTCCCAAGTTCCCAAGCTCCGAGGTTCCCAAGTTCCGGGAACTTCAAGTTCCCAATTTTCAAGTTCCGGGAACTTTAAGTTCCGAAATTCAAAAAAAAAAGTTAACAAAAAAATGTGTTTCCTATTTCAACAAAAAACATTTTAGATACTACCTTTTGCCTTTCCACGCATTATAGTATTGCCAGGCTGCGCGTATGAATGGAATTAAATATGGTTTTCTAGACCAGGCCACCTTTGTGCACATACACTGCAGGCCTATGCCAGAGGAGGGATCGAACCAGCGATCTCTGATTTCCAGGCTTTAACCACTGCACCAGAGACCGCGCACACTCATTTTTATGTTCAAATGGCGAATTGAAATGAAATGAAATGAATCGGGCTTTAGGCCACCTTTGTGCACATATAGGCTAAACTGGGCCAGGAGAACCTCCTGAGGCTGGTGAGATGATAGAGATGATACTGTCCTTCAGACACAAGATTCGATATTCGATCTGAGTCCGAGCACGCTACCTCTCGGTCACGGAGGCTCCCCACAATACTTACTTTCACACGTGGATGGGGAAGAAACATTTTTGTTTCTTTCAAACCGCCGAGACCGGGAACCGAACCTCGAACCCTGGCGTGAAAGGCAGCGGTGCTAACTACTACCCTAGGGCCCCCGCCCCAAATGACGAATTAAGCTTCTATGTGTAGGCCGGACGTTGACCCAAAGTTGAGGTAAGGTTTGCCCAACGTCTGCGTCCACAGCAGAGTTGAACCATTATAACATACCCCTTAGGGCCTATAGGCATAGGAAATATATAATGATATAGGCCTACAAATCACACCTCGCAGATGACAACCCAGCAAACATCACGCATTGACCCAATGCTGGTTTTACGTTGGGCCAGCGTCGCAGGCGGTGGTCCAACATAAAAACAGTATTGGGTCAATGCGTCGTGTTTGTTGGGACGGAATCCATGTAGTCTCAACGTTGGGCCTTAAAATATCATCGACACTGTTTTCACTGGTATTAAGTACTGTCACATGTAGAAAAGACCCCAATATCTCTACAGGATAGTAATAATATATCCCATCAAACACTACAAAGACCCGATACTAGTAATCGTTTAATAATGTTGTTCTATCGTCTGCGACCACCGCTAGAGCGTAATTAAGTCTATCTCTGGGAAAATATCATATTGTAATACTCTTCATTTTAGATTTTGTATAATAAATTTGCTGTTCTATTGTAAATTTTATTTCATACCTGTAGGCCTATATCGTGAAATGTTTGCCAAGATCGCCTAGAAATAAAATATAAATATGTGAAAAACTAACTTTAGACTACAGCACTTAAAATTAATAATGGATACCAAATGATTTTCTCGACCAAAAACGATTTTGGCAAATAATGTTTTAATATATTTTTTCAATTATTTTGGAAGCTCGAAACTTGAAGTTCCCGGAACTTGAAACTCGGAACTTGAAGTTCCCGGAACTTGGGAACTCCGGAACTTGGGAACTTGGGAGCTTGTTTAAGGGTATCCCGCGCCTACTAGATCCTGCAGAGATCCCCGCCGCCAGATCCACCTCTCATTACAGAACGTCACCTGGGTAAACCCCTTAGGAGCTACAGTTCACAATATTGTCGCTTTTTACCCTTGGTCTGCTAAACAGGCAAAATGTATGTTTTCAATAAAATTTCAAATCAAAGAAAATTAAAATTAAATTTTCAACGACTTGAGGCTTTGTCTCGCTACCACGATCCCCAACATCAAGTGGTTACAAATTACTCATATTTGCTTAGTTAGACCAAACATTTGCAAATCTTGATGTTTAAACTTCCACTAAGCGTGATTTAATCATAATAAATGGATTAAAAGCGACTATAGTCCATTGATAAAATTGATTTGGTACATGCTCAGATAATAAAATAATTCAATTTATATTGTTAGTTGAAGCTGTTAATCACACCAGAAGCTGTAAAATACACCGAAAATAAAAACTATTGTACTCTACCTGCGAGGCGGATTTTTTTTACAGGCAGGTCGAAACGTCTCAATCGTTTCACACTAAATTCCAAAGTGAGTAAAATTTAACCACTTTCTTTTTTCATTCTATTTTAGATCTTTCCTTCGTTAATGATATAAATGATACGGTTTTTGGTCTAGATTTATTCAAATGGGAAGAAATCCTCATTGCTGAACCTAACGCTATTAAACCTTACGCCGCTGAAATATTAGACACCACAGGGTTTTTTTTAATTTGAAATCATCATAAATGTCTTAGTTGACTCTTTCCGCTTCAATTGAATGCATATGCTATGGGTCTATGACCATTAGGCCCCCTATTCTGTGAAACTCAATGACCTCGACCTCCTTTGCTTTCACCGAGCTGGCTAATACAATGAAGTATGGGGACGAGGGTTCTTATATAACCTTGTTTTCACCGAGTGACGTCACTGCTTTCCACAGAATGAAGTATGGGAGAGAGAGTGTTATATACCCTTGTTTTCACCAGGTGACGTCACTGCGTTTCACAAAATAAAGTATGGGGGAGGGTGTGTTATATACTCTTGTTTTCACCGAGTGACGTCACTGCGTTTCACAGAATGAAGTATGGGGGAGGGGGGCGTTATGTACCCTTGTTTTCACCGAGTGACGTCACTGCGTTTCACAGAATAATCTTTTTAATTCTTCCAGTACAGGGACCACCGTTAGACGTCGGATTCGCACGTCTAAAAATGATCCCCGCACTGAAAAAGTTAACACCCAAGAATTGCTTATTTTCAATCACTTATGATGTGCTGCCACAAATTCTGCCTGTAGAAGTTGTGTCTCGCACAACTTCAAGTGAAAGATGTTGTTGTTTGACGCATGTTGCAAGTGTTGATGTAGAAACAGACATGTTTCTCCCAAATAACGGTGATTTAATTTGCTCAGAACCCGATTAAAATTGTGCTTAACGTGAAAGGGTTAATAGCACAATATTGCCATATATTGAGTCTCTGAGCTTGGTCCGCTGAGGATTTAGGCGCTATATAAGTTTGATTGATTGATTGATTGATTGATTGATTGATTGATTGATTGATTGATTGATTGATTGATTGATTGATTGATTGATTGATTGATTGATTGATTGATTGATTGATTGATTGATTGATTGATTGATTGATTGATTGATTGATTGATTGATTGATTGATTGATTGTGCAGTCATCTTTGGAATGTTCTTGTATTAAAGTTAAATAAAACGTTAAACACGGTTAGCAGATACAGGGTTAACGCTTTGAAACCTCACGATGCATCAAAGCCTCATCTTGCATCTTTGAATAATAACTTAATTCCCTACGCACTAGGTGTTTTTTGAACGAGAATTGTCATGGAACTGTTTAAAAATAACGAAATGTTTTATTTTTCTTTTGCCACCCAGTTCAAGTCATCTTCATCCACTACAAGTCGAGAATTGCGACAGCAATTCGCGGCTTGTATTGGATGAGGATGACAATGGTAAATTCAGGCTTCAAAGGGTTCAGTCCTTATGAGTAAGCGAGTAAGCAATAAACCCTTTAAGCTCTAAGCACGACTATATTCGTTTTTTATTTGTTTTATTTGCTGTTCAAATCCCTGCTATTGGAATGAAATGAGTGTTTAAACATCAAGATTTGCAAAGGTTTCATCTCAAATTAAACCAATATGAGTAATTTTCACCACTTGAAGTTGAGTGAAAATTTTAATTATTTAAATTATATAAATCTATCTAATAATAGCCAGCTAAAAACGTTTCACATAGATATAGCATAGTTTTTTGTTTTCTTTTTCTCATGTCTTACGTATAGTCTTGTTTTTTTCGTTTTGTACTGTATATTTTATGTGTACTGTGAATATATATATGAAATCTGAAAAACAGAAAAAATAAGAATTATAATTTAGCGCGATAAGGGTTACGTCCGACTAACGCTCGTAAAGAGTAAAAACGGCTATGGCCGCGATTAGCACAATACGGGTTAAAGTTTTTACAAATGGACGAATTAGAAATACGTGTTTCTTCCGAAGCCTGAATAACGCTCGTCATGGAGATAATATATTATCGGCAACAAATTTGAACAAGATGTTTACCGAAAATATATACATCGCTTCCTGCTGATTAAAAATCCCAATTTGACACATGTTGTTTCACATTAGGTTAAAAATAAGTCATTTTTTATGTTATTTATCAAATCTTGGAAATCGAGAAAAGGAAACAATTGCGAGCAAGAAGACGTGACTTTATTCACTCCCCCCACCCCCGATTGCATTCTCACTGGCGGATATATATATGTGTGAGAAAGTTGATAAATTAGCAGGTGTATGTCTATTTATTGCGCATATCTCAATAACATTGATAAGGCTGCAGACACGCAAAAACAACCGGGTAATCACAACGGGGTGGCAGTAAAATAAAATAATTATGTATCTTATAAGAGAATTATCTCGGAATGTGTCATCAACAATCAACCTGGTATTTTAGTTTTATTTATTTTATTTGATGTGATCCATCAGTTTTGTCAGATACAACCCTTCAATATCAAGAAGATGATATATATGATATTTGTTGTAGATATTTGTTGTAGACCGGACGTCTGTACCCAGCAAACACAAAACATTTGTATAACATTTGTACAACGTCGGCCCAACGTCTTCGACGTTGGCCCAACATTGTACAAATGTGATACAAATATTTTGTGTTTGCTGGGTACACACGTATGTGTCATCACAGTGAACATGATAATATTCTTATCACGTGTTAACCTCCGTGCTGCTGAATTTTTGTTTCTATTTTTCATTCATTTGAAGCTGGAATTGCTAAAACAATTTCCACCTTGTTGGATACCCAGTAGAAACAAAACATTTGTATAACATTTTTACAACGTCGTACAAATGTTATATAAATGTTTTGTGTTGACTGGATATAGATAAAGTGAGTGTTTTTAACATGTCGATCCTGAGTCCCAATGACACGTATTATAGACAGTTCAACACTGGATGACTATCGAAAATGAAAGTTAGCTTTTCGTTTATTACTCAGCACAGCACATGCGAGCTTTGAGAGTTCTCATAAACACCAATCTCACATGGGGCACACATTGTAGGGGATTGATTAATAAATGTAATAGAACAATGAGTATGATTAAACGAGCAGTTGGTTTCAATGCTCCTGTTGACGTCACGACCTCTCTGTACCGTACATTCGTACGGAGTAATTTAGAATATTGTTTAAGTGTGTGGTCCCCCAGTACGGTTTCAGATACAAAAGCTATTGAGTCAATACAGAGAGCAGCTACTCGTTATATTCTTGATTATCCGGAAATTAAATACGACCAACGATGCACTATGCTTCATTTGCACCCATTATCTTACCGATTTGTTATATGTTTTTAAATGTAATAAAAGATACTATGACGTAGCCTGGCATAACAGCATAGAAATAATTTCAAACTCATCTCTGAGATATGGCAATGCGGGCCGTGTTCTACGTATGAAAATTGTTAGAACAGAGTGTTTTAAAAGAAGTTTCTTTAATAGAATTGTCCCAATGTGGAACGCCCTCCCGCGGCAATTGAGGGACGCCGATTTTATATATTATTTTAAACGTGAACTTGTAATGCATTATGACAACCTTATAACATATTTCGATACAGATAATGTATGTACCTGGTCAGAGGCATGTAGGTGTCACTCTTGTGTGTGTAATCGTGGTGCTCCACGTTAAAACGCTCTTTTTATTTGCTGTATTACTTTTTAACATAATTTTAATTTTATAACGATGGTTTCTGAGCCTGTATAGGTATATTGCCTGTTCTCAGATAACCTGCCATATTGTACTGTTTATGAACTCTAATGTAATGTACATGTACTGTGTATGGCGAATAAATAAATGTAGTCAATTCTGAAGCGATTTTCATGAAATTTGTAAGCTGTATTTCTGGTCATTTGGCATTTATCCTGAATATATTGTATACTTCAAAAATTATACCATTTGACATTTAGTAGATTTATAATTATGACGCCCCTCTATAAATCCATAAATTTCATCCCGGTTTATTCTCAGAATTATGTTACATGTCAAATGGCATAACGTTTGAAATATTCAGAATATACACCAAAATCTAGCAAAAATTACATATTGACATAAAAAAAATACCTTTGCTCTCTATGATTTGTTTAAAATATTTCAGCGCTTTAAGAGTTATTAAAGATCTGAAAATCCTCTGCTGCGCTATGGGTAGAGCTACAGAATCACTTATCACACGCATTGGCATTAACCATTAATGCACTAAAATATTTTCATATAAACCAATAAACCACAATTCTTTTTCGATTTGAAACCATCATACATATATTAGTTAGAACCTGCCGTCTGTAGATGTCAGATTCTGACGTGTAAAGTCGGTCCTCGCGCTGAAAGGGCTATGCTAGAGTGCAGGTTAGGCCTAATTCTTTTCAATCTATTTATCGATGATCTTATCCAATAAAATGTGACGCACCTACATTATCAGATACTTATTTTCACTATAAGGACAGTAGAAATTGTAACATAACCTAACTACCTGGGAATAAACTGCGCAAACAACGGAAACTTACCACATGCGGTAAAAACCCTTAAAGATAAAGGAATGCGAGCGTCAATTAACCTTTTCACTACCATACATGACGGAAATTTCCGTCGTCATTCGTCAATGAACTTAACCATAAAATGACACAAATTTTCGTCAAATATATACTACATTTATGTATTTTTCGTCATTTGAAGCTGAAAATTGCGTTAGCAATTCCAGCTTCAAATGACGAAAAATAGAACTCCTACACCAGTATATCTGGATCCTGGCATGCACCCCGGCCTGGAAGTCAAATGGTTGACAGTTTGGCCGCCGTTCCCGGTTATATTTTATCATTTTTTAGCGCATTAAATATATCAGTTTTTTACCTTGGCAATGATAAAACGTGGCATAAATCAACAAGATTTCAAAATCGTTGACTTCAATTTTGCCAAAGCTGAATTTTTCCACTCACTTGAAGTTGGAGATCGCGTCAGTGAGACCCAGCTTCAAGTGGATGGAAATTTACAAACGCAATTCTAAAATTTGAATAATACGCATGTGGAACTACAATAATTTGATTCCATGACGAAACATATCTTTTTAAATGCATGGTGTCAAGAATGGAGTTTCCACTTTTGAGTTCAAAAGATATTAATCATGAGTTCAGAGTGTCTCTCGAACAAGCCCACGATAAATTATCCAAATATGCACTAAGTGTATGTAAATTATCTAGTAAGGCTAACGTTGCCGTACTTGCAATGAAATACTGGCGCAGGATTAACTTTAGACGTCAGAAACTGACGTCTATGGACGTCAGATTCTGCCGTCTAAAGTCAATCCCCGCACTGAAAGAATTACTAAATTGATAATGCCATTTAACTGAATCAGAAAGAGCTAACTAAGACATTTATGATGATTTTAGATTGAAAAAATCCCTTTGGTCTCCATGGTTAATACAAAAAATGTTTTAGTGTCGTAAGGGTTAAAATCTCACTCATTTCATCTATGTCCATTTATATATCCATTTAGCTATTTACTTTAATCTTTATAATAGATCTTCATACTCAAGAAGTCAAAATAGTAAATTGCATGTTCCAAATAATCGATTCTAATGATATACTTTACGCCATATTTCATTCAATTGAAGATAGTATTGATCACTACGTGGTTTTTCGCATGCACTAAAAATCGTCTCCCATAGTGAAAGGGCTACAGACGTGTCGTCATACACAATAAGTGCCAGGCTCCCTCTGTGTATTTGTACACCACATGTCGTATTAAAAAAAATATCGTATTAAAAATGGTGTAACCCATCACAATAGGGACTTTTTATAAAACCATGACATTTTCATTCACATTCAGGTCTGAATTACACTCACTCACTCACTCACTCACTCACTCACTCACTCACTCACTCACTCACTCACTCACTCACTCACTCACTCACTCACTCACTCACTCACTCACTCACTCACTCACTCACTCACTCACTCACTCACTCACTCACTCACTCACTCACTCACTCACTCACTCACTCACTCACTCACTCACTCACTCACTCACTCACTCACTCACTCACTCACTCACTCACTCACTCACTCACTCACTCACTCACTCACTCAATCAATCAATCACTCACTCACTCACTCACTCACTCACTCACTCACTCACTCACTCACTCACTCACTAGCCCAGTCCTAATATTGCACCTGACACCGAGGCATCATGTAGAACCTAATATAGATCATTCCCAACACATTCGTCCCTCCTACTATCATTTTTCCCATTCTTTCCAGCATTCTCCTCCTCCCACACCACTCCCCTTCTCATCCCTACACTCACATACTGATGGAGACGTCAGCCTCCCACACGTTATATAATACCATGGCTCACATCATACAAAACATTATATAATAAACGAGATATGTCATGCTAACCATTCAAAGAAGCCTACAATTTAAAACACACCACCACATTTAATATTTTCTTATCACGTAAAGCGCTGAACATATTTACAAGAGACCAAAAGTTTTTTTCAATTTGAAATTATCATAAATGTCTTAGTTAGCTCTTTCTGATTCATCTGAATGCCTATGTTATGGGGGGTCTAAGGCCATTATAAATAGTTTCAAAGATCATGCCTAGGCTTTTTTCATCAGGACAATGTACAAATATTTTTACTTCAAAATATTTTTATACACATTAAGAGACCGACGGGGTTTTTTCAATTTGAAATCATCATAAATATCTCGGTTAGCTCCGTTCGCTTCATTTGAATACCTATGTTATGGGTCTACGGCCATTATAAAAAGTTTAATTCTTACAGTGCGGGGATCGACTTCATACGTCAGAATCTGACGTCTACTGACGTGAGGTTCCGACGTCTAAAATAGATCCCCGCACTGTAAGGGTTATATACCACACCATGGACCACATCACATCATGGACCATATCACATCACATTATATTATATAATAAACGAGATATGTTATGCTGACCATTCAAAGATACCAAAATTAAAACATCTTTTCGATACAAAACAAACGATGCCGGACTGGTGACACGAATCTGATGGTATTTTTATACTGTCCAGGTCGGACTTAATAGGCCTTTACAGGGTTTACCTTGGCTAATGTTGCATTGTTTACCATGCTAACTATATTTTTTTTTATAAATTTTGTCTATATCAAATTTTGGCATGTATGTATTTCGTATATTTTAAGTCGGAGAAAGAACTGAATTATAATAGATCGGATCTACGAATCTATCAAATTTCGTTCTTTCTCTTTGCGGCCTAATTTGAATAAAAATATATGCAAATTTTGCTATATTACCCTTTCAAGCCTGAATTTACCATTGTCATCTTCATCCACTACAAGCCGCAAATTGCTGACGCAATTTTCGGCGTGTAGAGGTTGAAGATGACTTGAAGTGGGTGGGAGTGAATAAAATATATCACTATTATTAGATCAGTTCCACGAAAATTTTCGTTCTGAAACCCCTTTTTAGGTTTAAGGAAATTAGGTCATACTTCAGAGATGCGAAATGATGCGTTGAAATGGGGTTTTGTCAAGTTGAAAAAAATCCAAAAATACGAGTAAAACTCGGAAGTGGGTGGGTGAGTCAAGCCCCAACTCGGATTTTTATTTGTTGGATTTTTTTTTTTTTTTTTTTTTTTCGTGTTGTTTTCACGTTTCTAAAAAAATATATAAAATTGGATAGGGGGGGGGGGGGGAGGCGGTCTCGCTACTTTTCGGTCACGGAGGGTCCCCACAATATTGAATCTTTACGGGTGAGCTTTAAAACATGAAGGCCAGGTTAAGGTTCGCACCCGCGATCTCCGACTTTCCAAGCAGGCATCTTTTATACCCACTGCGCCAAGGCCTCCGCACTATCAAAAAGCCTGAAGCGACGAACACGCGATTATCACTTTAAGGGGTAACCCTGATCATGACAATAATCGTTTTAAATCTGTTTTATTAGCCGATTAACAAACTGATTAATTGATTGTTATTGGGAATGAAATGACTGATCAACCCTTTAAGCAGTCACGATGCATTAAAGCATCATTTTACATCCCTGAAAACAGATTCAATTTCCCTACAACAAAGCGTTTTATAATGAATATTTCCATGAAACTGGTTTACAAATACATGGCAATTTTCTTTGTAAATTGTTGGTCTTATATTATAGAAATATGATTGGTTTTTCAACCGCTGGAGTAGCAAGACACAACCTCCAGTGGTTGAAAATTCAAATCAATTAACTAATGGCAGAACTGCAGTCGTGAGTGATATTCTTCAACATACATTTTCTTATTTCCATGTCGAACTTTTCATTCAATTGAGTGCAATTCCAGTTTTTAAGAAAAAATGGATGGATGGATGGATGGATGGATGGATGGATGGATGGATGGATGGGTGGATGAATGAATGAATGAATGAATGAATGGATGGATGGATGGATGGTTAGGCCACTTTTAAGCTCACGCAGGCTAAACTGGGCCAGTCGAACTAGTCGATGAAAACAGGTGAGTGCTGCTGAGTCGTTCACAGACGGCGGCTGTCAGAAAATGACGAAATTCCCATACCTCAGCCTAATAAATCAGCGTCTCGAGCCGCCTGCCAAACCAAGACTATTTGTTTGCTCTCACAGTTACGCCTGCACACGGACGCCCTCGTTATTTATGGCTGGGAGCTGTGAACCTCGTCATAATCATCATATCTGGGTTACTATTATGACTACGCCACGTCACATCCATGTAAACATGGCAAACAACTTATTGTAAGTGGAGATTTAGAATATTAAGTTTGAAAACTAATTTGCAAACTGTTCTTCGCTTTTTCGTCTCTTGCTCCTACCACTGCGGCTGGTGTCTGATCATTTTTCCGCACAGGTGTTAGGGAGACGGATGCAGTCTTCAGTCAATGCATCAGCAGTGCTGGCCCAACGTCTGCGACGTTGGCCCAGCACTGCTGATGGATTGGGATATTGTTCCGTGGCGGGTGATCCCTCAGCGAGGCGAGGACTAGGAGCGGGATGGCAGGATGGCTAGGGACCGTTACAAACGTCCGAAGAACCTGAAAATGTAAATAACTAGCTGGCGGTTGATCTTAGGCACGATACGTATTTATTGAAAAACTGTATTATGATAAAAGAGAACTTTATCAAGAACTTTAACCCTGAAAGCGCTGAAATACTTTCCTATAAACCATGGAGACCAAAGCGTTTTTTTCAATTTTAAATCATCATAAATGTATTAGTTAGCTTTTTCTGGTTCTTTTGAATATATATATAAGGGGGCCACCATTCAATTTCCAGGAGGGGGGGGGGGGAGTTTTTGTCCCGGGCAAATTATTCATTTCAACCCACCCGAAATTTTTTAAACTACGACCAGTATCAATATTTTTACTCCTGCAGCGACTTTAGACGTCAGAAATTTTAAATTAAAAAAGTCATCGATAATTCACTACCATTGTTATATTTACCCATCTTCCAGACAGCAAGACTTGACACAGCGACTTCAGGAGTAACGAACCTTGCGGGGAAGATGTATTTACCCCTTTGACAGCCAAGTATACAGGGTTATTTAAAGGTCAGTCTATACAAAAGATAACGACTCAAGACGAAACTAAATCGAAGGTGGAAAAATACAAGACCATTTTTGGCTACGATAAGTCAGTCTACACGGGTGATGATGTATTCAAATGCACGAATACGAAAACAAACACAACATATTTCCTTATACTGTATATCTGGTAATTTTTGCGTGTTTAGATTTTGGGACTTTTTATGAAGTCTAGAGTTTGCGAATTATCGATTTCGATGATAGATAGCGCTCATAATAATAACTTTCGCGAAATTCCTAAATTCGCGAATTTCTCTTCCTTGCGAAATTTGAAACCGCTCGAATATTACCAGATCTACAGTATTATTTTAGTGGATGTCGTATTCGTGTACGCGTGAACACCCAGACCAAAATAAAATAAGATGAATTTTTGCCGCGCTTGTATTCGTACTCAGATTCGTGCAGATCCAAACGTACACGACGTCATGAGCATGACCATTTTGTTTTAAACTGATTTTAACTGCTAATCTTTCATCGTGACACAGGGAACCCTTACGACGCGGGGACCGAGTTTAGACGTCGGAATATGACGTCTGTTGACGTCAGAATCTGACGTCTATAGACATCAGATTATGACGTTTAAAGTCGAGCACCGCTCTGAAAAAGTAAAATATTTATAATGACCGTAGATCAATAACATAGATATTTAAAATAATTCAGAAAGAGCTAACTAAGACATTTATGCTGATTTTAAACTGAACGAACCTTTTTCCATGATTTATACACAAATATCTCAGCGTTGTAACGGTAAATACGCGATGATTTGTGATGCAATTGAGGTCATGAGTCATATTTTTGACAAAAAAATAACTAAGTCGAGTTTTATAAACATTTTTTTTATTGAACTAATTGTTTTAAATCCTCTGTCAGACTTGGATGAATTTATTCGATTTTCTACAAACATACAAAGAAACAACATGAACAAAAGCAATTGTAGAAAACCAGGAGATTTCTACATAGATTTAAGGTCGCTGGCATAGAATCCACCTCAAAGAAAAAAATTACAGATATGTAATAGAAAATAGTTCATATACGATTTAATAAAAGTACATGAGAGCAAATGTAGCTATAATGTGTATATATAAAACTAGCAAAACAATTGACCAAATCACAGGTATTTGAATAATTTTCAATAAAATGGGATGCAACGCTGTCTGATTTTCTGGATTTGTGAACTTTGGCTACGGTCCCTCCCAGCATATACCATAGGCATTCAAATGAATCGGAAAAAGCAAACTAAAGACATTTATGATGATTTCAAATTGAAAAAATCACTTTGGTCTCCATGTTTTATACAAACATATTTCAGCATCTTGATAGTTACTGTCATCTAAAATTAAAATAATTATGCCGTTTGTGATCAGAAATATAAATGAATTTGAGTATAATAAATAACTATATCTTGAATAAACTTGTTGCTTGAATTCCTCTGTCTGTCATATGATGCAACGCCCTCTGATTTTCTGGATTTGTGAACTTTGTCTACGGTCCCTCCCGGCATGGATACCGCTCATGGCAGGTTGCAGTGCCGCCGTGCGAAGGCAAACAGCAGCAACTGCTTACTTTTCAAGTAAGCAGTTACTGCTGTTTGTCTTCGCGCTGCAGAACACGTTGAAGAAAGGACCACGAAGGGATTTTCTCACGCTCCAAAACATCACCTGTGCTCTTTTATGTGACATGATAAATCTAATATTGCAGACGCTACCTTGAAAGCTCCTTATCATCACGCTGAGTCTTGGGAAACCAGACGGGCTAAGCCAGCGACCATGTGATAACCAGACACTGACAGAGATACTGACACTGACACAGAAACTGACACTGACACGGACACTGACACTGACACAGACACTGACAAAGACAGTGAAACAGACACTGACACTGACACTGACAGTGACGCATACATTGACACATACACTGATACAACCACCGCACTGACACAGCCACTGACACAGCCACTGACATTGACACTGTCACAGACACTGATAATGACAGTGACACTGACACTGACACTGACACTGGCAATGACAGTGACACTGACACTGACACTGACATGGACACTGCCACTGACGCAGACACTGATACTGACACTGACATAGACATATACACTTACACAGACACTGACACTGACACTGAAAAAGACACAGACACTGAAACTGACACACAAAATGACATGGACACATACACTGAAACTGACACCGACACTGTCACTGACAATGACATTAACACAGACATTGACACTGACACTGAAACTGATACAAACACTGACAAGACACTGACACAGACACTGACACTGACACAGACACTGACACTGACACAGACACTGACACAGACACTGACACAGACAATGACATTGACACAGACACTAAAACTGACACAGACACTAACACTGACACCGACACTGACATGGACAATGACATAGACAATGACATTGACAGAGACACTGACACTGTACCCGATACTGACACTGACAAACATAGTATTTATTATTATTTTTTTATTTTTCGTGATGAAAGAGGTGATGAATACATGCAAAATAAATAAAAGAATAAATAAATGAATGGGTGAATGAACGAAAGAATGAATGACAAAATAAATGAAAAAATGAACGAGCGAATGAATGAATGAATGAATGAATGAATGAATGAATGAATGAATGAATGAATGAATGAATGAATGAATGAATGAATGAATGTATTAAATAATAACTGAATGGCTAAATGAATGAAGAACGAACGAATGAATAAATGAATAAATGAATAAATGAATAAATGAATAAATGAATAAATGAATAAATGAATTAATGAATTAATGAATGGTTGAATGAATAAATGAATGAATGAATGAATGAATGAATGAATGAATGAATGAACTAATTAATACATGAATGAATAAATAAATGAATGAATGAATGAATGAATGAATGAATGAATGAATGAATGAATGAATGAATGAATGAATGAATGAATGCAAAGTTTCAAATTTAAAAAAACGTGCTGGTATCACTTGGTCGGTACACATGTGTGTGTACAACTTACAGTATATGTTGATATGCCATTGTATTTGAGGTCTGAGGTTTGGAGTACTCTTCTGCTATGTGCTGGCAAAAGTCGTTATAATGAAAAAAAGAATAAAGTATAGTCATGTTATTACAGTTAAAAATATAGTATACGTACTTCACTGTAGCAATCACAGCCTTCATTGTTCATATGACATAGCGAAATTACGGAGTGGGCGTGGTTTGCGTTAGAGTACTACAGAAAAAAAATAATTGTGAAATATTGAACAGTCTGTGTGCGATGCAAAGCATAGGATAAAGCCTGAGGAGCTCCGCATTCTTAGCTGTGTGGCCTGGGCCTTTTCCACAGCTAATAATGTAGAGGTCCGAGTGTTTCAACTGACTTAAAACACATCAGATCATAAAGAGGATCCCTCATAATCAACAGCTCGATCACACCTGATTGATTACAGCACCATAGGCCTACCACGATAATTGGTCTGTACTTGATGAGCAATAACTCTCCATTCCCGGCTTAGAATGTAGTGGTCAGACAAAGAAAATAATGTAGTGGTGTATTTTAAAGACAAATATTGCGTCATATAAATATATACGGCAGACACAGTGTAATTATACAATATTGGTTTAAAAATTGTAGATGTGACTACTTTGTATGATGGAAATGTCAAATGAAACTAATAGCAGGTGATACAAGTATCGTGTTATTTCACGGACATCTACTGATAGTATGGCTACTATTTTACTTGCGTTGCAAAGCAAATACTTCACACGATGAAAAGACTTTGCTGTTACTTATAGTTTTTTGCAAATGGGGTATTCGAATAGTGGCTAGTGGCTATTTGTACACTATACAACATCACCTATGTTTTTTTGTAATCCATACAACATTACTTTCTTAAGACATCACTACTGTCTACTATAGTGCCCTATAAATATGTCTCTCATCTCCATATACTTACAGAGCAAATAACCCCAAAACACAAGACCTCGACCCAGTTGTGTGCCCAGTGGGATGCTGGAAACCGATATCAATACGGACCTATCGGTGTGGAAAAGCGAAGGCGCACTATTAATATCGATGTTCAGACACATTGAATAATGAATATAATATACCATAAATAAACATAACTCAATGCGATTGGTCATTCCTGGTCTAATTTTGAACTGCTGAGTTGAGTGAGTGAGTGAGTGAGTGAGTGAGTGAGTGAGTGAGTGAGTGAGTGAGTGAGTGAGTTAGTGAGTGAGTGGGTGAGTGAGTGAGTGAGTGAGTGAGTGAGTGAGTGAGTGAGTGAGTGAGTGAGTGAGTGAGTGAGTGAGTGAGTGAGTGAGTGGGTGAGTGGGTGAGTGAGTGAGTGAGTGAGTGAGTGAGTGAGTGAGTGAGTGAGTGAGTGAGTGAGTGAGTGAGTGAGTGAGTGAGTGAGTGAGTGAGTGAGTGAGTGAGTGAGTGAGTGAGTGAGTGAGTGAGTGAGTGAGTGAGTGAGTGAGTGAGCGAGTGAGGGGGTGAGCGAGTGAATGAATGAATAAATGAGTGAGTGAGTGAGTGAGTGAGTGAGTGAGTGAGTGAGTGAGTGAGTGAGTGAGTGAGTGAGTGAGTGAGTGAGTGAGTGAGTGAGTGAGTGAGTGAGTGAGTGAGTGAGTGAGTGAGTGAGTGAGTGAGTGAGTGAGACATCTACAAGAAGAGTGAGTGAGTGAATATTTATTTAGGTTTTCGGATCAGGTGGTTTCTCTGATCCCACCTAATCGATCTTGGTGTAGAGCTGGCCTAGCGCCAGAGTCAGTCACTCGATCATTCTGCAATTTCTGCTGTTAACCTCTTATTCTTGTTAACACACAGCTTTTTATTGAAAATTCGTTCACCTTGATCATGTCGACGTGAACCTTCAATTTACATATAAAATAAAATAATTAAATGTTTATAATGAAAAAAAATAATCTGAAACTGCATCTCAGACTGAAAGAAAAAGAGTAAAATTTATTATATTAAAGCGACACAATCAGACCAGTATCACAATTTTTATTTTGGCTCCTCTATATGTCCATAATATGTCAACAATACAATACACAGCCATAATACCAGACAAGCTAACAATATCCATGTGTCAGCTTTTAAAAGTAGATTGTCACAACAAACTATCAGATTTACAGGAACGAAGTTATGGAATTTCATGTATTCCAAATTAAAAAAGAATATTAGTTTGTCATCATATACACATACTTTAAAAGGATATATTGTAGCTAATGGTTTTCCTTTTATATAAGATTCAAAAATGTTTTGAATTAGTACTTAGATTAGAACTTAGTACTTAGTTTTTTTCTCTCAGTTGTTTGCACTGATGTTTTCTGTATTTTTTCTTTAACCCTTTAACCGCCGGTGCCGCATATATTCGGGCTTTCATTTTTCATTAGCACATTAGGTACTACATTTTAAATATATTAAAGATAAATGTGACATCAACCAACAAGATTGAAAAGGATTGACCTCCATTTTGTCAAATCTGAATAATTTTTTGTGGATCGCGTCAGAGAGACACAACTTCAAGTGAGTGAAAATTCAAATTGAATAATTTGGCGGTTAAATGGTTAAACAACTTAGTTTTTGTAAGTATTTTGAGGGCATATAATAATACCGGGTATTCTGTCCTGATTGACATTACAAGATAATGTATTTTTTTTTATCTATTCTGATGCTTGAATTTCGTTTGTCCTGCCACTAGAAATAAGGATAGAATTTAATTTCGGACATGCATGTCCAAAATAAGAAATAAGGAGATAAAAGATAAATGGGGGTTTTGGCACACTTTCTACGTTTCCACAACAGCTCAAAATTTAAAAGACTTCCACAATTCTAATCTATCGACATGTTCACATATTATGCACATATCAAAAACTGAAAATAACATTTTGGCTTTTGGACAATTTTTGGCATGATTGTGTCGGTAGACGTCAGATTCTGACGACTAAAGTCTATCCCCGCACTGTAAGAGTAAATATATTGCTAATGGCCGTAGACCAAAAACATAGGTATTCAAATGAATCGGAATGACCTGAATAAGACATTTATGATGATTTCAAATTGAAAAAAACTTTGATCTCCATGGTTTACATAAAATAATTCAGCGCTTTGAAGGGTTAATATTACATTCGATAGATTGATTAACCCTCTCGAACCTGAATTTACCATTATCATCTTTATTACCATCTTTATTATTTATCATCTTTATCCACTACAAGCCGTCACAATTCTCGACTTGTAGTGGATAAAAATGACTTGAAGCGGGTGCAAAATTAAAGAATATTGCCATGTAGATCTAATAGGTAAAACAGTTTCATGTATATTTTCCTTCTGAAACCCTTTATAGTTACATATATAGGAAAATTAAGTATGTTTTCGATTATATATGATGCTTTGAAGCATCATGAGGACTAAAGTGCAAAACACACCAACGCGAGCGCGAGCGCGATTAGGCACGCGACGTGGGACGCGACGATAGACGCGACAATCGCGTGACTGTCCACACACCAAAGCGACGACCGACAAATGATGTGCAAATGATGAAACAGTGTGTTTGAAAAATCGACGCGACGTCGCGCGGGCAATCGCGTTGGTGTGTTTTACGTTTTAACTCTTACAGCGCAGGGATCGACTTTAGACGTCAGAATCTGACGTCTGTAGACGTCAGATTCTGACGTCTAAAGTCAATCGTCTGTAGACGTCAGATTCTGACGACTAAAGTCGATCCCCGCGCTGTCAGAGTGAACATATTTGTAGTGGCCGACTGACCGTAGACCCATAACATGGGTATTCAAATGAATCAGAAAGAGCTAACGAAGACATTTATGATGATTTCAAATTGAAAAAAACTCATTTGATTGGGATGTTGTTTACAAAGTAATTCAGCGCTTTAAGGGTTAAGAGCTAAGTATAATCGTCTTCGCTATTTCTTATCATTTCTAAAAGCAGTTTTTGTGTAATAAATTGATGTTCAATCAGTAGTAGTTGTAAATGTTTGGCATTAACTCTTAACCCTTTAAAGGGACATGCCCGGGTCTAGAATCATAAAAAAATCGGTGATTTGATTTTGGCTTCTTAATATGACCATATGATGTAAACATGTTCATAGACTAAAAATGCAAAAGTTTTTTAAATTTTTGTGCTGTTCACCTACCAGCTAGGCTAGATATAGAGACGAAATTCCCGTATTTTTTATTTTTGACATGGTTGTCAATAATTAGAAATCAGGAATTTCGGCTCTATATCTAGCCTAACTGGTGAATGCGCAGCACAAAAATTATAAAAACTTTTGCAGTACTAGTCTATAGACATGTTTACATCATATTGTCATATTATTAGGCTAAAATAATATCACCGATTTGTTTATGATTTTAGACCTGGGCATGTCCCTTTAACCGCAAAATTATTCAATTTTAATCACGACTATGGTCGTTTATCATCTGTTTTTATTATTCCATCAAATCACTAATATTGGGAATGAAATTGGTGTTTAAAAATCGAGATTTGTAAATGTTTGGTTTCAAATTAAACAACATATGGGGGCCCTTGGGTAGAGGTTAGCACCGCTGCCTTTCACGCCAGAGTTCGGGGTTCGGTTCCCGGTCTCGGCTGTTTGAAAGACACAAAAAATGTTTCTTCCCCATCTACGTGTGAAAGTCAGTATTGTGGGGAGCCTTCGTGACCGAGACGTAGCGTACTGGACCTCAGACCGCCAGGGCTCCTGGAGGACAGTGTCATCTCAATCATCTCATCATCCTCAGGAGGTTCTCCTGGCCCAGTTTGGCCTATATGTGCACAAAGGTGGCCTAAAGCCCGATTCATTTCATTTCGAGTGGGTGAAAATTTAAATAAATCAACTTAGCAGGATGAGGGTTAAGAAAGACAATTAGGTGTAATTTTCACCCACTTGAAGTTGTGGGTCGCGACAGAGAGACACAACTTCAAGTTGGTGAAAAAATAACTTTGGAAACTTTGTGGGCAAAGGGTTAAAGGTTAAGGTATATGTATTGTCTTATAATTTGAAATAATAGATAAAGAGTCTATTCGCGGTGTTTATTCACAACCAGCACAAAAACATTCAGTCCACCATAACCTAATGTTATGCCAGCACACCGTCTCTGCTTCCCAGGCTTTACTGTTGTAATTCCATTCTATCTTTCTCTTCTGTCTGATTCTTTCTCTTATAGTTATTTGTTCATGCTGTGTGTGTGTGTCTGTTCCCCTTGTCATTCTTTGTTGATTCCTCTTTTGCTGATGTTACTATTTCTCCATATATTTCTACTGGTTCCACGGTTCTTACAGATAGAAATATCAATAAAATTTAGGGGGAAAATAATTGTTGGTGGATGCTAAATTAGGCCTAATCCAATAGTTCAATATCAGCGATTTCTCAGAAATATAAATATTTTTTGTAATTTGCAGCTGGACATTGCGTTATCAACTTCGAATAAATGAAAATTAGATGCAAACAATTCAGCAGGAGAAGGGTTTCGTTAATCTGATAATATCTAATATCCATTGTTTACTAAACCAAAAAGTTTAGTTTATCTTTTAAATTTTCAAAACATTAAATTTTGGTGAATAGCAGAATATTTAACTTTGAGTGAAAAATATTAAATTTATATTTTATTTGATTTATAATAAGGTTCAGGTGACTTCATTATCTGTTTAATGTGATAATCTCAATTCAGATGCGGGTCTCCGCAGTACACAAGACAGGCCCAACATTAGGCCATTATCACTGGTGCTATTTCATTGACTCTGTTTGGTAGGTGCGGAACCCAACAAACCTGAGACGGTGTACCAATGTTATTTTAATGTTGGCCCACCGTCTACGACGCTGGGCCAACATTAAAATAACATTGGTTAAGCTTCTTGTGTTTGCTGTGAAGACAGCCCCAGCTTCAACCTTCAACCCTTTAAATCCTCATGATGCATAAAAGCATCTTTTTACATCCCTGAAACTGACCGAATTTGTTTACGACTTAGGGGTTTTAGAAAGAAAATTTCTATGGAACTGTTCACTAATATATGTCAATTTTCTAATTCTCTTTATTTTTTCACCCACTTCAGGTCAACTTCACTCACTACAAGTCGAGAATTGCGATAGCAATTCGCGGCTTGTAGTGGATGAAGATGGCAATGGCAAATCCAAGCTTGAAATGGTTAAAGCGCGGAGACACCTTTAGACTCAATAATCTGACGTCTATGCACGTCTGATTCTGATCCTCGCACTGAAAGAATAAAAATATTTACAATGGCCGTAGACCCATAACATAGGTATTCAAATGAAGCGGAAAGAGCTAACTAAGACATTTATGGTGGTTTCAAATAATTTTTGAAAGAGAAACACTTTGGTATTCATGGTTTATACAAAAATATTTAGGCGTTGTGAAGATTAAGCCAACAGGATGAGTGATGCTTTTTGATGGACTTTGTTTGGTAGGTGCTGAAGGCAGGCAGTTGATGACTGATTGACCAGACTCCCTAGGCGAATACAAAAAAATCCAGCTCTGGTTCAATGCTGTTTCACTGCTGGCTCACCGTTTGTGACGCTGGCGCAGCATTTTACCATCATTGCCCCAACCCGTCTGTCGGATGGTTGGGAACTGTCCAAAAAACACCTGTACCAGCAGCCAGCGTGGAGAGGCGGCATGAATTGACGAGAGGTGTTTTTTTTCGTTGCGAGGCCACGGTTATTTAATAATGTGGTTTCCGTATGCAGGTGGCTTAATTTATCAAATTTAAAAAATCATCTTATTTTTTGTACATCCCTTGTTTATTTTATGGAGCACACCTCCCCCCTCGATGAAAATTACACATTTCTTTAAAAAAAATACATTTCCCAATTTTTCATCTTGATTTGTTTTGATTTCCCTTACATCTGCTCCGAAAAAGTAATTTTGGAAATCAATTTTAAAAAGTTTCATTTAAGTTTTATTTTTCCCTCATTACCTGCTCTAAACTTACTTTAAACCTTAAAGCGCTGAATTATTTTGTATAACCATGGGGACTAAAGGGTTTTTTTCAATTTGAAATCATCATAAATGGCTTAGTTAGCTCTTTGTGATTCATTTTAATACCTGTGTCATGGTACTACCATTATAAGTATTTTTTTTTAAAATGTAGGACCGTCTTTATACGTCAGAATCTGCGTCTACAGACGTCCGATTCTGATGTATAAAGACGGTTCCTGCACTGAAAGGGTTAATAACCGAGCTACAAAATAGGTGTGGCCTAGATGAGACAAGCACAAGCACGTTGGTTTATTGGTGGGCCAACGACAACAACACTGGCCCACAGTTAAACCAACGCTGAGCCAACGAGACGAACCTTCCAAGTGGGTGAAAAATTAAATAGGATAACTAATTTAAATTTTCACCCACTTGGAGTACCGCGACCCACAACTTCCAGTGGCTGAAAATTACTCATATTTGTTTAATTTGAGCAAAATTATGTACAAAAAATTTGATGTTTAGGCACACATTTCATTCCCAATAACAGTGATTTAACATAGATGTCTTATAACATATACGTTTTATTGTAGATTTCTAAATGTCAATAAACCGACATCTAAACATTAATAAACAAGATATCTAACCTGCTAATAAAAATAATAACCCTTAAAGCGTGGGAACCGAACATCATGTCTAAATACGCACAGAAAGAATAGACAAATTTTATTGGCTTTACACTCATAATCAAATAAAGGGGAAAGCGCTAACTAAGACATTTAAGATGATTTTTAATTGAATAAAACACCTTTGGTCTGTGGACGATGGGCCGACATTTGCCCAGCATCAGGCTAACGTCTGTTTCTCTCCGTAGAAGGCTGAGGGTAGGAGATGGTGGGCTAACATTAGCCCAGCATCAGGCTAACGTCTGCTGCTCTCCGTAGAAGGGCTGACTTTGATCAGCGCCCTCGGCCACGCCTGTCAGTCCGGGCGGCGGCATCTTCCTGCCCTTCCACGCTCGTGTCACAACTTTCCCACACTTCCTCTCCCGGCATGCACCGCCCGGGTTCAACGCGCATGCCTGGCGTGCTCACATCCGCCCCGGGATTCCGGGATGGTTTCGGATTCTAGCCACAGGTCGTGAAGATATGATAGGATGCCCCGCGACTACTGGGCCTATAGATCTGTTTGTGTTCGCCTGTGTAAATGTTCGCAAATTTGTGATTTTATCCCTTTAGCCATCGGTGCCGCATATATTCGTGTTTTCATTTTTTAAGTACCACCTTTTACACATGTTAAGGATGAAATGTGACACCAATCAGCAATATTTGAAAACAGTTGACCTCCATTTTGTCAAATCTGAATAATTTTCACTCACTTGAAGTTGTGGATCGCGTCAGCGAAACACAACTTCAAGTGGGTGAAAATTCAGATTGAATAATTTAGCGGTTAAAGAGTTAAGACTTTTTATGAAGTGTAGAAATCGCGAATTTGTTCTCCTCTCGAAATTCGCGAAAATTAAAGCCTCGCGAATATTACCAGATCTATAGTACTACCCACACACCCAATCAGTCAGTATTGTGGGGAGCCTCCGTGACCGAGAGGTAGCGTGCTCGATCTCAGACCGCCAGGGCTCGAATTTCGAATCCTGTGTCTGGGGGACAGTGTCATCTTAATCATCTCACCCTCCTCAGAAGGTTCTCCTGGCCCAGTTTAGCCTACATGTGCACAAAGGTAGCCTAAAGTCCGATTCATTTCATTTCACACGCCCAATCCTGGTCCTATGATGGACCAGCGTTGCAGACACTGGCCCAGCATTAGGCCAACATTCTGCTAGTGGGTCGTGAAGATATGATAATATTGAGGGCCATCCCGAGAAAACACAACATATTAGCCCAATGTTGGTTTAAGGTTGGGCCGACGTCGCAGACGGTGGCCCAACACTAAAACAGCATAGGGTCAACGTAATAGTGTTTGCTGGCTCCCTCCCATTTCAAGAAAAACATGTCATATGAGCCCAATGTTGGTTTAATGTTGGGCCACCATTGCAGACGTTGAGCCAACATTAATCCAGCATAAGATCCACGTTTACTGTATGTATCATGTGTGTATCTGCTAAGAATAAACCACGTATAGCAATATTGTTTATTGTTTATTTATTGTTGAAATCACCCAGTATCGATATCATATATATTTAAAAAAGTGTTTAATTTTAAATCTTATAGTCAAGTTATTAACACAATGTGATGTTATTAACACAATGTTGATTGATTAACACAATGTAACACAACGTAAATTTTAATATAAGAACAATGTGATGTAGTTAACACGATGCAATTATTCATTACAAAGTTATTAATACAATGTAATGTTTTTACACAATGTAATGTTTTAACACAATTTAAATTTATTAACACAATGTGATGTTGCTAACACGATGTGATTTTTCATTGCCAATTTATCAACAAAATGTAATGTTTTTATCAGAATATACTGTTTCAAATTGCTTAACACAATGTGATGTTATTAACACAATGTAATTATTCATTGTTATTAACAATATGTAATTTCATTAACACATTGTAATTGTTTTAACGCAATGCAAATTCATTTATACAATGTAATACCATTAACACGATGTAATCTTTCATTAACAAATTAATAACACAATTTAAATGTTAAATGTTACGTTCAACTTGAACATATTAACTGTTTCGGTGCGAAGACCGTCCTTAGACGGCAGAAACTGACGTCTATAGACGTCAGATTCTGACGTCTATAGACGGTCAACGCATTATAATGGCCGTAGACCCAGAACACATATAGGTATTCAAATGAAGCAGAAACTAAGACATCTACGATTATTTCAAATCAAAAACACCCTTTGGTCCCCATGGTTTATATAAAAAATGTGTTCGCGCTTTAAAGGTTAAGCTATCTCAGAAATAGAGAGAGCTGCCGCACATCTAAGCACACTATTATTCATTGTGATGCCCATGTACCTTAGCCGTGTCGTCCTCTCCGAGGCCGTGGATTGCTGTATTCATTTTACCCGAAACAATTTACGTTTTTCAACATGGCGGTGACTGAGAGCGATCTCGACCGCAAGGTCCGAAAAATGTCCATAACTTTTTAATGACTGTGCGGGGAAATGAGCTGCGACCTCGTAGTTGAAATGTTATTGATTCTAAAAAAAAATATTTTCAACCTGATTTTTCGAGGGCAAGTTTTAAATATGACCGTTCAAAAAATGTCCCACAATCTGTGGCGGAAACCTGTTTCAGCCACTGGGGCTAAACAGCTGCTAAAGGTACCTCTGCTACCATCTAACCACACTATTATTCATCCTGATGCCCATGTAACTAACTCTGCTAGTTCTGCGTTGAGGATTTAAAAAAAATATAATCTGTCACTACTTTTAGATGGCAATAATAATTTGGCCTTGCTCGTGTGTTGAAAGAAACGTTTGCTTTGATTTTGACCAAAAAATAATTTTAGCTGGAAACATGACGAATGAGTAGAAGGGCCACTTTCATAAAAATTGAGCAATAACGGTAAAACATTTTGAAAAAAAATAATTCTGATTTTGTGAATTTAAATGTTATGTATGTATATATGATACCATGGCAAGCATCAGTATGCAGTAGCCAAGCAGCATGTTATATATTAGCACTTTTAGAGCCAATAATAGAAATCTTTTTTTTTGTTCTAACCGGTATGGCTTAAATAGTAGGCAATTTTATAATGGTAAAAACAGAACATTAAACGATAAAGACGGTTTTGTAAAGATAAAGATGTTGCTGTAACGGTGAAAAAATAATTTTGTAAAATAAATAGGTGCTATAGGCTTTATAAGCAGGCCTGATTTTCAGTATAATTGTTTGCAAACTTCCACACCTTATGACTGAAGGGACATTGAATCACCACATAACTTAAATACTTGCAGGAATAATAGGCCTTATGGGTTCTTGTTAACGGTAAAGACATTTGAATTCCAAAATTTGGACCACGGCTTAATATTGAATAACTAGAGATTCAGTAAACTTTTTTATACATATTTTATTTTATTCTCAAAAAAAGGGATTTTAGAAATAGGGCAAACATGTCATTAATTGCAATAACGTAATTATATGACATTAACAACTCAGGTGAGATGATCATGAACTGTTCATGAACATTCATGAATAGTTCATAAATGTTCGTGAGCAAAAAACTATGAATGTTCGTTCATCAACGTGTTCATGAACGGTTCATGAATATTCTTGAACAACCAATGAGACTTTCATGAAAGTTCATGAATTCATGAACTTATTATGTTCATGAACTCTCACTGTGTTCATGAACATGGATAGTTCACGAACGGTCATGAACTCAGATATTTCATGAACCAAGGCTAGTTCATGAACGACCACGAACTCAACAAATTCATGAACCGGACAATTAATGAACATTCATGAACGTTCATTAAATGTGTTCGTGAACTATTCATGAAAGATCCTGAACAACAAATGAGACATTCATGAAATTCATGAACTGTCAACCTAGTTCATGAACGGCCAAAAACTAAAAAAAAATCACCAACCAGATAGTTCATGAATATTCATGAACGTTCATTAAATGTGTTTATGAACTGTTCATGAATGTTCCTGACAACAAATGAGACATTCATGAACTGTCAACCTGAAGCATAATGTTCATGACATTGAGGTTGTTCATGAACGAACAGGGACTCAGGTTGTTCAATATTAAACCAGATAAGCCAGCAACACTTAAACTAAGTTCATGATGTTCACAAACTAAGCTCGTGTTGATGTTCATGAATGTTCACGAATTGTCCATGAAGATTCATCAACGTTCCAGTCTTTTGACCTGTAAAAAACAGATAGTATTTTGATCGGGCATTAGATTTTTTTGAGGTTACTTTTTACCTAACCACAGCAAGTTAATTAAGCTTCATTTGGTAAATTAAGAAAGAGATCGCCTCTCTGACAGTATCACACAGAACCGAACAGAAAACTGAGAAACTAATTATTTTTTAAATCTTATGTATTCTATGGTTGATAATCTAACTCAGATTGCCTTAATTTGTTAATTAATTAGTTAATTAGCCATTGCGTAGTTGACACCGTACTCGCCAGGGTAATTAGGCTGTCATTCACCACAGTTCATGAACTTTCATGAACAAACCATGAACTGAATTGAGATTTCAAACTCGAAACAATTTATCACAGTTCATGAAACTGTCCCTGATGAATTTTCATGAACTAGCCATGAACCTAATTAAGACTTATCAGGTTCATAATAATTCATCAAATTGTGAACTTTAACGAACAACCATGAACTAAATAATCAGTCTAATCAAGTTCATAACAATTCATCACAGTTCACGAAACAGTCCCTCATGAACTTTCATGAACTAGCCATGAACAGAATTAAGTTTTATCTAGTTCATAATAAATCATTAAAGTTCATAAAACTCTTTCATAGACTTTCATGAACTAGCCATGAACAGAATTAGGACTTATCAAGTTCAGAATAATTCATCAAAGCTCATGATTTTTAACGAACAACCATGAACTAAATAATGAGACTGATCAAGTTCATAACAATTCATCACTGTTCATGAAACAGTCCCTTGTGAACTAGTCATAAACCGAATTGAGACTTATCAAGCTCATAATAATTCCTTAAAGTTCATGAAACTCTTTAATGAACTTTCATGAACAAGCTATGAACTGAATTAATTCTACCAAGTTCATAAAAATTCATGACTGCTCATGAACCTCTTCATATGAACTTCATGATCTAAATCATGAACAACATTAGTTCATCAAGTGTTCATTAATATTCATGATTTGTCATGAACTGTTTTTGATGAACAGTTCATGAACACAGCTCATCAACTGGCTTGATGAACCATTGATGAATGTTCATGAATGTTCATGAACATCCATCAACGTTCATCACTTGATGAACTTTATCTCACGAGGGGAAGTTTTCAAAAAATCGCAAACCCATTCCGGACACCTGACGGAGAAGACAAATGAAGCATATTATATCGAATACAAACTTGATTTTCCAAGATAAATGCTTGTATAAAAAGCCGAGTTATAAATACATGTCTTTATCTGATTAAATGATAACAATTTTGAAATAATGCGAACTTTTTGAAAAAATGTTGAAGTCATGTCTTTACCGTTGTTGCTGAAATATTTCGAAAATGGCCCAGTCACGACATGACGTGATATCCTCGACCCGAAAAATGACTATAAAAATAACTATAAATTCATTGGGGAAAATGTCCGGCTTGAAATGGTGTGTGAAAATAATCCAGCTTTACTGTCAGTGGAAAAACAATCTGGTTGCTGTCTCAATCCGTTTGCTTTTTAAATATCCAAGTTTTTAACCCTTAAAGCGCTGAAATAATTTGTAAAAAAACCATCGCAACTAAATGTTTTTCTTTTTATTTGAAATCATCATAAATGTCTTAGTTATCTCTTTCTGATTCATTTGAATACCTGTGTTATGGGTTTACTACCATTAGAAATATTTTTACTCTTACAGTACAGGGAATGATTTTAGTCGTCAGAATCTGACGTCTACAGACGTCAGATTCTGACGACTAAAGTCGATCCTCGCACTGTAAGGGTTAACCCATAAACCTCTAAATGAAATAATTTTAATTTCCCCTGTTTAACTATTCAATAAACATCGCAGCGGTTGACCTTTTAACCGCTAAGATATCTTATATACATTTTCACCCACTTGAAGTTGTGTCTCGCTACCGCGAACCAAAACTACAAGTGGTTGAAAATCACTCATATTTGTTTAATTTCAGATATTTGCATATCTGGATGCTTAAACACTCATTTCGTTCCCATCAGCTGCAATTTAGCCCTTACAGCGCGGGGACTTTAGTCGTCAGAATCTGACGTCTGTAGACGTCAGATTCTGACGACTAAAGTCTATCCCCACACTGTAAGAGTAAAACTATTTATAATGGTTGTATACCCATAACATAGGTATTCAGATCAATCAGAAAGAGCTAACGAAGACATTTATGTTGATTTCAAAATAAGAAAAACCTTTGTTCTTCTTGGATTTTACAAAAAAAATTAGCGCTCTAAGGGTTAACCTTCTAATAAAACGCATTAAAAACTACTATAGTTATACTTAAGCCTAAAGGGTTAATGAAGCATCACAAGAACATTCTAATGTTGCTGGTTTATACCATTTTTCTGTCATATAATTCTGCCAGACTAAGATTGCAATACTAAATATTCAGAAAATAAAATCATCTAAGATTCTAGTAATGTATAACAGTTGCTGACAACATTGGTAACTTACTCCACAAAATTATAGCTGATAGGGCAACACATTTTCAGTAAAAGAACAACCTGCTTACAAAAAAAAATATCTTTTTGTTAATTGCTGGAAATGAAAAGGTGTACTCCCACTTTGTTAAGCAGCATATACACCCTTTTAGCGCGTGGACCGTCTTTAGACGTCAGAGACGGTCCCCGCATTGGAAGAATAAAAAAAATTCTAATGGCCGTAGGCCCATAACATAGGTATATATATTCAACTGAAGCGGAAATAGTATATGCTAGCATGTCATTTCGTTGAATTTGTTGATACCTTTTTTTTTAAAATAAATTCCTTAGTAAGCATATATCATAATCGAACTAAAAAATATGGTTGGAAATTTTTGGATGCCGTCTTGGATTATTGGCGGCCATTTTGATATTGATATACAAATATCTATTTTCTGCATATCATAATGAATGGATTCTCACGTTTTTTGTGTCTAACTAAATGTTTTTGTATGCTGGGAATCGATTGGAATATACCAAAACAAAAATACCACAACAACGACGTAAACTTATTTAATGTATGCATTTCATGTACATTTCAGGGAAGGATGAATAAGAACGCATATTGAAGAAACACTGTGACTCAATTAAATCCATGCACAATGAATGACAGTCACACATTAGCTCACCTTACCCATACTTTATACCACCCGTTCACCTTACAGAGCAATGCCACTGTTATCAGAAATGCCTTTATGCTGTTACGCAAGCTGTTACTGCTAACACCATAACCGGGAAAATCACCCCATAGTCTTGCAAGACTGTGTAACAGATCTTGAAAAACAGTGTAGTTGGACAGTTGCTTACCACAAATCTGTCAAAGACAGAGTAGCTGGAGAAAAAAATGTATAGGACAAAATGGAAAAAATAGAAAGAAAGAAAGAAAGAAAGAAGGGCCCGTTATAAGCTCTTTACAATTGCTCTGTCTGTGTGTGTAATTGGCATACCAAATAATTGTCAAGTCGCATAGTAGAATATATTCCACATATGTCAGAGACTTCACCACTTTTTGGCAAGTAATAAACTGATGAATTTCTAACATTTTTCACGTCGGATAATAATCAGAAAAATAACCATCTTCAAAGGTTATGTGCAAACTTTATATTTAGACCAATAATATGGAGATACCAGTCCTTCAAGCCCTTCTAGAATGAGAGGTAGGCTTACATAAACGTCTGCTGATACTGTTGTGTTTAGCCAATCGTCCGCTATCCAAATTTTTTTTAATTAAAAAATAATCTAAAAAATCAACAACAAAACCTAGTCAACATTATTGGCTACATCCATATGTGACCCGCCATGCGAGAAGGTACATCCTGGCGGCTT
>OZ024909.1:11813551-11894546 GCA_964017125.1 Flabesymbios commensalis
TCCTATCACTATCATTATCATTGAAAAAACCCTTTGGTCTCCATGGTTTATGCAAAAAATATTTCAGCGTTATAAAGGTTAAATGAGCATACGTCCTGTGGCTTCATGGGAATACGCGTTGCAAACATTGGTAAATACATCCCAGGCCTTGGAATAGTTTGGTCCTGTCGTGTCGCGGCTAGTACCTTCCAGCACAAATACATGCACTTAGCATTAGCGAGCGAATTGTTTGAAAACATTTCTAGTAATTAATTCACTAGTCAGACACAGCTGCACCAACAAAAAACACTTTGGCGCCAGGAATGCAAATTGTATTTGTTAAACTTTGTTCTGGTGAATTGAATTACAAACGCAATCACCAGCTTTAAAATTGAAACATAATTTGTTGGGTGAAAAAAATATACATCAACAAAATTATAGTCAGATTCCAATTAAATTCATTCACCAGGGTGAATGAATTTTGCGGATTACCCAGGCAATTCTGAACCAATTGTCATTACATTTTTCACACACTATACTATTGTCTAGTCATACGACGTCTACTCGCGAAGTTTTGGACTTTAGAAGTTCTTTAGAAGCTAATGGGTTTATAGAGTGCGATATTTGTATTTATTTAATTCATGTTAAATAGATTAAGTTTTAAACCATACAATTTAATGAAATTGTCGTCCCATCAATAGAAAATAGTGCTTGTAAAATTTCATGACATTTGGCTGAGATTTGATCGAAATCCCCAGTAAAAATCATTGAGGTGCCACGTTTACTGTGAATCGGACTAAGTGTGTTTAGCTGAGCATCTACTACATTTATTTTTATTAGTTTGAGTGATATTAATCAGGATTCAAGCTTGAAAACTGTGATGTACAAGTCTAGAAGGACAAGCGTTATTAACCAATACAGCACTGACAATTTTTTGTACAAACCAAAAATTAGTTCCCCGTGAAAATTCAAGTGACAAAGGGGTATTACAAATGAATATATTGTAATTTCTTCTTAGGTTTCAAATGTGTTATGGCCTTTGGCGGCATATTGGATTTTTGTAAAAAAAAGATGTTCCGCTCTAGGGAAACTTTGGAATTTTTGAAAGGTTATTAAGGATGACCATCTAAATATATCCTGAAATTTTCAGCTTCATTTTATTTTTTCCATCTAGGCCGTAAATATGCCTAAAATTACTGAACAAAGGTTTTTTTTAATTTGAAATCATCATATATGTCTTAGTTACGTCTTTCCGCTTCATTTGTTATAGGTCTACGCGGCCATTATATATATTTTACTCTTTCAGCGCGGGGATCGACTTTAGACGTCAGAATCTGACGTCCATTAGGGTTAACCTTTTACACGCCGGTTGCGATAATATTCGTTTTTATTTATTTTTTTATCACTAGTTTAAATGTGATAATTTTTTTAGTATGTTTAAGGTAAAACGTAACATCAATCAGCAAGATTTGAAAATAGAAGACCTCCATTTTGTCAAATCCGAAGAATTTTCACTCACTTGAAGTTGGGAATCGCGTCAACGAGACACAGCTTCAAGTGAATAAAAATTCAAATTGAATAATTTGTCGGTTAAAGGGTTAAGCGCTAAGCACGACTGTAATGTCTAACTGTTGTCTAACCATGGGGCGACTACGCGGAAAATTTCGAAGTTCCAGAACAGCAAAAGGTATTTCAAAAGTTAGACCATTTTGACATTCTGAAATTCTGAGACGCAGCCAATGGGTTTATAAAGGGCGACATTTTTTTTTAATTACTACATTTTTAATAGATTAACTTTTAGACTGTGCAATATTTTTTAGGGTAGAGGTCAGATCGCTAGACAATAGTGCTTGTAAAATTTCAAGGCAATTGGTTGAAAATTGACTGAGAAATCAGCCAAAATTCACCACGGTTAATGTGAATCCGACTATCACTCCCAGTAGGGTCTGTAACAGCGAGAATGAAGTCTTTATGATCCTAGTAACAAAGTCCTGATGACTGTAACGCAAACTTGGTGATAGGCTACGCAAACGTGGTGATAGTTTTCTTGCAGCGTGACAACATACAAACTGATTACGGCTTAAAATGGTACGAAAACACATCATTTAGCAATTAAATTATACACACATGTATAAGATTTAGTTGTTCGAGTCTCAGTGTACAAAATAACATGACATATGTAATAATCAATTGTTAGTGATGTTTTGTAAATATTATGATGATATGGTCGTTTTATGTTGTTGTTTTTTTAGGATAATCAAAAATAAAGATTGTAAGTATTACTCAATATTGTTATCTGTTATAATGGTTGTCTGTTACACTGGTGTTTATTAGTTATCATAGTCAAAATAATGAAATACAATAAATGAATGTAACAAAGTCTTAGTGATAGTGTAACAAGATCTTCCTGATGGTCTTTGTTTATGTCACACAGTCTGGATGATAACGTTTACCTTGATAATAGGATCACAAGAAAGGATGTATCTATTATTGTCATGGAAAGTTTGGTGTTGCAATAAATGTGGTGAGACACATCATTATAAAACACTCTGAAAAAAAAGTTGACTGCTTTGGCCTACTCTGTCAACAGCAAACAAATTGTAATACAAAGCAAAACGTTTTGAAATATGTGAATGTGATGTGACGTGTGGTGTACCCGGCCGAACCCCCCTACGGTACCCGTGAGGGGGTCTGTGGGGTCCTGACTCGGCTTGTAGGGGACCCGGGCGGAGTCCCACCGGTGCCCTTACGACCCTTGAATTATCTCCAGGGGGATCATAGTTAATGAGATACAAATTGATCAATGTTCAGTAAATCAATCAATAAATAAATCAACCAATCAATCCAAAAAAATAGGTAACTTCTCATTTTACAAACTGGGTTTGTCCCTTGAATCAACTTGTATCACAGTCATAATGTATACAAATAACCCAGTCTTATACATTTCCCTTACTTTTGTGGATAGGTCTACTAACAAAATACGATAGTTTATCCATATAGATAAATCGAGTAAAAGAAGACATAATAGAACCGTTTTTTATTAATAATTTTACATTCTTCCACACATACGGGGCTAATAGGGGCCTACTTTGTTTAATTGAAGGCCAAGACGCTGCAAAATTTTGAGCAACAGCTACGCATCCATCCTGATGAAAGATTTGAAGTCTTCGTGGTGTTCGACCCTGTAAAAGGGTCTCGTATTGCTCGTAACAGGCTCTTTGAGCCAGTACAGCTTCGAATCGACCACATTCGTCTTCTAGGATTTAATTTGTCAATATTTTTTGTTCTGGGAGAAATGCCGTACGGCCAACATTGTAACGGTGTCGAAATGCTGCATGCCTAAGCGTGAGGCCATGCAGTTAAATGAATATCGTCAGCAGAGTGAATATTGCTTTACGTCGCTTTCTGCACAATCATGGCAATATCGTGACAGAAAGAAGCTCAAAGTCGGGACTATACTATACTCTTATCGAATGACTTCAAGGGTTCTTCATAGTGCACAGCACCATAAACAACACTGAGCACTCCAGGCCTTTGAACAATTTCGGGCACTGTATGCACAACCTCGATAACACACATCCGACCCGGCGGGATTCGAAACCAGTACCTCTGAGTCTTGAGCCACAACTGGACCGAATTAAAAGAAATAGTTGATAAGAACATGTCTTTATAATGGTTTTATTGACCGTTTACATATTGACAACTTAGACACATAAATGTAGGTCTACCCTTGTCGGGACCACTGAGATGACCTACTGGGAGTGACTATAGTCGTTTTCAATCTGTTTTATTACCAGGTCAAATCACAGTTATTGAGAACGAAATGTGTGTTTAAACATCAATAATTGCAAATGTTTGGTCTCAAATTAAACAAATATGAGTAATTCTCACCTGCTTGAAGTTGTGGGACGCGGTAGCGTGACACATTTCATGTTGGTGGAAATTTCAATAAATTAATTTATAGGATAAGGGTTTTTGGAATAACGGTAGGAATCGATGGGGTTTCACATTGTATTATGTGTTTTAGAAAAACAATCCATGAAACTATTTTGCCAATACATGGCAATTTTTTTCAATTTTTCACTCATTTCAAGTCATCTATATCCACTACAAGTCGACTATTGCGACTTGTAGTGGATGAAGATGACAATGGTAAATTTGGGCCTGAAAGGGTTAAACGGTTGATGTGCATCCGTACACTGCTGTGCGAAGTTAAACCTTGGAGCGCGGGGATCGACTTTAGACGTCATAATCTGACGTCTGTAAAGTCAGATTTCGACGCCTGAATTCGATCCCGCACTGTAAGAATATAAATATTTATAATGTTCGTAGAACCATAACATAGGTATTCAAAAGAGGCGAAAAGAGCTAACTAAGACATTTATTCGGCGGGGGTCAGCGCAGGGATCAAATTTAGACGTCAGAATCTGACGTCTGTAGATGTCAGATTCTGACATCTGCAGACGATCCCCACATTGTAAGAGTAGAAATATTTATAATGGTCGTAGACCTAAAACTGAGGTATTCAAATGAATCAGAAGGAGCTAACTAAGACATTTATGATGATTTCAAATTGGAAAAACCTTTCTGTATCCATGGTTTATACGAAAGTATTTCAGCGCTCAAGGTTTAAACAGTTAAAGCTGCCTGCTTGAGAAGTCGGAGATCGCGGGTTCGAACTCTGCTCTGGTACCAAAAAAACAAAATACCCCCCCTCCCTCACTCGTAAAAAATCAGTAATGTTGGCAGCCTCCGTGACCGAGAGGTAGCGTGCTCGGCCCCAGACCATCAGGGGACGAATTTTGCATCATGTGTCTGGAGGGCAGTGTCATTTGAGCCCAAGCATTTGCTAATCTCGATATGCAGATATCTGGTCTCAAATTAAACACGTATGTGTAATGACTTATGTTCACCCACTTGAAGTTGTGGGTCGCGGCAGCGAGACACAACTTCAAATGGGTGAAATTTAAATTACTTAATTCAGCGTTTTTAGGGTTAAATGATTTTTCATGAGAGTATAAATCGGGGTATGCTCTATTAATTTATTTTTTAAAGAGATATATTTATTGCCAAAGAAAATCTGTGTAGACTTATGCGTCATTAAAAATGAACAATGAATTATATTATACAGTGCAAAAGATAATGAAATAAAAAAGTAGTGTAAATATAATTATGTAAAAGTATATTATATGACAAGATGAATGATTATTAAATGGAAAAAAATCGCACACAACACCTTCAGTTTGTGATAGATGTTTGCACACAGTGGTGCCAGTTGGGCATCCTGCACCGGTATGCCCCCATGCTTTGATCTGCCCTCTGGCATTCTCAACTTCCTCCACCAACACAAGGCTGCGCGCGCATCGCTGTTTATTTTACTTCCTAATTGGCTTATTGGTGGACCCCTCCGGCCCACGACCCCGCACTGACCGACGTTTGTTCTGGCTATCAGGGATTTGCTCTCCCTCCATTCAGCGGGGATCGGGTTCCGGCGAGCACCTGACGTGAGCCCAGTGTTGGTTTAGTGCTGGGCCAGCGTCTCAGATGCTGGAACAACCTTAAAACAACACTGGGACAACGCCTCGATTTCCACCTGTGCCGGTGGTTGCCATCTGGCCACTGACAGCGCCGCAACGCATTGGAGTGGGTCGTGGATTGCAGTAATCGTTTTACCCTGGAGAATCAACCATTTCCACCATGGTGCTTTCTGAGATTGATCTTGACCCCAAGGTTCGAAAAATACCCGCACCATTTTAACGTCGTAGCGGAAAAGGAGCTGAGGATGTGTAAAAAAGGTGAAATGCTGCTGATTCTAATAAACCTATACATGATAGTCGGATCCACATTAACTGTAGTGAATGAATTTCGCTGATTTCATGATATCTTACAAGCAATTTTTCTAGCCTTTGGGCCACTACCCTGAAAATGTCATGGAATAACATTGTATACTTTAAACGTTAGTCAATTTATTATGTAGTAAATAAAATATGACGTTCTCTATAAACCCATTTGCTTTGTCTCAGAATTACATTACGTCTCGAATGATCTAACTTCTGAAATACGGGCTAAAACTTCTCGAGATTTTCAGCGTCGTCGCCCCATGACTAGGCAATTGGCTGTGCAAAATGTCATGAAAATTTGTTCAGAATTGACTGAAGAATCCGCGAAATTAATTCACCCTTGCGCATTAATTTAATGTGAATCATGTTGAATTATTGACCTGTTTACTAGCGAGCATATTTTAAGATTTAAGCGCTGAAGGAAATCTTACACGTTTTTGTACGGGCTCAATCTGTGACTGAAAACAGCCACCTTGGGGTTAGGAACATCCATCTCCCTGGATAGCTGCATAAACATTGTTGGTCTAATGCTGGGCCAGAGTCGCAGACGGTGGCCCAGCATTAAGCCAACAATGAACCAATGTATCGTGTTTGCTTTTGAGACCTGTTGTATTTGATCATGCTGTTTTCATTGCTCAGCACCAGGTGGGGCCCTTATCTGAGTGCCAGTTACACCTTCTAACACGACTAATGCCCCGTCCCATGTGCCTTATTCTGCCCTGCCAAGCCGAACGGCAATAACTGTTCACTTTAAAAGTAAGCAGATACTGTTTATTCCTTTTCATTGCATATAAAAGGCAAATAGCAGTAACTGCTACTTTAGAAGTTAGAAGTTACTGCTGTTTGCCTTTACGTTGTATATCAAGGTCAAACAGCAGTAACTGCTCACTTCGGAGATTAGCAGCTCCTGGTGTTTGCCTTTTCATTGTATATCAAGTTTAAGCAGCAGTAACTGCTGACTTGAAAGTAAGCATTTAGCGTTGTTTGCTATGCACTATATATCTAAGGAATAGCTAACAAAAAAAGTAAATTAGTTTTATTTTTCTGTTTATTTGACTTCCAGTTAAAACATGAAAAAATGGTACAATATCATTATTATTAATTCACTATTTTTTTCGAACATGCTATTAACTTTGGTAGACGGGAACAGGTCGAGACGACCTCCACAAGGCCTGTCAACCATTTTAGTGAAAGAAAATAATATATGACAGTATAATATAAAACCAAGTGTTCTTTGTTTATAGGTGTTGGCATACTTATCATTGTCATTTGTTTAGACAAGTCTTTCAAATCTGATGTAGGCTCACCCAAGGTGCTCCCCTGTGATTAGACATGCTATTAGAAAGAACCCCTCTCAATCTTCATAGAGTGGCAGTTGACATATAAACCCTATTATTGCACCCTGTACAGTGGTTTTCACTATGATACGTGATATTGGTATCAGCCCATATCACACTCTTGTTCTAGTTTGAACTGCAATGGCAGCTATGTCATGTGTGACGTGGTCGTGTGAAGAAATACAAACGTTGTTCACTTTGTTTGCATATCATAAAACACAATAATACGTTACATACAGCTCGAGGCGATATGCAAACGGTGTTCATTTGAGCGCGATATGGGAAAATACAGCACATGTTCAATGAATAAAGTGTGAGCCTTTAGGCGAACACCTTATTCATTGAACATGATTGTGCTGTATTTTCACTTATCGCACGAAAAATGAACAACGTTTGTTTTTTTCTTACACGACCAAGTCACACATATACTACTAGACTACCATACATTGTGCTCAATCTACAGCTAGAGTGCGATATGGGCTGATACCGATATAGTGTGAAATCGTAGTGAAAACCTCAGCACAGAGTGTGAGAAATTGAATGTCGAACTTATGTTAGCCCGCTGTCTGCGACAGTAGTCAACATCTTGTATAGACAGAGTTATATATATCTACACCACTGGCTTCCAGAGTAAGAAATATAATATTGGCGACAGGGCATTTTCTGTTGCCGGGCTCAACCTCTGAAAATTAACTGGACTACATCATGTAGCCACAAGAACATCACTATCGAATGTCTTTCGGAAAATTAATAAAACCTCCCTTTTTCCAGTTCCCTTGATGATCATGCATTGACTTAGACAATCCTCGCGCCTCTGAGCTCCGTCCTCTGAGGAAATTAGGCGCCATAGAATTTCTTTGAATTGAATTGATTAACCTCCTTGACTAAGTTGAGATTTTTGTGTATAACTAGTTAAGAATTGAGAACATTTACCATGTAATGGGGATAAAAAATAGTTAAAATGTTATACCTCAATATAGTTACATTTTTGATCTGATGGCAAAATGGACTGCATGAACAGTGAACGGACGGAACTCTCGTAGCATTTCCGCCGCTCTAATCATGTCACCTTCTCATCTTATCTGCTTCTGCTACTACTACTACTACTACTACTACTACTACTACTACTGCTACTACTACTACTACTACTTACTACTACTACTACCACTACTACTACTACTACTACTACTACTACTACTACTACTACTACTACTGCTACTACTACTACTGCTACTACTACTACTACTACTACTACTACTACTACCACTACTACTACTACTACTACTTACTACTACTACTACCACTACTACTACTACTACTACTACTACTACTACTACTACTACTACTACTACTACTACTACTACTACTACTACTACTACTACTACTACTACTACTACTACTACTTACTACTATTACTCCTACTACTACTACTACTACTACTACTACTACTACTACTAGTACTAATACTACTACTACTACTAATACTACTACTACAACTACTACTACAACTACTATTACTACTACTCACTACTACTACTACTACTACTACTACTACTACTACTACTACTACTACTACTACTACAACTACTACTACTGCTACTACTACTACTGCTACTACTACTACTACTACTTACTACTATTACTCCTACTACTACTACTACTACTACTACTACTACTACTACTACTTACTACTACTACTACCACTACTACTACTACTACTACTACTACTACTACTACTACTACTACTACTACTACTACTACTACTACTACTACTACTACTACTACTACTACTACTACTACTTACTACTATTACTCCTACTACTACTACTACTACTACTACTACTACTACTACTACTACTACTACTACTACTACTACTACTACTACTACTACTACTACTACTACTACTACTACAACTACTACTACTACTACTACTACTACTACTACTACTACTACTACAACTACTACTACAACTACTATTACTACTACTCACTACTACTACTACTACTACTACTACTACTACTACTACTACTACTACTACTACTACTACTACTACTACTGCTGTTGCTGCTGCTACTAAAGAGTAAAATAAGTTTAAAGGTTAGAGCGAGCAAGGAATCTGATTAGAGATTTCAGTAGGATTATATCACACGGACGTGTTGTTATCCCAGCTGGTCATGTGACCTCCCTCGGCCATAACATCCCTGGATGATGACCTTCATCAACCATTACATCCCTGAATGATGACCTTGATTAACCATTACATCTCTGTATGATGACCTTGATCACCCATTACTTCCCTCAATGAACCCGGCTGTCCAGTTTTATCGGGGAGTCCCCGTCGGCCCCTCTGATCTCCTCGTCTTCCGGTAAATATTTCCCATTCTAATAAACACCATTAATCACATTGCGCTGCGCTGCCGGGTAAAGGCAAACAACAGTAACTGCTTACTTGAAAAGTTTGCAGTTACTGCTGTTTGCCTTTGCTTCATGGATCAAAGGCAAACAGCAGTAACTGCTTACTTGAAAAGTAAGATTCTCACAGCATTGAGCATTTTGAAACAACGAGTTTTATATACATGTATTTTCGTCTATCGCGGTACAAAATATTGGTTGTAGGTGATCGGTAAAAACGGTAAAATCGGTAGAAAATCACCGTATAGACTTATCACGTGTGAGTGAATACTACTTTACGTCGCTTTTTGCACAATCATGGCAATATCGCGACAAAAGGAATCCCGAAGCCGGGACTATGCTCTACTCTTATTTTGAATGACTTTAATGGTTCCTTATACTGCACAGTGCCATAGGCAGCACTATACACTCCAGGCATATGAACAGTTTGGAGCACTTTTTTATGCACAACCAAGATGACAAATATCCGGCCCGACCGGGATTCGAGCCTGGTACATACAGGTTACAAGCCCCAGATGATACGAATGAGCGGCCATCGGGGTCGGCCTATAGATCTATATTAACATAACAGAATGCTATTATATTTATTGTTTGTATATTTATGTAACAGTAACTGTTTATTTGAAAAATAGGTAGTTACTGCTGTTTGTCTTTGCTATACATTCATGAACGTTATACAGCAGAGGAGCGCGCAGCGCGAGGGCTGACGCGAGATTATACACTAGTTCTGGTTTAAACCTTATAGTGCCTCTCCCTTTTCACCTGGTGAGGTAGGTGATTGTACAAAGCATTGGCAACGGGAGACAATGAACCAGGGTTCCTGAACCATATAGAAACAGCCGTTTGAGCGACCAGCCACCAGAGGAAAGGGCAAGGACTGACTCTTTTGAGATGTGCTCTGTTTTCTGAGCAGCGTGCTTGAAACAACCATCGTTGCGTGCTTGAACCGTCATCTTTAGCCAACCATCCGTGTCCGCCGTGCCATCAACCAAGCTAGGAATGTAATGATAAAGAGCTCATTGCTTAAGACCAGAGTCTGCCTCCTGCAGTGCTATGATAAACAGCTCACTGCCTCATATGTCATGGCACAAAACGGCTCCTTTTAAAGCGTAGCGTTATACAGCAGTCATTTCTTACTTTTAAAGTAAGCAGTTACGGCTGTTTGCCTTCAACCTGTATTTCAAATAGCGGTAACTGATTAGTTTTAGACCTTACACGGTGGTCAGTCTTGACACTTCCAGCGCGGAGACCGTCTTTATACGTCAGAATCTGACGTCTGAAGACGTCAGATTCAAAGAACTCAATATTTCTAATGGTCGTAGACCCATAACACAGGTATTCAAATAAATCAGAAAGATCTAACTAAGACATTTATGATGATTGAAAATTGATAAACCACCTTTGGTCTCCATGGTTTTGAGAAATATTTCAGCCTTGTGAGGGGTAAGTATAAGGAGTCACTTTTGTTTGCCTTTTCGCTGCTTTGCGGATGCCTCTCACAATCAGTCTTCAGTTCTTGGTGCTCCAGGCTTCATGTTGAGTGTCTGGCAATGCGAGACCGGATCAGCGTGGGAAAGTTTTTATTTATCGATTTCGCCACATTATTCCCTAGCAATAGTGTCTCGTGCGCCGCTCGTTCGTGTCTAAGTGTGGTATTCTACCCCCCAATTTAAATAACAGCTGAATGACGGCTGTGATTGGCTGCTTCGTCATGTGACAGGATGAGCTGCTCTTCTATTGTTGGGGGTAGAATACTATACCTGAATACTACACTCATTTAAATCCCGCATATTACGTTTTGTTTACTAAGGAACGATATGTGAAAATTGCGATATTGGAACTGACACACATAAATACACATTTAACCCTTTAACCACCGGTGCCGCATATATTCGGGTTTTCATTTTTTATTAGCACATTAAGTACCACCGTTTAGACAATCATGTTAAATATAAAATTTCACATCATTCAGCAATATTTGAAAACAATTGACCTCTATTTTGTCGAATCTGATAATTTTCACTCACTTGAAGTTGTGGATCGCGTCAGCGAGACACAACATCAGGTGGGTGAAAATTCAAATTGAATCATTTGGCGGTCAATGGGTTAAAGCCCTATACCACACATTTTTCAAATGTACACACCACACCCTTAGACCTACTCCACAAATTGATAAACATTTCAAGCCCTTGCCATAGAAATACATACGTTTAGTTTTAACCCGACAGCAATTCGAAAAGAAGTATTAAAGGCTGCATTAATAAAACATTTAAAAAAATTCACACAACAACATAGGTGTAAAAATATTCCAAATTAGCATAATAGTCCAAAATTTAAACTGTAAGAGTAGACATATATTTCTAATGGTCGTACACCCATAACATACGTATTGAAATTAAGCGGAAAGAGCTGACTAAGACATTTATGATGATTTCAAATTGAAAAAAATTGATCTCCATGGTTTGCACAATATTTCAGCCTTGTAAGTGTTAAAACAACACTGTGCCAACAAACATGAGGCATTGGTGTAATGCTGGTCCAACGCCTACTACGCCGGCCCGACATCAAATCAATATTGGGTCAATGCCTCGTGTTTCCAAAGAGTACTTCTGTTTTCCTTTGCAGGCAGTGGGCTGATCGCACACATAACAGAGGATTTGCGATCCAGGCGGGACTGGCAGGGAGCATGTGTGGCAAAAAAAACAAAAAGCAGTATATTCTTACATGTAAAGTAGCAGACACTGCCTTTTGGCTTTGCATCTGCTTTACAAAGCCCAAAGGCAGTAACTGCTCACATGTAAAGTAAGCAGATACTGCTTACTCACTTTACTGGTAGTCCTGGGTTTACCCTTAGAGCACTGAGCTAAGAAAATTTAAATTTTCGGTCACTTGAAATTGTGTCTCGCTACCGCGATCCACAACTTCAAGAGACTGAAAATTTGTATTATTTGTGAAAATTTAACTCCCAACATATACCAGTGTTTCAAGATTGAAAGCATATTTAATTTTTAACAACTGGTTAAACAGGTGCTAATGAATGTCTATTGTACAAAGCACGTGGACTGGCAGTCCAATGTGCCATGACGGCTATGTAGGCCTACTTCTGTTTTCCTTTGCAGGCAGTGGGCTAATCGCATACATAACAGGGATCCGTGATTCAGACGGTTCTGGCAGGGAGCATGTGGACTGGCAGTCCGGGTAAACAGTCAGTACGCTTAGCGGTTCTGACACTTGTTGCCCTGTGCCTGAGGCAGGGACCCCGCCCTTAGTGGATTCCTCGCATCGCGCGCGGCGCGGCGCGCTACTTCAGCCATGCCAAAACGCGCCTGTTTGTACACAACCTCCCCCCACACCCTCTTTTCCTTCTTCCATTTCCTGCTCTCTCAATCTCTCAGACGCTGCCTCCTTAACGGCTGCTGTTTCGCCATCAGAGATGTCCCCCACTACTAGTACAATGTTGGGTCAACGCCGCAGACGCTCACTGAGCCTTGAGCCAGCAATGGATCGACATCTGCTGAGTAGTTTCCCTAAATGTGACTGCAGCTGAAAGTTTTAGCCACAAATTACGCCGGTACAACACACTTCTTCTGTTCACCCATATCTAAGATTTGGTCGCGACTGGCCTTTTCAGTGCGGGGATGGACTTTCGACGTCAGAATCTTCGGAACACATGATTCACATGATTCACAGGAACACATGATTCAAAGTTCGGGCCCTGGGGCCCGTCTCACTAATATTTTAAATCTTACAGCGAGGGGATCGTCTTTAGAGGACAGAATCTGACGTCTGTAGACGTCAGATTCTAAAGTCTTTAGTCGATCCCCACAATGAAAAACCGAAATATTTCTAAATACCGGTAAACCCATAACATAGGTATTCAAATTAAACGCAAAGAGCTAACTAAGACATTTATGATGATTTCAAATTGAAAAAACAACACTTTTGTTCTCTTGGTTTATATAAAAATATTTCAGCGTTTCAACCCTTTCAGGCCTGAATTTAACATTGTCATCTTCATCCACTACAAGCCGCGAATTGCTGGCGCAATTCTAGACTTGCAGTGAATGAAGATGATTTGATGTGGGTGATAAATTAAAGAAAATTGCCATGTATTGGTAAAACAGTTTCATGGACATTTTCCTTTTGAAATCCTTAGTTGTAGGAAAAAGTCTGTTTTCAGGGATGTAAAATGATGCTTTAGTGCATCATGGGGATTAAAGGGTTGAGAGTTAATCGGGATTAAAATAGCCCTATAAGAATCAGCATTATTTCATCTACTTTTACGCATCATCATTTCGTTTTCGTTGAAATATTGTCGTCATTTTCTGGACCATGGGGTGAAGATCGCTCTCACCGTCATGGTAGAAATGTACATTTCCCTGATAAATTGAGTTCAGTAATCCACGGCTTACACTTCTACGGTGTATGGATGCCCACGGCCAGGATCCACGACTCACACTTCTACGGTGTGTGGCTGTCCAACCAGCAGAGACAAAACGCTGAACAGGTGTTGTTTTAATGTTCGGTCATCGTTTACGACACTGGCCCAACATTAAAACAACACCGGCTCAGCTTCACGTGTTTGTAGGGCACGGCTGGCGCCCCCCTCTTCCGCTCTGCTCAAGTGCCGACGGACGCCTGTTGCCGAACAACAGCTGCAGGTATGGGAATCTCTGCGAGTGGATGATGAAGCAGAAGCGAGAGCCAACACAACAGCCCAGAGATCGTCCTGAGCGACAACACAACAGCCCAGAAAGAGGGCCCTGTGATAGCAGCGGAGTAACAAACAACAAATCCAATCTAGAACATAACGCTCAACAACATCACTCACAAGTGTTCAGCGGCGGAACACCTGTAGAAGAGCTACACACCTGATTGCAGAAGCAACGCTGGCACTGAAACAAATAGAGGCTGATTCTCTGGCACTGAGACAAGAAGAGGCGTATTCTCTGACATCGTGACAAATAGCGGCGTATTCTCTGGCACTGAAAAAGTAGAGGCGTATTCTCTGGTACAGCAACAAATAGCGACGTATTTTCTCTGGCACAACAAAAAATTGCGACGTATTACCTGTCATTTTAGAAAAATTACAGCAACAAATAACGGCGTATTCTCTGTAACAGACAGCGACCTGATCACAGGAGCATCTCTAGCTGTGTATAGATGGCGAGACACCGCCAGTGATTGTGATCAGCGGCAGGGTCGTAGTGACGTCCTGATCATCGGCTGTTCTCATCAGCACCATGCCTAAAGCCTTCCTCATCACCAACCGTCGCTACAGACCCGGGATCCTGCTGCCTCCAAGATGTCACATCAGCCAACATCCCGAAGATGACGATTCAAATTCCGAAAAAGGTGAGTCGTCAGAACTGCCACGCGAAGGCAATCAGCAGCAACTGCTTAATTGTAAAGTAAGTAGATACTGCTGTTTGCTTTTCATCTACATTGTCAAGGTAATCAGCAGTAACTGCCTACTTGTAAAGTGGGCAGTTATTGTTGTTAGTCTTTGAGCTGCAGGATTCTCTTCTACCATCGAGTAATGGAATGCTGACTGGCGAGCAAAGACAAACAGCAGTAACTGTAACTACGTAAAGTAAGCAGTTACTGTTGTAAGTAAGCAGTTTCGAATCTGTTGTTTGTCTTTGATTTACATTGTCGAGGCAAACAGCAGTAACAGGTAACCTGTAAAGCAGGGGCAGATCCATAACTTAAAAGGGGAGGGGGGGGGGGGGTCAATTGAAAAATGAAGAAATAGGTGTCTCAGGTAATATATGGGCAATTGACATTCAAAATTTTGAATGTTACAGGCCGATATTTGACAATTTTGATCGATGTTTTAGTTTTAGAGGAAGGGACACACCTTACCCCCCCCCCCCAACCCCCCCCTCCCCCCCTTCCCCGCCTGGACCGCCACTGGTAAAGTAAGCAGTTGTTGTCGTTTGTCTTTGAATAAAGTTACTGCTGTTTGCTTGTAAAGAAAACAGTTACTAATGCTTGTCTTTGCTTAGAATCTGCGTCTACTTGCGTTATGAAACATACATAGTCAGAAGGACATTGCAATGTGAATCACCTGCTCCGTTGTAGAATGGGGCAGGGGCCCTGGTGCAGTGGTTAAAGCTGCCTGCTTGAAAAGTCGGGGATCGCGGGTTCGATCTCCACTCTGGCCTTCAAGTTTCAAAGAAACAAAATGTTCTTCCCCGCCCACTCGTAAAGATTTAATATTGTGTCCTGACTATCATATTTAATCCCAAGATCCGTGACCGAGAGGAATCGTGCTCGTCATCAGACCGCCATGACTCGAATATCAAATCCTGTGTCTGGAGGACAGTGTCGGCTCATTCATCTCACTATCATCAGTTCTCCTGGCCCAGTTTAGCCTATATGTGCACAAAGGTGGCATAAAACCATATCCATTTCATTTCATTTCCGTCGTTGAAATTATTTATTTCACCCCCCCCCCCCCCCTGGAGATTTATTGGTGGCCCCCTTACCTTCAAAACAGAAGTTATCCATGTTTGCGTCTACAATGTCGATCAAAGTCAAACAGCAGCAATTGTTTACGTGAGCAATTACTGCTTTTTGTGCAATTATTTTAACTTTTTTATCAGTACCTTATAAAGTTTTAGCGTACTTACAATCAGCGAGCCTCCGATTTGTCAAATCTGAATAATGTAGTGCGACACATAAAACGGCCTGGGTCTATATTTGCTGCAACATCACTCTCCTTCGTAGGGATCCAAATTCATTCTATCATATTAAATCCCAGGATCGTATTCCGTTGATCCAAGGACTTTCTGGGTGGATCTAAATATAAGATATACCTGGAACTGCACAGGAAAACGAGCACACCTATTAGTATTGAGTGTTTTTGCTCACACAATCTCACACCCAGTTGGCTATGCAACAGGTGGACTGCAGTATTGGTGATCTCAAGCGTTAAATCGCTAAATTAAATAATTTAAATTTTAAAAAATAATAAATTTTCACCCACTCGAAGGTCTGTCTAGCTACCGCGACCCACAACTTTAATTGACTGAAAAGTACTCATATATGTGCGGGTGTGGGCAATGAAAAGGATAGACCTCTCATGTTCACATATTGGCACTGTTCAAGTAGTAATAAGTTATCTGTTATTTTATCGCAAAATCCAGTGTTTTACTGTGGCAATGCCTTTTAACATGATTTTAATTCTGTTTGTGGTACCATGTGAATTATCGTGTGATTTTAGCAAATTAACCATCTTGTAGATACATGTACATATATTCATTTTTATGACAAATAAGTCAGTAATGACTTTTCTTTATGTCAATAAATATCTACATATGTTTAATTCGAGAGCAAACATTTGCAAATCTTGACGTTTAAACATACGTTTCGTTCCCAATAACTGCGATTTAAGCGGCTATAAATATATAATTTAATGGGTTAACCCTTCAACTGCCAAATTATTTAATAGACGACCATATTCGCGCTTGATAGCGGATTGAGGGGTAATAATGTAACAAACAAAATGTTATAATGTATTTATGATTCTCGAACTATAATGATCTTGTTGTTACAATTTTAACTTTTTTACAATAAGCATTCAGTCAACGCAGCATTTGCATTTCTAAAAACTTCGTTACAAAAGGCATCAATACCTGGCCCATCGTTTCTCGAAATAATCATCATAATCATATTCGTAAAAGTTATATATATGAACACACCATATACTGCGAGTGAACTTAAATCCATTTAATCAGTTCAAAGGAGTACTTATATTTGGTTTTCACGTTATGAATAAATTAAAACATTATAATAATATTGAATTCATGAAAATTCAAAAGGTGCAAAAAAGGTGCAGGTTTATAGTCTGATATCAAGTATGAAGACCTATATCATCACAGTAGTGCCAACCTGGGAAGAAAAAAAGTGTGAGAATCTCACTCTGAGGGTATTAAAATCGGGAGGATGGACGCCGCAGCCGGTCACAAAAGTGCACAGGAGGAAAGCCCAAAAGGGGGTGCCATCGGGGAAATTTTGAATTTTTTCACAGCAAATGGTGGCCTCTGGTGACCAGTTGGTGATGTCTTTCTATGATCTTTAGTATTAAAAAATGATTGTCAAATAAATTGTGAGTAAGTTGGAAAAATCGGGAAAATCGTGAGAGGCCAATTTTTGGTCAGAAAATCGGGAGATCTCACGCCAAAATCGGGAATCTTGGCACTACTGTCATCATCCAAATTTACATTTGACCCCCCCTCCCCCCTGGTCACTGGACTTGCTCGTTCGTATGCAATTTCAACTCCACCCAATGCAGCAAGCACAAAACATTCGCATAGCATTTATACACTACTTCGGCCCAACGTCTTCAACGTTGGTCCATTGCATAAATGCTAAACAAGTGTTTTGTGTTTGCTGGACGGAGAGCATACAGTCCTGCAGCCCTTTCGGCGCATTGAACTTATCGTACACAGTGCCATATCTGTCCTACCGGGTACTCATTTTCACCTGAGTCAAGTAAAGCATTTGAGGGTGAAGTGCCTTGCCAAAGCACACAATTCAAGTTAACAATTGTTTCTGTGTGTTGTGAATGTTTGTCAGGGGATTATGCTACCTCTAATCCAATCCAATCCAATATAGACAATATATCCGATATAGCTCCGAGTGCTACAACAGCGAGCACGATATATCGACCAAATGCTGGTTTAATGTTGGCCCAACATTAAAGCAGCATTGGGTCGATTTATCGTGCTCGCAGGGTATTCATGCTCTACAACATGGCACCAAGGGCCGACATCACTCATAGAAGTGACCACAAAACCACAACTATTTGTCATGAAGTGTATTTACTTCAGGGACCATGCACATAATTGATGCTGTGGGCTACTCAACAACCACTACGCTGTACATAGAGTTAAGATAACAATATGTAGATAAATGGAATTTTGTTTTTGCATCCAAATGGTATTATAATTTTGCTAATTCTCATGTGTGGAATGCATGAATGAATAAGTGATAGCATAAAATAATGATTAAATGAAAGACTAAATGAATGATCGAATAAAATAATGATTCAACAAAATAATGAATAAATGATCGAATGAATGAATAAATGAATGAATGAATAAACGAATGAACGGATTGATGAGCAAACGATCGAAAGAACGAGCTAACAAACAAACGAACGAGCGAACAAACGAAAAAACGAATGAATGAAAGAATGAATGAATGAATGAATGAAAGAATAAACGAACGAACGAACAAATGAAGGAGCGAGCGAACGAACGAACGAACGAACGAACGAACGAACGAACGAACGAACGAACGTACGAACGAAATAATGAATGAATGAATGGATGACGGAACGAGCAAATAAATGAATGACTAAATGACTAAATGACTAAATGAATGAATAAATAGATGAATAAATGAATAAATGAACAAATGAATAAATGAATAAATAAATATATGAATAAATGAATAAATGAATAAATGAATAAATGAATAAATGAATAAAAACATTAATGAATGAATGAATGAATGAATGAATGAATAAATGAATGAATGAATGAATGAATGAATGAATGAATGAATGAATAAATAAATGAATGAATGAATGAATGAATAAATGAATGAAGGAATGCATGAATGAATGAATGAATGAATGAATGAATGAATGAATGAATGAATGAATGAGTGAATGAATGAATGAATGAATGAATGAATGAAAGAAAGAATAAATGAATGAATGAATGAATGAATGAATGAATGAATGAATGAATGAATGAATGAATGTATGAATGAATGAATGAACCAATGAATGGGATTTTAAGTCACCTTTGACTTTGTGCACATACAAGCTATACTGGGCCAAAAGAGCCTAATATAGAAAAGAAAAAAAATGTTTCTTTGAAACCTGAATACAAGATCGGAGAGGGGAGACTTGTTGAAGGAAAGTAATGCAGTATTATACTGTTTGCTGTGTGCTGATCTAAGAGATCCATTACCACCCAGTCCACATAAGAACCCAGGAGGTCTGTTTGAAAATGTTTTTAAAGTTGACAGCACCAACATTTTGCAAAAGTTTGCCACATTCATATTATTATTAGTGAGACGATAAGAAAAGAAGTGTAGTGTTAATGTAAGTATAAGTATAATAAGTAAGTATAATGACTTCTATAGCGCCAGTATCTCTCAACAATATTGAGACTCAACGGCGCTGTATAGGTATTGTGTAATGTGTACTTTGAAAACACATTGTAAAATATGTGACTTGACTCGACTTGATACTCCCTCTGTAAAAGTCAAAAGGGGTGATTTCTTCCGTTTCTAGTAAAACAAGCAGTGCGATACATAAAGGGGGACTAATCAGACAATAAATCCGGCAGCTACACGTGACAGAAAACCACACTCACCGCAAGTAGAGGAATGTGGTGTCATGTACCCATCTAACCACCACCTTACTTCCCATTAAACACAAAACATTTGTATAACATTTGTGCAATGTTGGACCAGCGTCGGAGACGTTGGGCCGACGCTGTACAAATGTTATACAAATGTTTTGTGTTTACTGGGTTGATCACTTTGTGGTAGAACACTATCCCAGCGAACACCAGACGTCGACCCTCCGTTGGTTCAATGTTGGGCCAGTGTCGCAGACGTTGGGTCAATGAAAAAGAGCATTCCTAGCTTAGAAGTTTTTACACTTCTGACGAGATTTTGAAAAGCAATGCATGAGGGCCACCTGAGCACAATTAAAATGTTATTGTGTTTTTTCTCTTGTAACTATTTTGCAAATGATTTGTTCTGTAACTTGATTCTAAAATACAAAGGAAATTAGTTTGGTTCAAAAAGTTGCGAGGAGGATAAATTCCCTAATTTAAGAATCTCGCGATATTATTATTATAATAGTGCTACCTATTATCGAAATTGGTAATTCGCGAATTCTAGACTTCGTGAAAAGTTCCAAAATCACAAATTCAATTGGATTTCTATTGTCTTTTGAGTGGAGCACATTCATTAGTGCAATACTATGTTGTAATCCTCGGAAAATAAATATGCTTACACCAAATTCGCGAAAATCTAAACACGCGAAAATAACCAGATCTACGGTACTTGAGTTTGATTCTTCCTGTATTTTGGGTCTGATCACTGTATATTTGAGTCTGATTAGGGCCTACTGTACATTTGAATCTGATCTCTTCACATTTAAATATACTCACTGCACATTTATGATTGATTAATGTACATTTGAGACTGATTACTGCACATTTGATCGGATCACTGCATATTTGAATTTGATCACTGCACATTTGAATCTGATCACTGCACATTTGAATCTAATTCTTGCACATTTGTATCTGATCTCTGTGCTTTTTATTCTGATCACTGCACATTTCAGTGTGATCACTGTACATTTGAGTCTGATCACTTCGCATTTGAGTCTGATGAATGCACATTTGAGCTTGCTGCACAGTTTAAATCTGTTTGCTGCACATTTTAGTAATACAAGACATTTGAGTCGTATCACTGCGCATTTGAGCCTGCTTCTTGCACATTCGAGTCTAAATAAAATCTGCACTTTTGAGTCTAAATAAAATCTGCACATTTGAATTTGATATTTGCACATTTTTGTCCAATATCTGCACATTTGAGACTGATTCTTGCATTTTTGAGTCTGATCTCCACATTTGAATCTGATATCTCATATTAGTCTGATTCTTGCACATTTCAGTCTGATCACTGCACATTTGAATCTGATCCCTGCATAATTGAGTAATACAAGACAATTGAGTCGTATCACTGCACATTTGAGCCTGATTCTTGCATAATTGAGTGTGAGCTCTGCACATTTGGGTTTAAATCAAATATCTGCACATTTGAATCTGATATCTGCACATCTGTGTCCAATATCTGAACTTTTGTGTCTAATATCTGCACATTTGTGCTCAATATCTGCACATTTGAGTCTGATTCTTTCACTTTTGAGTCTGCTCTGCACATTTGAGTCTGATTCTTGCACATTTCAGTCTGATCACTGCACATTTGAGACTGATCACTGCACATATGAATCTGATCCCTGCAATTTGATTCACGTTCCACATTTCAGTCTCGTGACTACCGGGGTGAGCTTCATGATTTTGTTTATTTTGGGCGCTGGCTCTTAAGACGTCACTGCCACTCAGTTACTGGTTGTGCTAATTATCTGCAGCTCTATATCACGAGGAATTCACCCAATGCTGGCCTAATGCTGACACAGCGTCACAGACGCTGGTCTAACATTAAACCAGCATTTGCAAAGCATGTGTTGTCTTCTGGTAATGATGACTGTGCAGTCAGATTCGGTCCATATTTACCTTCCTGATAACCACCCTCATCACAAGCAGCTGCTCCTGTGTGAAGGTACCTTCCAACACCACATATGTACCTAATGATGGGTTAATGCTGGCCCACCGTCTACGACGCTGAGCCAACATTAAACCAGCATTAGTTTGAAGGGAATCCGTCTCGCTGATTTGTTGGTGTCTTGTGTTATCGTGCTTTATCCACCTCTCCCCCCCCCCCATCTGACTGGATTCGGCCCCCACTCCACGTCATGTATGCCAGGAAATACGGGACATTGAAACAATGTTTTGTCAATGTTTGCCCGCCGTCTACGACGTCGGCACAACATTGACCCAAAATAGGCTCAATGCTTTGTATTTCCTGGGATGTCTTCTGTATCCACCCCCCCCCGCCCTTCATGCCTGCTGCATCAAACTACCCACCCCCTCACTCCAGCCGTCATGCCTTCCGGATCTAGCCCCCTCTCATGCCAATCTTACAACCACTGTCTGACACCTGAAGATAGGTGCTCAGATAGTGGCAAGTTAAACCACTGCCACCATTTCGATACAACACAAAGGATACCTGTCTGACTGGGGAATTTACTAGTCTGAGGTTGACGCCCTCACATGGGTCAGCGTCAGAGATGTACAGCATAGCAAAAGCTGTGTTGTTGTATCCCAGCAAACACGTGACATTTAACCAATGTTAATTTAATGTTAGCCCATCGTCTACGACGCTGGGCCAACATTAAACCAGCACTGGATGAATGTTTCGTGTTTGCTGGGATGCTGGTTGAGGTAAATAATTTCATGACAAATGTGAGGGTAACCCTATTCAAATTATAAATGCACCTACAACGACAAGCGTTTAAATCCCCACGTTGAGGCATTATTCAAATGAATCAAATGATCAAACAATTCATTGCGCAATCGATCGTCCGCGCAGCCGATTTTCAGGGCGCAGCTTTACGAGTGGCAATGATTACATAATTTCATGTCATGTCTACATTCCCATTGGTGGATCAACTTCATAGTTTTTTTATCGAGCTTCTACCACTACCGGACATCATATAAGACAACATATTAAATGCCAGGGGCGATTCCGAATCCAGCAACTGAGGAAATTGGGGACGCCAGAGTATCAAGTGGGTATGGGTGTATGCCCCAACATCGCCAGGGTACCCACTGTGGACTTTACATGGTAGCAGCAAGAAGTGGGAAATGTTAACCTTATGCATGACTACAGGTACCGTTGTACCTGATTTGCCTCTGTTGGAAGTGAGCTATTGTGCCAAGCAAAGGATATACAAAGTAACTACCAACTTGAAAAGTAAGCAGTTACTGCTGTTTGCCTTTGCATGGAGTAACGGGAGAACACTGCAAAGGCAAAATGTCGTAACTTTTCACTTGAAAAGTAAGCAGCTACTGCTGTTTGCCTTTGTTCGAAAATCTTTAATTCTGGGTTGTCAAAGACAAACAGCAGTAGCTGCTACTTGGTAAGTAAGCAGTTACTGCTGTTTGTCTTTGCATAGAACAGAACACTGGTGACATGTGGTATGAATCAGCCATTATTCACCACAAAGATCTTCTGGGTGCTGATTAAAAGCTGGCCCAACGCGTGCGACACTGGCCCAACGCTAAACCAGCATTAGATAATGTGCTGCCTCTTTGTGTATCCAGCAAACACAACACAAATCAGTGTTGATTTAACGTTGGGCCAGCGTCTGTGACGCTGGCCCAGCGTTAAACCAGCACTGAGAGGACATACAGGGAGTGTGTATGTATGAGATAAGACAGTGATAGAGGGAGAGATAGCAGATTGACATGCTACACGTGCCAGATCTCAAGACTGAAACTCTGGTCACGCTAAATTAACCCCTTAAACCTCACAGACTTTAAATATTTCTATAAATTCGCCGGAGACCTTCGTGTAAATACCTATTATATAGAGGTGTACGATCATTATCAATCAAATCAAAATCAAATCAGTTTTATTGCAGACAATGTCAATTACATCATATTACAGAAACAAAAACAGAAACAGAAAATAATACACAATAATGCAATGGTATAAAAACACAAGAAGAGAGTGCTTTTTTGAATTTTAAAATCACTTTTTTCAGCGCGGAGATGGACTTCTGGTGTATCCCCGCGCTGAAAGGGTTAACCTTACAACGCAAATTTTAAATAAAATTCGTTGAATTAAAAATGAAACACCCCGTCACAATAAGGAGGTTCTCAGCTTTAATTTGAGATATTACGTATAGGATAAAGCCCGAGGAACATTACATACTTAGCTTTGAAAAGGGCCGAAGGCCGTGGCCTTTTTCAAAACTAAAAATGTAGAGCTCCGAACTGACTTAAAATACATCAGATCCTTAATGAAAATCCCTCATAATCAACAGTTCAGTCACACCTGATTGATTATAGTACCATATGCCTACTTCTTGATGAACAATAACTCTCCACTCCCGACTTAGAATGTAGTGGTCAGACAAAGAAAATAATGTAGTGTGGTGTTTTAAACTTGGGGCATTTCACAAAATCATGTCATTTTTCTTCTGAATAAAAATGGAAATAACTGGGTTAGAACACTGGTGCATGTCAGACAGTCTAGTAACTGTAAAAAACTACCAAGTAATGGAATCAAGAACCCCGTGACTAGACAAGAAATAAAGTGTCTGTCTGGTGGGCACCGAATACAGGCCTGGCAGGTACATGTAGCTTCAGAATCCATCAAATAAGTTTATAACCTAGAGAGGATCAAGAAACGCCGATCTTCCTTCACAAAGCCCGGTTAAAGCCACCGCCTGTCGCGCCAGAGGAGGTGGGGAGTTTTTCCCGCGCTCGGTGTTTCAAAGAAAACAATAATCTTCCCCGTTCACTCGTAAATATTCAGTATTTCTTAGAGCCTCTGTGACCGGGAGGTAGCGTGCTCGGCCTCAGAATGTCGGGGCACAAACTTTGTCTTTTGTGTCTGTGTAATACAATTATCATCCTCAAGAGGTGTCCTGCCAGAGCTAGAAATGTAGAGTTCCTCGGGCTTTATCCTATACAAATTCGCCTGATTGGATATGCAATAACTCTCTATCTGCCTGATACCCCCCGTGGCTTAAACAGGTTTCAGCCACAGATTGATCGCGTACAAAATCGTGGGACATTTCTTTGGACTGTCATATCTGAAAATATCGTTTTAGAATCAGTGACATTTCAGTTCCATGTCCGCATGCTCAGCTCAGCTCAGTTATGGACATTTTTCAGACCCTGGGGTCGAGATCGCTCTAAGTCACCGCCATGCTTGATTTTTCGAGTAAAGCAAATACATCAATCCACGGCCTCGGAGATGACGACACGGCAAACAAAGGGTGTGGTCTATAAAACAACTAAGCACGCCAATAATAACTAACACACAGGGACTGTGCAGATCGCCCGACAAAGAAAAACCGTCCAATGCTATCTACAAAAAGGAGCAGACGTTGGCAGGACTGCAGGCGAAATGTAGCGCTTTGCAGATTATTGTGTCGACAGTTTACGGTATTACAATAAACACCTGCCACTCCTTGTACTAGAAGATATGGAAGGAAGTTGTCCGGGGGGGGGGGGGGGGGTGACGGAAAACAGGTCTGGCGGGATCCAATGGGAAGAGGGACTCGGACGGGCATTATGTGCAAGGTGTCTCTAGCAGACAAAGGAAGCAGATCATGACCGAGAGGATGTCCCAGACCAGGGGCGGATCCAGGGTAAAAAAGGGCAGGGTCACCGAAATATAAAAGGGGCACAAACATCTAAACTAAAAGGCGGGCGCCGGAGGTGAGAGAAATCTGGTAATGAAATACAAAAAACACAATTTCTAGGTATTTAATGAATAACAAATAGGAAAATAACTCGCCTTATCCTTTAATCTAATTATTATAACAGACTATTTTATTTCGAAAAGGGCATTTAATAATTAGGGGGGGGGGAGGTGGGGTACCCCCCATCCTGGATCCGCCCCTGCAGACGTCAACCCTTTAACCCTTACAACGCTGAATTATTTTTGTGTGAACCATATGCAGACAAAAATGTGTTTTTTTTCATTCAAAATCATCCTAAATGTGTTAGTCAGCTCTTTCTGCTACATTTGAATACTTATGTTATGGGTCTAAACGGCTATTATGAATATTTTAATTCAACAGGGATCGACTTTAGAAGTGAGAATCTGGCGTCTAAAGACGGTCCCCGTACTGGTAGAATTGAGCGCTAAACAAAAGTTGAGTCGTCCTCTATACTTTTATATTAAATACCAGTTTAATGCTATAAATTGATGTTCAATTAGTATATGATTTGTAAATGTTTGGTCTCAAATCAGCCGAATATCAGTAATATAGTCGTTTTCATTATTTTTTTATCATGTCAAATACTAGTGTTTGTGATGTAAAATAATGTTCAATCAGTAGATATACTGTAAATGTTTGGTCTCAAACTAGACGGATATCAGTAATTTTCACCCACTTGAAGTTGTGGGTCGCGGTGGCGAGACACAACGTCAAGTGGGTGAAAATTAAATGAGATTACTTGACGGGTAAAGGGTTAGGTTCCCTAATGAGACACCTTGCCGTGTCGTCCTCTCCGAGGCCGTGGATGGATGTATTTGCTTTACCCGAAAAATCCAACATTGCGGTGACTGAGAGCGATCCCGACTCAAAGGTCCGAAAAATGTACATAACTTTTTAATGCCTGTGCGACCTCTGAGATGAGCATGCGAGCATGGAACTGAAATGTTTCTGATTCTGAAAAAAAACTTTTTTTGACGTGATTACTCCTCGATATTTTCCGATATGACAGTCCAAAGAAATATCCCTCGATTTTGAACGCGTTTAATCTGTGGCTAAAACCTGTTTCAGTTACTGGGGCTATGCGACACCCAGGCACCCAACCCAGGGTATTTATAGGTTTGATTTTATCCTACCTTTCTCTCATTTTAATTAGAAAAGTCGACAATAAATCTTAACCCTTAGAACACTGAGCCAAGAAATTTAAATTTTCAGCCACTTGAAGTTGTGTCTCGCTACTGCGATCCACAACTTTGAGTGACTAAAAAATATTTTGATTTGCAAAATCTAGGTTGAAATGTATATGATTATCACAGATTTGGGACATATTTATTTTTTAAAACCTGGTTATACAAAACAAACAAAACATGAGAAAACAATACTATAGTCAACTGTAGTCGACATCAGTGTGCTAAGGATAAACTTTTCTAATGGGAACGTTCGAATTATCTCAATCTTAACCCACACAGCGCGGGGATCGAGCTGTAAAAGTAAACATATTTACAATACCCATAATAAACGCATAACGTAGGTATTCAAATGAATCGGAAATATCCGACTAAGACATTAATGATAATTTCCATTAAAAAAAAACCTTTCGTCTCCATGGTTTATACAAAAATAATTCAGCTTTGTAAGGGGTAACCCATCATAAAATAGAAATGCTTGTTGGAGTCTGATGTATGTGTACGTCGCCATGTTTTTCAGGATTAACCCTTTAAGCGCTAAAAACCACTAGAATCGTTTTTAATTCATCTTATTGGCCGTTACGGTTATTGGGAATTATAATGTAAATCTTGAGATCTGTAATGGGATAAAGACCTTAGTTATTTATCATCTTCTGTAGTAAACTGAATGACATGACGTTGAGTAATCCTCGCTCACTACATTATGCACCACTTGCTTTTATTTTGAATACAGTTACGTCAACGACTAGTATAATCCGCCTAGATAGGAAAGATCTGAGCTTTTATTGTCGGGTATTTGAACAAAAATTAAGTAGTTTTCAACTTGTTGAGCTCTTTGTGATGGGAATTGTGGAAAAAGTGAATGGAAATGGATGGATGACTTAATACCATAGCTATATACACCTCAAGTCTTCAGATGTAGCTAATTTTTAGTACTAGTGGATGAATGACGAGTGAGTGAGTGAGTGAGTGAGTGAGTGAGTGAGTGAGTGAGTGAGTGAGTGAGTGAGTGAGTGAGTGAGTGAGTGAGTGAGTGAGTGAGTGAGTGAGTGAGTGAGTGAGTGAGTGAGTGAGTGAGTGAGTGAGTGAGTGAGTGAGTAGATCCGTACATGATTTTGGGCCCACCTGTATAGATAAACCTCACGTACGATACCGTATATTCATGACGACTTAACTACTTTAAGCCCACTGTGTTTGTACATCGCTGCCTTGGATACGAAAGGGTGTATCTTCCACTTTACAAAGTTGTAAATACACCCTTCCATCTCCAAGGCTGCGATACTCAGAAACGACTCGCCTCTGCGTAACGCGTTCGCATTTTTGGAAAAAAACGAGATCTGTTTGCTGACTGGAAACACATATATTTCCCCGCCGTGGGAAAGTTCTCCGTGCGTTTTCTGTAGCTATTTATATCTACGAGGCACGCGCTCTGCCCAATAACAAATCGGCACTTCCTCCTGGTCACGATAGTAGAGCGGCCACCAGATAAGCGGCCCTATTATTAATGACGACGGAGCAATACACGAAACGCATTCTACAAATTTCTCAGTTTTTCTCGGATTTTTTTGTGTTTAAAATGTGCGGGCGGATTATTATTTTTTATCATTTCTACAGATTTTTATCATATTTTTTCTAATTTCGCAAAGCACTATTTTTTCTGTTACTTTTCAAATTGATGTTAAATATTGATGTGTTTATTTACATGCAATTATGCATTAAAGCAAAAGAAGAAATGTTAGTTTATAGACATTTTTTCGATCACATGCTTTATATTACTAACATAAAAAGAGAATTGTTTTCTGTCCTTTGAATAACACTGGAAACAGTGTTAAAAATGACAGAAAGTTAAAATTGGATAAACATTGCTCTTCTTGCTTTGGAAGAAAGCGCATTAACATTTCCTTTAATAGCTTAACATCTGAGTGCTCGTATTAGATCCCGCTATATCCAGTCTGCCATCTATATAAGAAAGATCAATAACACCTGATTTGAAATATAAGTGTTCGTCTAAATATAGATCCAGACAATTTACATTTCTGAACGATATCAAACCTGCCATCTAAAATATCGCGTTTGTCTTTAATTTAGGTTAGCGGACGAATATGACGGGGAAGACGGGGAAGTGAGCGGTGGTTCGGTTGATGAATGACGTCACCAGCGCTGATGCGGCGTCTGTCATTACGTCACGAGGTAGTGAGCCAGAACGAGGTCAGGCGGGGGTTCCCCGTCAGGGGTTGCGGATTTGTTGGTAGTTTCTCACGCTCCCGCCTGGCCCCCGCGGCGCCACCGCTCCAGGTGAACACCACCAAAGACCAAACACGATACCTAGCCCCAATGCTGTTTCAATGTTGGTCCACCGTCTTTGACGGTGGCCCAACATTAAACCAGCATTGGTTCAATATCTGGTGCTGACTGGGAAAGATCAAACCTTCAACTACAGGCACCCAGGATGCACCGCGGTCCCGCCATCCCAGGATACAGCGCACAATCATAATGCACCGGTGCAAATCCAAAAAATCACAGACCGCTTTTTGCGGATGTCACAGCGTTTACTTCTAATTATAATCATAATTTTTGCTCGCAACGATTTGTATTTTAGATTAGAAACAGGAGTGTTTTGAGTTCGCCCCCAGCCACCAAGGAGTGGAGTGATGGATGAAGGCATGTGTTGCGTGAGCATCTCTTACACGCTCATCTTGAAAATCAAAGTCATTACGCCAGCATTGGGCCAACGCTGGGCCAGCGTCTGGGACGCTCGCCCACACCGGGCCCGATACCGGCCCGATGGTGGCCATTTTCCCATATTTGTTTGATGGCATCACCACCGGGGTTCATCCTGCCACGCGGGGGATTTAGGTTCGACAGCAACGGCCAACTCTGGCACAGCGTCTGCAATGCTGGGCCATAGTTGGCCCGCTGTTGGCCAGGTTCTAATACCGCCACGCGGGAGGGGGAGAGGATTAGATAACTGTGGGATCCAGAAGGAGGGTGAAACAGAGATAGATAGAGACAGAAAATAATTTACTTGCATCTGTCAAACGAAAGAAACAAATAAAACAGGTAGAAACACTTCTCGTGACGAAGTGAATAATAATAATATAGTCTGATAACAGCAGTAATGCTGAAAATTGCTGCCACTGTACAGGAAGTTGAAGGAGGGATAGCGAGAGAAAAGAAAATGATTTACTTTCTTGTCGAGCGAAAGAAAAGAACAATAAAAACAAGGCAATTTATATAGGTTATTCTTGTGACGAAATGAATCATAATATAACAGTAGTAATGCTGAATATTGCTGCCATCGTACAGGAACTTGAAGGAGGGATAGCAAGGGAAAACAAGATTTACTTTCTTGTCGAACGAAAGAATAAAGCAATAACAACAAGAAACTGTATATAGGTTATTCTTGTGACGAAATAAATCACAATATAACAGTAGTAATGCTGAATATTGCTGCCATCGTACAGGAAGTTAGACAGAAAATGATTTATTTTCCAGTCAGACATAAGAAACGAGTAATACAAACCAGGCTCTTATATAGGTTCTTCTCGTGAAGAGAAGAGAAGAGTAATATACATTTATATAGGTTACGGACTTTTGACGAAATCGTAGTTTATCTGCTGAATTGCTTCTACTGTATTTTTAATCATTTGAAGCTGGAATTGCTACGCAATTTCCAACCTCAAATTCATTTGTGTTTTATAAATTCATTACTGCTTCAAATCCATTAGTGTTTTAGAAAAAAAAGTGAAAAGTTTGTATAAAAGTGTTTTTCATCAAATAAGTCAATATTGTAAATGTGAACCTTTAGCCTGGTTTGTACATCGAAGAAAGCAGCAGTCACTCTACTTATTTAAAAAAATATTGATTGTCGTTGTGTATATCAATAGCAGTGAAAGATATTTAAAAAAACTTTAAAACATATCAAAACCATGAATATGGGCTAAGTCATTTGGTTGTATGATGAATAATCTTTCTGTCCTATGTTGCGCTGCATTGCTTTGCATTGCATCGTATTGCATTGCATTGCATTGCATTGCATTGTGCATCACTTTACTGCATCGCACTTAAAATAAGTGCACTAACTGAAGTTGCATTCAATGTCCGCGTTGCATTACATGTACATTTCAATGTAATCCAGTTTCCTTGTAGTAAAATTTCATTGCAATGTTGTATTTCGTTGTATTTCTTTGCATTTTTCCATTACATTGCATTGTGTCAGATCACAATATATTTTATTGTAATAGGTTGAATCTATGACGTTATAATTGATCATCTGCAGATATGTTTTACTGCCCACTTTATGAATGAATGCGCCAAACACACACACTTTTGCATACGCTTGATGCAAACAGACTGACTTTTATTTTGTTAAAAGGATCTGATGATTTAGTTGCCAAAGAAAATGCTTTTATATTTAGATGAGTTCAAAAATTCATCAAAAAGTCTAATAGATTTAGCTAAATTTACCAATTTAAGAAAAATATATATTTTATTTACTACATAGAAACTTGTATTCTCTTTTTCCTATTCAACCTTCCTGTGATCTAGCGCTATAACTATCTTGTTTGTCTTGTATATATAATGTGATTGTCTGTTTCACTTTATGTTTCGGAGAGCCCTTTGACTAGCGCTAATAGTGCTATTTGGGTCATCCAATTGAAATAAATATGTTTACAATACAATACTACTATTAGATGTTATGGATACTAGGTGCAAAAATGGCGTAATGTCACAAAGTGTGAGCGAGCCTTTCCTAGGCAGTGCATCTGTCATATTTTATATTCATTAACCCTTTAACCGCCAAATTATTCAATTTCAATTTTCACCACACTTGAAGTTGTGTCTCGCTGACGCGATCCACAACTTCAAGTGAGTGAAAATTATTTAGATTTGACAAAATGGAGGTCAACTCTTTTCAAATCTTGCTGGTTGATGTCACATTTTATCTTTAACATATTTAAAATGTGGTGATAATAAACAATGAAAACCCGAATATATGCGGCACCGGCGGTTAAAGGGTTAAATTTATGACCCGGAATACGATATTTAGTTTCTGCGCAGGTTTGCAGGTTTGACTGACTGACTGTCTAGTATTTATTGTATTTGATTTTTCCCCTTTAAAAATATAAAATTCGATCTTACATTAACGTTTTCTTATTTTTTTTTAGATCAAAATGAGAAAGTTTTAAATAAGATAATTTTTTAATATTTTAGTGCGCCGCGCTGTCTATATTGAAAAAAAATGTTGTTTTTTCATCTTTATATTGTGTGGTGGTGTCTCGGGATAGAAATCCAGCTCAGCCAACTTGTATTTTCACCATAGCATTGGTGGAGATCATTCAAATTTGTTAAAATGAAAGCCAAGTATTTGAACATCTTGCTAATTAAAAACATGTTCGATCTTTTTTATCGATCAGTAGAGAACGTTTGGATACAATAAATTGTAGTGGGTTGGCGGCTGATTTAAAAAAAACTCCCAAGTAATCCAATTTTAATTCACCCAATTTATCCAATTGGAATTTTCACAAACATGAAGTTTCATGTCGGTGAAAATTATTCAAATTTGTCAAAATGGATGCCCCCCCCCCCCACTTTGTTGGGGAACTCTATGTTTCTCCTTTGCGAACATTGTTCACGTGATTGTAGTCAATTATGAACACAGAGCGGTCTATGAACACTATAATGTAGTTGGCAAAGGTCCTGACAGTGTAGTTAAAAGTTCTGGTGCGATTTATCGTTTTAATTAGCGAATACAACGGGGCTTTCTTTGGACCATATTTTGCTTGCACACACTCGGCTAGTGCCTGTTATCACCACCGTGGTACAGGGGACACCGTGATGACGTAGGCGGTTCGTCCAGAGTGAGGCCTTTTCATTGTATTTCGGCTCACCATTTTCAATATCATACACTGCTTCTGAGGAATCATTTGTTAAATACTAGCATCTTTTTCTATTTTATCTTATACTGTATTATTTATGTTGCAGAGAACAGTTTCGAGGAGTGTGAGAGGCGAGAGAAGAGTATGTCACCATCTCTAGGACTGACCCACATCGCCATGACGGCGCAGTTCTCAATGTCTCCTCTACCAATGATAGCCTCCCTTGCCATGGACAGTTCCAACATGAACACATACCTACCGCCTGAGAAGATGCCCCTGGATTTAACGTTCATGCGGCCAGTCTGCTCACTGGGGGATAAGTTATTGGAGGAGAAGTTGGACCCTCCAAGAGATCTCTCACGTCTGGGGTGCAGTAACCTCAGTGAGTTAGTTGAGCGCGCGTGGTGTGAGTTGTACCCCAATGACATTCACGTGTGTCCAGAGTGCGGGAAGCGTTACTCCACGTCTAGTAACCTCGCCCGTCACAGACAGACACACAGGAGTGTGAACGACAAGAAAGCACGTAAGTGTCCCCACTGTGAGAAGGTGTACGTCTCAATGCCGGCGTACAGCATGCACGTACGTACACACAACCAAGGGTGTGAGTGCCATCACTGTGGGAAGAGATTCTCCCGACCTTGGCTCCTACAGGGCCACATACGCACACATACTGGGGAAAAACCCTTCAAATGTCCGCAGTGCAGCAAGGCGTTCGCGGACAAGTCCAATTTACGCGCCCACATTCAGACACACTCCAGTGAGAAGCCGTATGTTTGCGGGCGATGTGGAAAAGCTTTTGCCCTGAAGAGTTACCTTTACAAACACGAGGAGTCGTCATGCATGAGAGGTCTGCGACAGAACCGCCATCCGTGCGACATCGATGAAATAGAAGAGGCTGTGTAAGGGAATGATTAAAGAGACATTAGTTTCAAATGTTACCTATTGTCAACCAACTAATCTAACATTTCCAGCATTATTCCCACCACCACCTTCTCACAAAAAATACTTGACAAGCTGGAAACAAATTAAAATGTGGTGCTTCAAGGGTTAATTAAACTTTTTATTCTCGGAACATGGCCCAGATACATCAAGGAGATTTATCCGAGTACCGCTCGGTATCTATATACCCTCAACAAGGTTTGACCAAGTACTGCTAGCTACCTACACTGTGCTACATATTCCTCACTTACTTCAATCACTGGGTTGGTTAGTGGTGCATGTGGATAATGGTACCATACAGTATAGGTCTGCGATCAACACTAGGCTGAAGTTCTCACTTAGTTCAATCACTGGGCTTGTTAGCAGCGTCTGTGGATAATGGCAGTATGTAAACCCCAGGTGTCATATAGCAGGATGGCCCACTCATTGTTCAGCTTTCATAGAATCTGAAAATTCTGAAAACACTGCCAATAGTTTTGCTCCAACATCAATCAAAATTGCCAAAATATCCTTTTTTAGACACTTAAAATTTACCAGGGTATTGCCTCTAGTTAAGGCACTGCCCTTGTAAATTTGTTTCAATTCCCCATATATTATTTGATCGGAGCCCCCTTTTTCCAAAATTATGGACCCGGTCCTGGAAAGAGTGTACTAACTATCCAGCAATACTTGGTCAAATTTTGCTAAGTAACGTCCCTCTTTCTTATAGCATAATCATGCTAGCACATTGGAAATGTTTAATGATGAAAATTATCACAACTTACCGGTTATAATTTATAGCATAACATTTATGGCATAGCATTTGCAGCCTAATTCTGCTATAAGCATTTGAAACAACTAAAATCTCCTTAGCAATTACTGTTTAAATTGATTACAAATAATAGCCGACTATTCAACTGGACAATTGTTAATTATGGTTGAAACTTGTTGCTGAATTGGACTATGTACGCTAGAGCTCCATCATAAAGAGTGCCCAGTTACGATGGACTTAAGTCCTGATATTGATGTCATTATTTCAAGGGGAAAATCAGACTGTTTTGTGCCAAATGTGTATTGTTTTAACTATACAAACAATGTTTACATCTTGAGTATGAAATTCTGGACTGACTAATCAAGCATGCAATACTATATGGACAATCTATCCTGTTTGGTCCCGATCTATCTGGTACTTTAGTCGTTAAAGGTATACGTTGTCACTCGCCCTTAATCATAATTTTTACACAGGATCCTGGTGGGTTCACAACCAGAAATGCATACTCATGACAACGTATAGCGATGACAGTCAGTCTCATAAATGTATATCACATGTGCCTTAAGTCACTGTTATATGCCACTGCTCAACTTAGCCAAATGTTGCCTTAGATTAGAGCATCGAATGCTTTAATGTTAAGTATTATTTTTGTACATATCATTTGTTAGGGTCCAATTGTAACTGACAGAGCAAAATTTATACATAATCAATTAGCAAATTAATTTATATTTGTATAATGGTTAAATGCTAATGTATATTTATTTTATTATTTTGTATTTATGTAAAGCGTCGTATTTACAAAACGTAGTTATGTAGCGTTTGGTAACCGTATCTTGTGATACATTTTAGTCGTGTATATTGAGCTCTAGCGGATAGGGGGTCATATGTGCTTCTGAAGTGGCATATGCGACCCCATGGTTGCTAGAGAACGTATATTTATATATGTTTGTTTCTGTGGCTCCATGAGCGATATGCGTTACACAGCCATGTGGTAGCTTGTGACGTTCTATTCGTGATATGAGACTCGTGATGTACCCATAAGGATTTTTGAATAGTACCAATGATGTAGGCATAGACATCGGAATACACCAGTGTGGTTGAATGCCAACAGGGGTACCCCTAGAGGGCTCTATCAATTCTTTGTATCACTCTGTAAGACAGGGGATAGTTTGCTAATTTTGCTAATAACTTTCATGTTGGAGCTGCTATAAGGATGTTATTAAAGAGATTTCTGCTCACATATCACAGAAATATCAGCAAAATAGACATCAGAGTACTGCTCTAAAAAGACAAAAGGCATTATCTGCTTACTTGCAAGGCAGAACACACCAAAATGGTTGAGCGCCAACAGGAGAACCTTTGGAGAACATTTTATAATTACTTAACCACTGTGTATGTTAGGATATATTGTTTTTCATGAACACTTACATCTGGGAGGTGCCACATGTGCATTATCAGAGGGATCTCTGCTCACATATCATGGGAATATCAGCAAAAAAAAACATTTGTGGACAACAGCAGTCTTTCTGCATCATTTTACACAGAGATGTACCTCCTACCCAACCCTATCTGTTGGCATTGTATACACTACCCTCGCACATAACATGTCACTACCAGATGACCAGTGAGCAATGCTTGTCTTCTCAGGTGAGATTAAGATTCAATCTGTCTTACAACGATTGGCATGTTAGAGTTTGGATGACACACAGTGAGAGGTTCCTCCCAGAGTGTCTGTATCATATCCAGAAAAAAATACGACCCAATCAGTCATGGTGTGGGGGTGTATCGGTTGGGGTGACACCTTATGTGCGAGGGTAGTGCACCATGTGAATGTCAAATGAAGGGACCTGTGTTCCCGGATTACCAGTTTATCCATACACCGACCTCCACCAGCAACCACAATGTCGCATGCGACATTGTGGTTGCTGGTGGAGGGCGATGTATGGCCCTTGTTATATATCATTTTGGTTACATGTATCACATGATATGCAATTAATCTTTAAGGCATCAAGTCCGTTACAACGTACTCATATTTAAGGGACTAGCCAAAGCTAAAATCATAAAAAAATCGGTGATTTTAGGCTGCAAAATTCCTGATTTCTAATTATTGACAACCATGTCGAAAATTAGAAATACGGGAATTTCGTCTCTATATCTAGTCTAACTGGTGAATGCGCAGCAGAAAAATTAAAAAACTTTGCAGTTCTAGTCTATGGACATGTTTACATCATATGGTCATATTAAGAAACCAAAATAAAATCACCGATTTTTTTATGATTTTAGCTTGGGCCAGTCCCTTTAAGTTGTTTCTCACTACCAAGACTCGTTACTTAAATGGCACATTTTATCATAAAATTTATTTACAGAATCAAACATTATACATACATACAATCATGTATTTTTTATTCATCCATTGTATATAATTTATTGTTTAATTTATTAGACCTGCAACTTTATCATTTTATATATCTATAATTTATAACTACATTATTGTTAAAATATTATTATAATATCCGAGTAATCTCCATATTTAAATTATACATTATACATTATACATTACACTTATATTTGTTAAAAATAATAATTATTATGTGTGATTATTGTTCATAATATTAACTTGTAATGACCCCAGACGTATATATATATGGGGCATGCATTCATAGAAATTAATTTAATAGAGAAGTAGTATTATGCAATAGTTATAATGTGGCCGATAATGAATGCAGGAAGGCGATTGACTGGTTTTACGGCTTTAACAGGTTTGAAGGTGGTCTTATGAATGTAAAATATATGTGCCTTTATTCGCGGTATCTACTTTAGTTACTATGTCAATGCTCAATTTAGCCAAATGCTGCCTCAGCTTAGAGACTTAAAGACTGCTTTAACCCTTTAACCGCCAAATTATTCAATTTGAATTTTTATCCACTTGAAGTTGTGTCTCGCTGACGCGATCCACAACTTCAAGTGAGTGAAAATTATTCAGATTTGACAAAATGGAGGTCAACTCTTTTCAAATCTTGCTGGTTGATGTCACATTTTATCTTTAACATGTTCAAAAGGTGTCACGTAATGTGGTAATAAAAATAAAAACCCGGATATATGCGGCACCGGCGGTTAAAGGGTTAATTTTATTCAATGACTAGATCTAGGCCTTGTGATTTTGAAAAAGCCAAAAACAATCACAATTTCACTTGATCTTTACTTTCTTTCATTTCCATTAGAAGATTTAAAATTGATCCTAACTTTTCGAATGGAAATGGGAGAAAGTTAAGATCAGATAAATGTTAAAATTTATAGTGGGACGAGGCATTGTGGTGGGTGCTGATTTATCACACACACACATTTATGGTGGTACTGCTCACGTCATCAAAATCATTGTTATATCGACTTGGCCAACGTCTCGTGCGCGCTGCTCTGGAATGTATTTGCGTAATATGTTAATATTGTATCAATGTGCTTATGTGTGTCTCTAGTTATTGACAGACCATCTGAATATGTCGTCCCCACTGACGCCACAGGGACACATTTTGCACAGGGATTCACCTCCTACCCAATCTGATCAAAGTGTTTGAAATGACCAGAATTTTTCGGCGTCATTTATAACCACCATACACCTAGCATAACAAATACAATAGTCAGTCAACTAGTAACGTGATTGCGAATTACCGCATGCTACTGGTAATTTAGCAAGGTAATTCCTGCTTCTGCGAAACAATTCATGTTATAATTCAATTTATTAAAGCAATTTCTAAAGTATCACTGATTCATTTTTCAAATATCGTACAGGTCATGATACTGTGCCTAAGTTATTTTTGGCAAATATGCCTCCGGGGCCTATCCCAATAAGAATCGGAAACTCGAGATTATATCTAAACTTTATCTCATTGCCATTAAAAAAATTAACATTACTTTCTCTCATTTTCATTAAAAAGTTAAATCTTAACTTTTCTAATGGAAATGGGAAAAAGTTAAGATTGATGGACTGTGACTATTTTGTGACATAGTTTGATGATAGTTGTCTCAGATATACTAACACACTAACAGTTTACTTGAGCATAAGCAGTGTCTACTGATTGCCGTTGTATGAGGAACATGTTCAGATGGTCCAGTGATATGTATATTTATTGTAATACTTTTATTGTAGCAATGTGGTTTACCGTATCAAGTAATATGTAGCAAAGTGTCTATTTGTATCAAATAATAGTCTATGTGTTTTTATGTAAGGTACTACTCATGACTTAAGGTCATGATGAAGTTTCCTCCATTTTTCTATAGATTATGCTGGTGTAAATGCCAATGGTACCAACTTTGTATACAGTTGTTTAAAAACCAAATGTTCACTATTATCTATTTTCAAAGTGTTATTTATTCACTTTGAGTTCATAAATCGTGCTTTCACCCACTTGAAGTTGTGTCTCGCTACTGCGATCTACATCTTGAAGTAGATAAAAGGTACTCATATCTGTTCAATTTGACAACAATTATTTGCAACTATTGAGGAATAAGCTAACATGTTTTATTTATTTATTTATCTATATGTCGTAATTTATAGATGTATACACACCTAATTGACAACTTAATTTATATTATTTATTCTGTATCATTTACACTGTTCTTTTACTTTATTTAATTTATGTCACAGATACATTAATTTATTAAAGATCTCTAGTATTGATTTGTATTTACATGCAATATACGCTCTGATTTCTACTTCGAATGACAACCTATCTGTCTTCACTGGTAAACACGATACATAGAACAAATGTTGACTTAATGTCGGTCCATCGTCTGCGACGCAGGCCCAACATTAAATCAACACTTGCTCGATGTATGGTGCTTGATGGGTTGTCAAATATCATATAATTATAATTTATTTCTTGATAGGGCATGTTGACCTCATTACACTACGCTGTATCGACCTGAGATGAAATAATAGATAACTTTTCTTCTTTATTGTGTTCGTGTTTTATCTTTTATGTAGAATATAATTATAAGAAAACGCAGGATAATCAATTGCAACCCTTGTTCTGCGAGGCTCGCATACTTAACCCTTTAAATGTCCGAATAATTAAGTATCTGCTTCCCAATATAAATAACAACTGAATGACGGCTGGGGTCAGCTTATCTGGTCATGTGAAAGGCTGAGCCACTCTTTCGTTGGTCGGATATGGAATACTATATTGTTCCAAGTGTTTTGTAGTGTTAATCAAATAATTCAATGGTTTCTTTTGGTGGATGTTTCTCTCATGAACTCTGAATATTCCAGGAAAGGCGTGGAGAAACTGGAAAAGGTCTGTTCGACAGATGTACATTTCATTGGTGGATATTTACAACAGCACTCACAGAAAACAAAATATTGAGTGGGTCCACTGTGTACGAACAGCGGAACACATGTGTACCCTGAAAGCTCGATGCTGATTACAAAGATAGATGCAACTGGGGTACAACGAAAACCAGAAACATACATAGAGTGGTCAATAGCTTTAAACAAGCCACTAAAAGATTGCTGTTTGTGACCGATCGAGATGTTAGCTATGCCAATAATGTCCCTCTCCGATTATTGCTGGAATCTGATCTCTCATGCGCAGTGGTGAATCAAAAGGTTTACTCATTATTTTTATTGTGCATAATTTAGGGTTTTAAAGTAGAGCTAAATCAAAAGTCAAATACACTTTTGGATAAAATGGACCATCCATTTGTTTTGCACCCCCATGATGTAACTCGCTGCTGTATTTATTTCAATTTTATCCAAATTGGTTCTCGATTCATCTACCCACTTCCTCTAAATTCTCAGCTTTATAAAGACCCATTGTATTTAATAATATCAATCATTGTAGGATTTCTCAAGTTTCTCCACTATCAATCAACAAAAAAATAATCAATAGAAACAATCAGCTATGTACTGTTCAAAAAGAAAAAAATAACACTATGACAAATAATCATTTGATTTTTTTCTGTATTTGCAACGGAAAATGACTGTAAACTTTTTTCCATTTTTTTAATTTTGAATAAATCTCGAGCCCGCCTACTCCCTATTTTGTTTCAGACAGATTACCCTTAATAATTTTCCTCTGTGAGTGTTGTAAATGTTGCTCATTTGCAAATCACGGAAATATTATAGAAGTTTTTCAGTTTCTACGCTATCATTTTTATATCTTTTAGTAGAATATTTAGAGTCTATCAACGAAACATCCATCATTCAGAAACCATCAACAATGAACTGTTTATCATAATACAGACCAAATAGTCCTACGAAAAATAATTGTTTGAATTTGAGGCTTTGCGACAAAAAAATGATCGCTAACGTATAAAAAAAGTTTAATTGTTGATTTAAAAAAACTACATACACACACATTTTTGGATTCCTCTTACCTTAAAATACGGGTGGATAGCAAAATTGCGACTCTAGCAATACGTGATTTCGTATATTTTATTGGCGGTCATTTTGAAAATGACCGCAAAGATGTAGTCCAAACTTGGAGAGGGGTGCACTGTAACTTCATCTGGCCCGAGGACTAGTGCATATTTAGCGCTAGATTTATATGGATTTAAGGCGTTATTTTGAATCCTTCTTGTATAATTTAGATGTTAGCCCTCGCCTCACCATCGTTCGCCCTCGCCACACAACCGTTCACCCTCGCCACACCGTCGTTCACCCTCGCCACACCGTCGTTCGCCCTCGCCACACTACCGTTCGCCCTCGCCACACCGTCGATCGCTCTCGCCACACTCCGTTCGCCCTCGCCACACCGTCGTTCGCCCTCGCCACACCATCGATCGCCCTCGCCACACCGTCGTTCGCCCTCGCCACACCACCGTTCGCCTTCGCCACACCATCGTTCGCCTTCGCCACACCGTCGTTCGCCTTTGCCACACCGTCGTTCGCCCTCGCCACACAGTCGGTCGCCCTCGCCACACCACCGTTCGCTCTCGCCACACCGTCGTTCGCCCTCGCCACACCGTTGTTCGCCTCGCCACACCACCGTTCGCCCTCGCCACACCGTCGTTCGCCCTCGCCACACCGTCGTTCGCCCTCGCCACACCACCGTTCGACCTCGCCACACCGTCGTTCGCCCTCGCCACACCACCGTTCGCCCTCGCCACACCGTCGTTCGCCCTCGCCACACCACCGTTCGCCCTCGCCACACCACCGTTCGCCCTCGCCAGAGTAATGTTCTCCACTACCTGGCCCAATGGTCGCCCCTGCCATGCCCAACGTTCGTCCTTGCCAGGCCCAACGTTCGTCCTTGCCAGGCCTAATGCTCGTCCTTGCTAGGCCTAATGCTCGCCCTTGCCAATGAAAAACTTACAGTTCATCCTAGGGCCAGCCACACACTGCAAAATCAAAAACACGCCTATTGGCGCTTGTGCAACGCTTCTCGGCGCCAAATTGTCAACTTTTTCAGAAATTTTTCACAGCATCGTCTGAAAAAAGGCCTAAAGGGTCAATTTATGTCAAATAAAGGTGTGCATGGAACAATAGTACATCTTACGAACCTCCACACATGGAATTTATATGGAAAAGTTGAATACATTTCTCAGACTAGTAAAAACAGTTTTGGTACCCTACCTCAAAACTGGACATGATTCCATTCAAATGTTATTTTTTTAATCTATTTGCATATAAACCTTCTATAATGTGATAGATTATGCTACATTAAGTCTGTTCTACGCCACTGATATCTCATTTATTTGTCTCATGACCTGCGTAGATGATAAACCGTTGAAACGTTGTAAAATCAGTGTTGCATGCCTATTGGAGCAATGTGAAGACGCCTATTGGTGCAACTATGTATAATTTTGTTAGTATTGCTAGGCCTATATGGATATATTAGGTACGGATTTGTTTTATAATCTACAGCTATTTTCTTAAGCCTGCCTTAAGGCCTTAAGATTATTGTGTTATGTAGCATATGGCTGGAATAAATACATATAAATGGTATTTATAATATAACCTGGTATAACCTGATAGTCTAGACTATAATTAAGCAGCCTCCGTCGCAGTTATTTGTTTTCAAGATAGCTACTAATCTATCAACTTCTGCTTCCTCATACTTCATATAGCCATCCCATGCTACTGGGAAATTGTTTTGGTGACATTTTGATCCCCATATCATCAACCCTTTAATTACTATGGCCACTAACGAAGAAATACTCGTTAGCGCCTCTCAAGAAAAAGTTTCCATCAGAACTTGTTTTAATTTGGCAAATATTCTCAACTATGTCAGCCAATGACCTGATTCCCTTTTATGAGCAAAAATTTAAAAATTGCCGTTTAGCGGCCATTTTGAATTTGAGTAATTTTGTGATATTTAAGTAGCTCAAAAAAATACAAAATAGCTGGACCATAAATATAAAACCAAATGGGAGGTCTCACACAAGGATAACCCATGACAAATTTTACACTAATAAAATCCAAAATGGCCGCCAGTCGGCCATTTCATTTTTTTTCCTCATTATCTCAGAAATCTTGCATGATAACTGATCTAAGAACTTCTGCTCCCTCATACTTCACATAGCCATCACATACCACCGGGTATTTTTTGTTACATTAGATTCCCATATAATCAACCCTTTAATTTATAGGGCTACTAACAAAGAAATACTCTTGAGCGCGTTTTTTAAGCAGATCTTCTTTTTATTTGGTTAATATACACAGCAATATCAGCCAATGACCTGATTAACGTTTGGGAGCAAACGATTTTAATATGGCCGTTTAGCAGCCATTTTGAATTTGATAATTTTTGTGATATTTACCTAACTCCAAAACGAAGCCAAAAAGCTGGACCATGCATATAGAACAAAATGTGAGGACTCTCACAAGGATAACCCATGACAAAAAAGGAAACCCCTAAATAAGATTATATTATTTTCGCGGAGGGGGCCCCAAACCACCCCGATCCGCCCCTGCTTACTTATTAAGTAGGCCTATAGCCCAAGCAATCGTGGCTGAAACAAAACTTGAAATTGAAGATTTCAGCCACAGATGGCTTCCAATAAAAGATGTGTTAACCTACTTTCCCTTTTGCCTTCATAATTATGAAAGACTCGATAATAGGACTGGTTGGTTAGAATCAGTGACATTACCGCTAGGCCCTACATCCCATCCCGGTATCCCAAACAACATTAAAAAATTAGAAAGTTATGTAAGCCTACTGTATCTTGAGTTGAAGTCGAGATCGCTCTCAGTCACCACCATATGTTAAAAAACTTGGATAAAAGGAGCACAGCGATCCATGCTCCACGCCTTTACCAGTGTTTACGGTGTAGTAAATAGCAGGTCTGGGCTATTAGCTGTTCATGGAACTATATGCCTATAGGGCCTAATATCAGACCACCATGCCTCGTGTAGATCTATAGGCCTACCTATTAATAGCAGAACAGTGATAGGACCAGTAGGCTATAAAGTAAGATTAATTACTGCCTTTAACTAGAAAGAGTGTTGTTTGGAAACGAACACGAAAACAGAGTCCGCTGATTTATTACTTTCATTCTACAGTCTAACTGACATTAGGCCTAAGCTTGGCCTCGGTGAGTATAAAATGTGTCATTGTTATGATACTATAAGTAGGAGTTATTAATTAATTTTATATATAAGCATATATATATATATAAATTGTATGCGTTGTCCTCCTCTCAGAATAACCATGAATAACCATGAATACCATAGGCATGATAGGGGCCTACCAGCCTACCTATTGTCTGTATTGGCCTAGACTTTGGGACTATACCATGTTTTTTACAGCGCTTAAATTTATAACAAAGACCATAGGGCCTACACATAAGTTACGCAAAGATCTAGCCCTACCATTTAAATGTACATTTTTAATTTCAACTAAAAAATAGGCCTACGTTATTTGCTTCAGTCTGAGCATTCGTGCCGCTAATCTCTTGGCAATTACAGACTAAAATATAATATATAATTTTTTTTATATTGACGATTTTTCTGAAGAAAAGACGCCTGAAAAGTAGACGTAGGCCCTAAGCCTTGTTTATTTTATTATGAAGTTATAGGTATAATACATGATTAGGTCAATACTGCTTGCTTTCAAATGATCGCATAGATACATTATAGGTTATTACGATACATTAGGGCCTACTATATTTTTTTTAATACCACTACTAAAATACCTGTGTTATGTTACGCTGCATAGGGAATATAATTTAAAAATTTCAAATATATTTCATAATTATTCGAGCATAGAAGTTTAATAGAGTAAATAGCCTAGTTATTGCTGAGAAATATGGGATCACAAATGTCGTGATTCATAAGAACGGAATGGTGTGAAGTGCTTTTAACATTATTGTTAATGCACCTACATTGTTGTTATCTTGATACTAACATGAATTTATAAAACTTCTTAAACGCATAGATACGTTTAAATATTAGGTACATGGTTCTGAAAATCACATTATTTCACGATATTATCTATCTATATCGATCAACTAAGTTGTGAGCGTCAAAGCGTGCACAGTTTAGCAGCGTTACGTCATCAAAGTGGCCTCCCCCACACACATTAGACAATTTACCATTGTTTGCTAAATGTTGGTACGGCATCGTAGACGGTGTGCTAGCAATAAACCAACATTGACCACGTTGACTATCCTATTGTATATCGGAATAAGACAAAGGGACTTATAATCAGAAAATATACAAAATTCATGAGAACCCACAATGACCCGATCACCCCACCCTCTCGTCATCATCTGTACATCATTGATTTCATCAATGTTTTCTTAAAGCCACTTAAATGCCCATTTGTGACTAAAAGTGACGTAAAACCTATTTTACTGCTACTTAAATCGAGATAAAGTATAAAACTACAGGTTATTTAGCCATTCAATCCGCTTGATCAGTGTGAGTATGCAATTTATCACAGTTCTAAGTGCTTTTTTAAATAAGAAATATAATGTATAAGAGGGTATATCTAAAAGAGTAGGCCTACATAGGCCAGTGGCGGATCCAGCATAGGGCGTACCCGGCGTACGCCCCCCCCCGTTATTGGTGAAAATATTGCATTTTCATGCATTTTTTTGAAAAAAGTGAAGCCAACACCCCTTTTTTCGGCCAAAATGTGGCTTACGCCTCCTCCTCTTGTACATTCTGGATCTACAGAGAAATGTTACCTATCATGAAGTATTTGACATTTCAAAATGGTCGCCACCCAAAAGCACAAATTTTCCTATTCCAGGTCGACTAAATTGTGCAAATTTGTCCACAAGCATGAAATTTTGCACACTTATAGTTTCTAACCTGCTGAGTTCAAATTTGCCGGGAGCCTAGGCCTATTCTCAATATGGTTGCCGTATTTGACATTTCAAAATGGCCGCCACCCAAAAAAAAACATATTTTCACTTTACTGGTCAAGTAAAATTCGCATAATTACCAAAAAATTCTGAGGTTTTAGACATTACAGGTACATATTTAATAGTAACCACAACTAAGACTGACATAGTCAACACAATCAGGCTTATAACTACCCAAGCAAAAACTATATACGAACAATCAATGACATAAGCATCCAAACGCTGATATAACAAGAATGCTCACCTTCTGTGAACATGTGTGACTGATTCATGAACACTTACACTTGTAAATTCATTATTTTACTCTGACACAAAAACTGCTTCTAATCTTGACCAATCAAAATTTTGATCAACCAAATTAAATTCAAGACCATCCTACCCCAGGTCTGCTGCACTTGCAGTTACCTGTGCCTTATTTAGCACAGCCACAATGCAGAAGAAGTGAGCATGCCTTGCTGCTGTCACCAAGATTTGTTCAGAAAGGCAACCAGCGACTGTTGTTCAAGTGTCACCCCAATCATGGGAGTTTGGGATATCCTGGTGGACAGACGTTGCCTGATATAAAAAAGCTGCCCCGTAGTATTTTTCTACGGATGTGTTGACAGTTCTTAGAGAGCCTGTGTTAGTGGTAAGGCTTCAAATGTCTTCTTCTCACTTGTGAGAAGTCAAAGCCTTGTGGCATCCAAGACTTATCTTTGACTATGGATCCATATAAGATATTATGAGATGGTCATGAATTTAATTGAGATACATGTTACATGAAAACCACTGCTTAGATATTCAACTGGTTGGATCACTGCGTATGCTTCAGGAAGTTGTGGTACAGAAGTGTCTGTAAAATCCAGCTGGATATGGGGCCGTTGTACTCCTTTGTTTTCGCAATTTCGTATATTTGTGGGTAGCACAACTGCATCCCGGACAAACCATCTTACACGACTGTGAGATACAGAAATCCCAAAGGTATTGGTATTATTGATGATTTTCTTCCTCTTACCCTAACCATACAGCATGATGGTCTGAAGCAAAGGGGTCTCATGTCTTCATTATGACGGATGTTTGTAGAGTTTTCTGCATGGTAGGTACCACTGCGTGTATTAAAAATACTCTGCTGAGAAATTGTGATTGCCACTCTTGCTCTAAGTTGTAGCTCTGTCTGTAACTCGTCGTTGAGGCACCCTGGAGTATGGTGGTGATGACGCTTCGCAATTATCCGGTGATTGGATGAGCTAGGGAATCGGAGGTAAAAGATACATCATTTTCTGAATAGTGTCTGCTGCACGCATCAAGAACAACCTCTGGGCTTCAGAAAGCAGGTGTCCAACATTCTGGTTTTTAGAGATAAAGCCTCCCTGGCCTGGGAAAATTATGTCCAATTAGGAAGGATCTTCAGAAGATATTCCTCGAAGCGCGAAGTGTCTGTTTCTCTGCAAAAAGCGTTCTATATAAATGACACAACGCTGATAGTTTGAAGACTGAGTCAGACGCGTCAATTAAAGCAACAATTTGTGCAATAGCAACTGAAGTGAAGGTGAGGACAGAAGGACCAGCAGATACTCTGCGATCTTCAGCACTCGAGTCTTTTAACTGCAAATACCATTGTAGATGATAATAAGTGTCACCAGCGTAGGCATCAGCTGCTTGGGAAATCGGTTTGCCGAGAAGCCATGAGTTGTTAGTTCTTTTACGTTTGTGTCTACATGATCTGTTTCCATTTTAAGTAGATTATTTCTGTCCTGTCCATCACATCATATGCAACAAGGATACTTCTGTAGAGCAGATACTGTAGAACTAAACTTTTTTTTTAGTTTTGGGTCAGCAGAATCATTTTTGTCCGTGAAGCTATTCAGTCGAGAGTTGCTACAGTATGTTTTATACACTTTATGATATTTAGCATTGTGTGCTTGAATTGTCTCAGCTATACCCCGACCTTCATCAAGTTGAGTCCTTGACACCTTTAAACCAAATCTCTCCCCATTATCTTTCTCAAATGAAGCAAGGCCGTTCATTCATTTCGTCTTGGCAAAGGCAACATAGCTCCCAGTTGATAGCAGCTATTCTTTCTGCAAGTAGTCATTACATGCACTCTACTCTATACCGCCACCGGTACATTACAACAAATATAACTATACTATAAATTGGAGCAAAAATGGACAGCAGGTCGACAGATAATTTATGAATATAAGAAGCAGTTTCATGTTCACAATCTTGAATCTTAACTGTTGTAATTTAAAAAATTGCATTGCAACTATAAGAGAGCTAAATGTATTAAATCAAAGACTCTGGAAGTAGTTTACTTGTTATTATGTTACGCTAGGCTTGCTGATAATAATAAACTTGTTGCCCAACATCTTGAATTTTATGCTATGGTGAAGGTTACTGATAAATAGGTATCATATTTGCAATCAGGGAAGTCAAAAAGATCGAAAGGTCTTTTTTGCTGGCAATTATGTGACTTTGTTTTGTTAGTAATAGGATAATCAACTGGCGGCCATCTTGGATTTTCTAGTAATTTGGAGTCACAATTAATCTTACTGTTGAATTATCATTCAATTTGAAATCAGGGGTTTTAAAAACCAAAGAAAAAAGTATTCATTTCTAATTTTATGACATCTGGCTATGTAGCGATGAAAAAAAAGTTTCTCGGTGGCGGCCATCTTGGATTTTTCATTACAGTAATGTCAGTCAATATTACTGCCAAGTGGGCAACTGATTTGGAATCACTTTCTGTAAAACTAAACATAGAATTTGTTTTTTATAATTGTAATTCTGTGACTTAGGTTGGCTAGTAATTAGACAAATATTTAGAGGTGGCGGCCATTTTGAATTGTCAAATACGGCGTCCCCTTTGAGAATTGGCTTTGGCTCCCGGCAGATTTGAATTCAGCAGGTCCAAAACTATAAGTGTGCAAACTTTCATGATTGTAGTCAAATGTGCACAATTCCACCATAAATCCCCCCTAACTGACCCGACTATACTACAGTTCACCTGAACTCCACAAGGAGTAATTCATCTGTTTTCTTCACTCACAACATGATGGACAATTATGTGAAACTCAATGACCTCGACCTCCTTTGTTTTCACCGAGCTGGCTAATACAATGAAGTATGGGGGAGGGTTCTTATATAACCTAGTTTTCACCGAGTGACGTCACTGCGTTTAACAGAATGAAATATGGGAGAGGGGGTTTTATATAACCTTGTTTTCACAGAGTGACGTCACTGCGTTTCACAGAATGAAGTATGGGGGAGGGGGTGTTATATAACCTTGTTTTCACAGAGTGACGTCACTGCGTTTCACAGAATAGTGTGTCATAACATGTGCTGTATATCTGATGTTTCTAATGTCAATATTAAATGAAGATTATAAATACAATTTATTGATGATCCAATACAATGAATAAAAACACAATGGTTGGATATTGTTGTCGTTTTCTTCATTTGTGTGCTTGTCTTCATAACGTTGTTGCCACTATTCAAAATATGTAACTTAATATGGCCTTATTATAAATGCATGGAACACTTAAACAAACAATTAATTTATAACGTGGATGGCTGTGTTATATAAGCTGTGTAATAATAATATGTTCAATAGGTAGCAGACACAAAGCTTTGAACAGATATTGTTTTAATGTTAGTCCACCATCTGCGAGGCTGGCCTCTCATTGAAACCACATTGCTTCACCGTATCATGTTTGCCGGGAGCCTATACCGCGGGTTTTCTTGTACATGTTCGCGATATGACAATGCTTTGTCAACAGAACTAGCGCTGTAGGGTTAGGCCGTTTTCCGGCCGGTAATTCATTATTACTGCCTATTAGACATTATAATCTTGATAAATTTACTAAATAAATTAGATATCAATCTCTGGGAAGTTATTATATGCATTTGAAAGGTTATTCATCGTTATTCGCGGTTATTCATGGTAATTCAAAGTTATTCAGGGTTACTCATGGGTTTTGTCGCACCACCAAGTAGGCCTACTGATTACAAAATATATATTTAACGAAAAAAACATTATAGTTCAGCCTTTCAAATGTTCAGCTGCTTGAAGTCCGAATAATATATTTACTCTTGTTTCCATTTTTTACATCTATTGTAATTAATACATGTATAATTATGTAATTGAATATTGCTTAATGCAAGCTGTTTTAAAGTCAAACTTAGTAAAACCTATCAGAAACCTATATTTGAAAACGTAACGTATATTTTTTTGCAGGTAGTCTATAAAACCTATTGAAAACTTTATTTATTTCTGCTTCAATTTTTTTTTGTTCGAAGTATATCTTGTATGCAGGAATGTGCTTCTGTCAAAAAATTTACATGTATCTGTCGAGTTTCAGAGTCTTTTGATCAGCATGCAGCTTGGTTGAGTTGAGCAAATAAAGTAGAGTGGGCTCTAAATTCTTTCCTCTGAGTTTACATAATCCACTACTTCATATACCCATGTGTTAATGTAACCCTCTTGTTACATAGCCTATGTTAGCACTTGTTATAAGTAATTGCAATCATCAATGAAATAAATGTAATACATGTTATAATTACATTCTGTTTACAGGCATACCAACATACTGGTATTATGTTTTCTTTTGTCTGATTTGAATGTAATTTGTTTCAATATTTTGTTACAACCTGTTGCAGACATTTGACGATACTTTAATTATAAAAAAAGCAACATTTTGGACGAGGATATTAAAAGCTTAACATACATATTCTGTAATTACAACATATATCAATAATCAATGGAATAAATGTATTTTTCATAATTATTATTTGGTTCAATGCATATTAACCTATTTCTGTTAGTTTTACATTTGTCTGATTTTTTATCTTTCTGATTTGAATGTAATTTGTTTCAGTACGTTGTTTCATTCTGTTTCGGACCTATAACCAGTGGTTATGTACGGGGCAGAAGCGTGGGGAATTGAAAATGGCACAGTGATTGCACTTAACATTTTGTGAATATATAACCGACTTTCCTTAAATAAATGTGCATACACAAATATGATATACGGTGAAACAGGTGAAAAACAGCTTAGTTTACGTGTTAAATATAAAATTGTTAAATACTGGAGTAGATTCTTCACATGTCAGACTAAGAAGTTATTGTCTTGTATTTAAAAGTTTATATATAGTTTACACATAAATAATATCTACCACTCTCTGTGGATAATATTTGTTGAGAATATACTATGTGCTATGTGATTGTGATTTCTTAGGGGTCTGGCAAAGCTAAACTATTCCCACTGGAATATACCTGGTTAACATTACTATTTTACAGCGCCTTCGAGATCAGTTGATACAGCAATGGAACTCCGACATTGATAATAGCCCAAAATCCATTAACTTCAGAATGTTTAAACTAAATTTCGAAAGAGAAAATTATCTAACCAATCTACCACCAGCACTCTGGATTCTGCTCTGTAAATTTAGATGTCGAAATCATAGACTTCTTGTTGAAAAAATTAGACCAAATTCAGATGACAGAATTATAAGATGCTGCACATAAACGATATGGAAGACGAGTTTCATTATGTGATAAAATGTCCTTTTTTGCTGAGCAGAGAATGTTACTACCTGGGCAAACGCATATCCACACATCCATCGATATTTACTTTTAATAATGTTATGCATGTTTGTGGAACAAAGTTACTGAAACTATCTCAGCTCACACAAATAATCATTAAGAGTGTTGTAATTGTACTATATGCCATCCTGCATGGTAATGTATTACTTTTGTAAATATATATCTCACATGTCTTGTAACAAGATTAATGATCTCATATTTTGATCTTTTAATAGTAAATGTATTTTAGCAAAATAATGCACGCATATCGGTAATAGATCAGAAATAATCTACTCCTACACAAAATTCCTCTCCGTAAAATATCAGAACAGTTTGGACTCGCTGTAGTTAAAAAAAAAAAAATTTACATTTAAAAATAGAGCTTACGACAATGAAATAATTATTACAATGTTTCATATATCTGTCCAAGTGGTAGGAACTTATACAAAAGTAAAAACACAGCAGCTCCCCAAGTAGAGATAGTATATTTACAAAATTACGAAAGATATTGACTGTGAGAGTTGCATCTAATCCTATGAATCAGTGTATAATATATAAATATATGGACTGATTTCAAACTGTATTTTGTACTCCGATATCACTATATGAGGGCGAACGGTGGTGTGGCGAGGGCGAACGACGGTGTGGCGAGGGCGAACGACAGTGTGGCGAGGGCGAACGGTGGTGTGGCGAGGGCGAACGACGGTGTGGCGAGGGCGAACAGTGGTGTGGCGAGGGCGAACGACGGTGTGGCGAGGGCGAACGGTAGTTTGGCGAGGGCGAACGATGGTGTGGCGAGGGCGAACGACGGTGTGGCGAGGGCAAACGACGGTGTGGCGAGGGCGAACGACGGTGTGGCGAGGGCGAACGGTGGTGTGGCGAGGGCGAACGACGGTGTGGCGAGGGCGAACGACGGTGTGGCGAGGGCGAACGGTAGTGTGGCGAGGGCGAACGACGGTGTGGCGAGGGTGAACGACGTGTGGCGAGGGCGAACATCTGAATTATACAAGAAGGAGATTATGTCCCTTTTGAGCTTTCATATAAAAACGTTGACAAATTATTTTCTGAATCGTTCCTACATTGGGTCCGTTTATAAGCAAAAAATCTCAAACATCAACCAGACTGTACATTTAAAACAAGATGTACATTTTATAAATCGGAATGTTATAAGTAACTGTATATGCGGTTTTAGAAAGAAAAATTGGCTGGGAATATCCTTTCCTGGGGAAAAATATCACATCAACAAAACACAATGTGTCTTTATTGATAAGAAAAATATTTCTGAAATATATAGAACCTATAAATTTTGTTTCTTCTGTTATCATTAGTATCTGTGATATAAATAATGATCTTAGAATGCAAAAAAAAGACATATATATATTTTAATCTGTAAGAAACATGAAACCGATAAATATCAACACAGTTTATAAAAACGTTAATTTTCTATTCACGATTCATAAATCAAGATTATATTTTTTGATTTTAACATGTTTAATTCAACTTAGCATGCATATTTTACCGAACTAATCCTGTTGTATATAGTCTTGTACATATGTTCATTTTTAATGACGCATAAGTCTGCATAGACTTACCGTCGTCAATAAATATCTATCTTTAAATAAAATAATTTTAAGTAGATTAAAAAAGAGCACCTGTAATTTGTGATTGGAAAGTCTAAATAAATATTTTTATTTCAGAAACACCATGTGTGGTCATTCTGAAATTAAAAAAATTAAGAGTAGAGCATTCATTGATTTTAGTTCAGAAATGTGTACGAAACTAACAAATAGTATAGACCTAATGCTATTTGTTAGTTTCGTACCCATATTAAACAACGTTAATTAAAAAAATAAAGGAAAATTGAATGCCAGGTTTTTCTCGGATCACATTTTCTCAGCACGCACATTTACCCAATGTTGGAATAATATTGAGCCAGTGTTGCAGACGATGGCCGAACATCAAATCTACAATGGTTCGGTGTCGCATATTTTGCTGGCCTATTGATCACCTCCTTAGGCGTCACCTAGTGACTATTCGTCTATATGCCTCAGCTATCGACGCATCCTCTGGTGACTGCAAACGGCAATGTCGATATATTATAACGGTATCCATGATATATTCTTCGCCCAATCAGGTTATCTTAGCTCAAACTTGAACCATATTTTACAGATGTACTTATCTGAAAAATATTTTCCAGCAAAAATTAACTCAAATTTTCCTTATGTGGTTACGATACATTATTACAATGTTAGACGAAGGAAACGTTACTTAATGTGAAGACACAATACAATACTCTAATAGGCTGGGAGCCGGATCTAGCCTTCGTACTCACAAAAGCTAAGAAATTCTCACTGCGATTTTTATTTAGCTTGACCATTGAGACAGAGCGAGTTTTGATTCTTTGTTACCAAACAGGACGCTTTAAGCCCTAGGGCCCATTTTACATTTTTTTGGAAGGACATCAAAATAAAATTGACAGCAATTCGAAAAATTGTTCAAAATAGTAGTAGTTTTATTTATTTTCAGTTTTGTTTTAGTCATAGCCATCGGCCATATACACATGCAGGTCACTAAAAAATATTTGTGCCCAGATGTCATTTTAAATATTTTTTCCACCCTTTTATCAATATGGGCGCCTGAAAAAAAAAACATTCTAAAATATCTGTCAAGTTTGGAAATCTGTCATTTTTGTTCAGTGCTACTTAAAAGTAATCTAATTCGCAAAAAGTGTCCCCATTATGTCCCTAGAGGACTTGAAGTTAAATTTCAAAAAAATCCAGGGACTATTTTTTTGTATAACTACATATTTAGGATACATGCGTCTTTATAGATAACTCTAATTTGCGGTAAAATTCAAATGTTCTGATATTTCGGCCTCAAATAGGCTATTATAATTAGGTTAACTCGACAAGCTATGGTTATTTATCATTATATTTATTATACATGAATCTCTTATTGGTGTTTGTTTACATTTTTACGGAGAACTAAATGATATTTATAAAATGACACTTTGAATGCTAAGGCTGAATTTGTGTTCCTAAAATACTATATCTACTATGCCTATTCAGTTTTTATACAGACAGACAGACAGACAGATATTTTATTGACAGAAAGAACGTCAATCCAGACTTATTTGTCATAGAAATAAGACAGAGATATGTACATGTATATACAAGATTGTTAATTTGTTAAAATCATATGACAATATACGTAGTATGACATACATAACTAAAATCTTGTTAGCTGGCATTGCCATGAGAAACACTGGGTATATATATATATATATATATATTTCAATAAAATTGAAAGGCATTGCCAGGGTAACATAGGGTCTATCATTTTGCTTCCCGCACCAAAACCAGAGATAAAATAGCTACTATGTATGACATGCTAATTATATATATAGTAGCAAAAAAGACACTCTGGAAAGCGTAGAGACCTAGAATATATACAAGTGCATAATTATGCTACAGTAATTGGAGAATGTATTAAGACAATGTTAAAAATTACACGATATTTTTAAAAATCAAATATTATATCATGCAAGTACAATCAATGTGACAATCCGCGACACAGGTAGTTCCGAGCCATGTGACCATGCAAGCACAGTCGCTATGAGCTCGGCGATTCCCTGATATAGACTAGTGATGCAAATTTAACAACGTGAGAACAGTAATACCACCGAAACACAATATATACATACTAATAAAAGTCGAACATGGTGGTTCGTCGACAGCCAACAAAGTATAGCATCAGAACCATTCGAGTGTTGGAGACTTAGTGATGTAATAACAATAAAAATTACGGATAATAATTATGCGTGCCATTCACGCAGGACATGGCACTCACACAATAGCAATAAAGCTTGTTTAATTAACTAGTGATTTATGATCTATATGGCCCTCGCACAAAAAACATTACAGCTTATTTTAATTCACTATATTGTTTAGTTCCTACCATTTCACTCACGACCTAGTTAGTACCACATACTTGGGGTTACTATCGAAGAAAAACATTCCCGACCTTATAGAGAAAATCAGTTGACTTAGCAGCTCTGAAATCCTCCATAAGGCCCCACCTCGTCTGATAACAAAGGCGACGGAAACGTCCCTAATCGGCCCTAAAAAGCCAAATAATAAGATCCGAGAGCAACAGCCGTCCTGATATGTGGTAATACCCAAGTCAGATTATGAAGGCATGATAATATGGATAATATAGCGACAGGTGACTTGTGATTGTTCTACATAAAAATGTAACGTTAAAACGATAATAATGACACATAATCATGATCATGATGATAATAATTAATCATGCTAGTCACGCACGGCACGACACACGTACAAAATATTTCAGCTTGAAGATGAATTTACATTTATCTTACTCAATATTTTTAACCCCTAATTTGTTTAAAACAAACATGGATAAATTCTGCTAGCGACTTCACCACTGTTATTTCTCTAGATGCCATAATTCGTAGAAAAATATCATTCGTTGGCTGCATATTGATAATTCCGGCTATAGAATTAAGCAAGATTTCGCGTTAATTGTTCATGGCATTACAGTGGAGAAGAAGGTGTATTTTGTCGTCAAATTCGTTTGATTCACACCTTGTGCATATTCGTTGGTTTTTTGGAGTTATTGGATTATCGTATCGTCCTCTCTCTATTTTTATATCATGTGAGCTCATTCTATATCTCGCCATTGCTGTTATGAGGTGCTTCCCCTTTATGTTTAAGATGTATGGTTCCACACACAATTTTTTTTTCACTAATGAATATGTGCGCAGCTTACTTGAACTCTCGATATCTTGTCTCCAACGCTGTGTAAATATTCTAACAATTGAATCTTTAAAGGAAAGCATAAATTTATTTGTATTGCCAATGTGCTGCGTCTCCCAAGCCTGATCTAGCCCAGTTAGTTCAAGGACAGACCGAATACGCGAGCACCAGTTTATGAATCCAGTGCCATCTAGCTCTAGTAGCATATTGTAGGCATTTCTGACAGGGTGGTTCTGAGATAGGTCTAGAACTCTACACCAATATTTTACAGCTTTAATATGTTGCCTGATAATCAATGGAAACCGTCCTGTGTCACCATAAATTGCAGGAGTGGTTGTTTGCTTTCTAACACCCAGCGTTGATTTAATAAATTTTAGATGTATTTTTTCCAAATCATTAAAACTATCACCGGTATACCATATATCACTTGCATACTCTAATATGGGAAGTATTTGACAATCAAAAACCTTGAATGCAATAACAGGTGACAATTTACCGACAACGGGACGAGATTGCTTGTGTAGAGAAAAAACTGCTTTACCAGCTTGGGAAGCGAGATGAAGGAACGTTTCTTTCAATACATTCTTAGGATATTTAGTGCTATATACAACCCCAAGGTATTTATATTTTTCATTTTTTTCTATTATGTCATCACCATAGTAGAAGCTGTCACATCCTGACGTATGATGTTTGTTAAATATGATAACTTTTGTTTTAGGAATGCTGACTATTATATGCCACAGAGAAGCATACTTATACAGGGCAGTTAATTGCTTTTGCAATCCATTTGCAGAATCGCAAAAAAAGGACAAGGTCGTCTGCAAATAACAAGTATACAATTAATAAAGTGTCTACGGGGATACCCTCACCTTGATCAAATGATTTGGATATATCCTGCAGAAATTCTGTAAATGATTTGGGGCTGAGCCTACCACCTTGCAGGACACCAAATTCGCTTTTTAATATCTCGCTGATGCATGTATCCCATTTTACACGACACTCAGCTTTAGGGAACATACACTTTATTACATTTAAAAAATTGCCGTCTATTCCTCTGCTCAGTAATTTATAATACAGTGCTGATCTGTCAATATAGTCAAATGCTTTTGTAAAATCAACAAAACATGTGTACAGGGGCTTTGAAAGACACCTTTGCTTATCTATAATGGCACATAGTATAAATAAATTATCAGTCGTCCGGGAGTTACTTCTAAAGCCGGCTTGAAAGGGATCATTATCATAGCATACATCATTTTTGAAAGACAGCCTATTATTAAGAACAGATTCAAATAATTTCCCAATGCTGTAGTCATCGGGCACGTTATGGGCAGCTTTTTTGTGAACAGGATGAATTATACCAGTGGCCCAACTTGATGGATATTCTCCATTGGCAATAATGGTATTAAACAGTAAAACTAGTGCTGGTAAGAGTTCATTACTACCATGCTTGTAAAATTCCGCAGGAATACCATCTATGCCTGCCGCTTTTTTGCATATTAATTTTCTAATTGCTTTTTGAATTTCGTCTATAGTTATGGGTCTGTTTAAGAACTGTAACAAATCGGATTGTCCATTTTCTACCTTCTCATTAATATAATTTGGGCATGATTTAAATAGCTTCATTATATTATTCATTTGATCGTAGTCAAAATAGTCAACATGAGGAGGGTAGACTTGTTCTTCAAAATATTCCACAAATTGTGACAGGGTAGGACCTTTGATTAAATTTATAGATTTAAAGATTTCCAAAATTTTCAGTAGGAATTTTGATCTTCTGTTCTCATATTTTCAAGCTGACTAAGTTTGACTTGTTGGTAGTGTCTTTTCTTTTTCTGGATTAATTGTTTATATTGGCGTAACATTATATTATATTCACCTTGACGTGTGTTAAACTTCTTATCTTTAGCAATATTATTTAAAACATGTTTTAGAGATTTACATTCTTTATCATACCAAGGGTTGGAAGGAAAGTTATTTTTTATGTCTTTCTTAAAATTTGATTTATGCTGCTTCTTTAGAAATAATGGGAATATTGCATTTTCTAGCATACCATTGCAAATATCACATAGATTATCGCTACTACAACCTTCAGCTGCGGCACACAGCATTTCTTCAAACGCAATACATGTATGTTCATTTCAAAGAGATGCTTGGTACTTTTTTTCATCTTGCCATATATAAACATCGGAACATGGTGATGAGTCATTAACATGTATGTTCATTTATGCAGAGCTTAACTCTTTCAATTTTGAATTGAGAATATGGAATTTTATAGGACAATGATCCGATTCTACTAATTTCGGTAGAACTTTAAATTTACTGATCATATATTCTTCTCTTAGTATCATATAATTAATAGTACGTGCTCCCATGGGCGAGTAGTATGTATAGCGGCCGATACCTTTATCATCAAACATTCGACCATTGGCTATTTTAAGCTCTGTGTTTATACAAAAATCTAGCAGAGATCGTCCATATTTGTTAATGACTCCGTCCTCATTACAGCGTTCATTTTGAACATTGATATGATTATCGTAATCTGGAGCGCGGCCGGTTTTACTATTAAAGTCACCACATAATATTATATTAGTCCTTGGGCCAGGGGCCGAATTTTTACGATTTAGTACCAATTTGGGTGACTAAACTTTGTTGTGATTTTCAGTTAGATACATATATGAGGGGTCTAAAAAAGTATGATGGCCCTTTCAGAACGGTAGCTTAAGGGCAGTATTCCCAGTTTTAAAGAGAGGGGGGTCTCTGAACCTAAAAGTAAATATTAACTATATCTTTTCATCTATGTGTCCTACAAAAATCCATAATATATCGTTTCTGGCATAATTTGGGTCAAGGAATCCGTTTTTGATGTTTTGGAAATGATCTAACCAATATTGTGCCAATAAATCCAAGATGGCCGCCAATTTTAACCTGTATTTCACCGCTCTATGATATAACAAGTTTATTTACGTCTATGGTGTTCGACTTTTTTTAAGCAAAGATTCTAGTTATGGGCGATTAGTCTAGCATTAAATTAAACTATTTTTTTGTATATCTTGCAAATTTATATAAATTCAGTTCAGTTATCCAACAGACGTGTACTTTATAACACTTAAGGATGTGGGGACCGAAAACGTATCTCTATGAAATGTGTAACAATAAGGCATACATGTCCAATGTTGGTCTATATTATCTATTCTTTTCTTGGTGGAATAAAATAATACATATCTATATTTTTCCACAAATTTTTAAAAAGAAACACAATTATAAATAAAAAGCATGATAACAGGGTTCTTTACTTTACACATTTCAGATTAGATACGTTGTAATCATGGTAATAGTGGCATGTTATATGACTGGGCCAAAATTTAATACTTTCCGGGGTAACTAGAAAAAAACTACTCTAGATAGCTTCGTATGCCTTAGACATGAACAAAAATGTATGATGACCTTTTCCAGAACGGTAACTTAACCCTTAAAGCGCTGAAATATTTTTGCATAAGCCATGGAAACTAAAGTAATTTTTCAATTTGAAATCATCATAAATGTCTTAGTTATCTCTTTCCGATTCATTTGAATAAACCTATGCTGTGGGTCTACGGCCATTATAAAACAAAGTATTTCTTTCAGTGCGGGGACCGTTTCTATACGTCAGAATCTGTATACTTCAGATTTTGACTTATAAAGACGATCCCCGTGCTAAAAGGGTTAAGGAAGTTATGAGATATTTTGTGTTTCAGAGAAGAAATAACATACATATATGTACATTCGAAATCTCGATATTTTTGCCGCGCGTTCAAAAAGTAACATCCAAATGTAACATCCAACGAAACTGTCACATATAAATGGCTTTAGCTTTACTAGGGGTGTAATAAAGGCTTTAAGTTAAAATGGTAGCACATATTTGGCCATTTTGTCTATTTAGACCGCGTTACGTCAGTCAAAACATCACTTCCTTAGCTCACATATCAACATTTCTTATGGGGGGTGTGGACCCTGGTTTACTTGGTAAAACTGTTTGATGCAGGTTCTTCACCCACTCTAACATCCATGTTTTGAAGAAAAAAATGTTTCTTCCCCACTCGCTTGTAAGCAATCAGTATTGTGAGGATACTCCATCAAGAGACTTCATGAAAACACCATGAAAGAATGAGTAGAATTCTACTTAATCTTTCATGTAGACTAAATATATGAGTGTATACAATTCTCAAATGATAAGACTTTCAGAGGAACACCCGAAAATTTACAAATATTTTACAGGTGGAGGCTTCAGCGTTCAAGTTAATTAGCAAAGAAACCCTCTTGGTCGAATACCTGTTGACGAAGCTATTGAAGAAACCACAAACAAGGATACCCCAAACGGCATGGGGTGCCAAAGGTGTCAGCACAAAACCATCTGCAGTGAGTAAATGCTACCTCAATGCTGAATCTAGAAATACAGCCACAAAGCAGCTGTGTTATTGAAATCGACTCTCCACATAATACTTATTTAGATCTTCAGCCATCACGTGTTAAAAAAGATGAAGCTGACATCCAGTCCGTTGTAAAGCTACTGCAAACCAGTTGGACAAATCCTTTTAAAAAAATCCGATGTAATTAATCTTTCAGCTGGTACAACTGAAGAAGTAGATACGCGTATGCTGCTTCATGCAAAACATGCCGCTGAATATTAGACCTACAATGATGTTCTTGTGGCAGATGACACTGATATCTTCATTATTAGCCTTGCACTTAACACTAACATACAGTGTCATTTATATATGCAAAGTGGTACGATAGAGATTGATAGATATTACCTTATAGGATTACATTTATAGTGTTACATTTATAGGGCTACATTGTTACACAGGATGCGACACCACAAGTTCCTTTTCGGGTCAAGGTATTAAGCTTGGTGCATGGACACTAGTCATAAACAATCACAAATTTAGAGATGCATTGGCAAATCTTGGTTGAAACTGGGCACTGTCACCAGATCTCTATGACGCACTCCAAGAGTTCACATGCCGTTTATATTGTCCAAAAGCATTAACGTGTGATATAAAAATTTCCAGGGATAAGAAGGGCATCATGCGGAGATAGCTATATACCAGCATGCCAAATATCAAGCAGGCATATGTCACAGGAGTTTGGTTATCTGTCCTGATATCCCTCGTCCTGATGATGATAGCGGCTGGATTTTCGATGCTTAAGATAAAAACTTAAATGTATATCTAGTTCTTCTGCTCCAGATGCTGTGCTAAATCACCTCTCGTGTAGGCCTACTTGTAAGCGTATTTGTAAACTGCCAGTGTCAACGTCTTGAAAATAGATTAAAATGTACAAATGCAGAACTGTATAAACATGTAAGATGAAAAGGCACTCTTCGGATGATGACACAGATGATGATAAATTATAATACTAAACACCCAAATTTCTTGTGTGATAGATTGAAAAGTTCGTTCAACGACGTGTTCACACTTTAAACAAAGACAAATGCAATTAAGGACATATTCACCATTGCATTTACAGCTTGTGTGTAAATATATATATAGTGTATCACATAATTGGATCACATAGCTAAGTAGTAGGCCTACATGGCGATATTTACATGTATTGTACACCATAATACTGTAGTTTTTTTACACAGCTGAATGGTGGTAATGATTTGGGTAGCATGATTATTTTAACTTAGTTCTGATTTAACACTAAAAAAGAACACTTGGTTTCTGTTCTGTTTTAAATCGTAAACAATGATCAAGCTGAAAAAAAACATTCTTTATGATCATCATTACTGCTGAATTCAAATGTATACAGGTGAAACGTATTTAATACATTACGCTGAAATCAAAGAACTATACCTTGTTATCCTATTCAAACTACTATATCGAGCTACCATGGCTACTCAGGTATATACTATGTTGATAATTAATAAAGTTGATAAATAACCACAATGCTACAGATTCATGATAACAACCGAAGAAATATATACTAGTATTACCATGATTACAGTGTATCTAATCTAAAATGTCTAAAGAAATGAACCCTGCTATCATTAATTTATTTATAATTACATTTATTTTTTAATTCGTGGAAAAATATAAATATTTATTATTTGATTCCACCAAGAAAAGAATGGATAATATCAACAGACGTTGAACATAAAATAAAAGGCCGTATCGTTACCGTTCTGAAAAGGCCATAATACATTTGTGTTCATGTGTAAGGCATACAAAACCATTTAGAGTAGTTTTTTCTAGTCACCCCGAATGGTACTAAATATTGGTGTGGCTCAATCACATAATTATGATAACAACCACAAAATAGCATACCACTATTATTATAATTACAGTGTATCTAAATCGAAAACGTCTAAAGAAATGAACCATACATGCTATCATTAATTTATTTATAATTAGTGTTTCTTTTCAATTTTGTTGGAAAAATATAAATATTTATTATTTGATTCCACCAAGAACAAAATAAATAATATAGGCAAATATTAGACATGTATGCCTTATTGTGACACATTTTATAGAGATACGCTTTCGGCTCGCACAACAAGTGCTAAGAAGCACGCGTCTGTTGGATAACTAAATTGTTTTTATATTTACAAGATATACAAAAAAATTGTTTTATTTAATGCTAGTTTGATTGTCTGACCAGAATATTTACATACAAATTTTCGAACCTTATATAGACATAAATAAACCAGTTATGCCATAAAGTTAAGAAATACAGCTTGAAATTGGCTGCCATCTTGGATTTGTCGGCGAAATATTGGTTAAATCATTTCCAAAACATCAAAAACGTATTCGTTGGCCCGAATTATGTCAGAAACGATGTATTATGGATTTTTGTAGGACTAATAGATGAAAAAAGATATAATTAATAAATACTTTTTGATTCCGAGACCCCCTTTTTAAAACAGAAATTACTGCCCTTAAGCTACCGTTCTGAAAAGGCCATCATACATAGTTTAATTTAATGCTAGTTTGATTGTCTAACTAGAATATTTACTTACAAATTTTCGAGTATTATATAGACGTAAATAAACCAGTTATGCCATAGAATTGAGAAATACAGCTTGAAATTGGCGGCCATCTTGGATTTGTTGGCGAAATATTGGTTAAATCATTTCCAAAACATCAAAAACGTATTCCTTGGCCCGAATTATGTCACAAACTATATATTATGGATTTTTGTAGGACTAATAGATGAAAAGATATAATTAGTAAATACTTTTTGATTCCGAGACCCCCTCTTTAAAACAGAAATTACTGCCCCTAAGCTACCGTTCTGAAAAGGCCATCATACATAGTTTAATTAAATGCTAGTTTGATTGTCTAAATATAATATTTACTTACAAATTTTCGAGCATTATATAGACATAAATAAAATAGTTATGCCATAGAGTTGAGAAATCCAGTATGAAATTGGCGGCCATCTTGAATTTGTCGGCGAAATATTGGTTAAATCATTTCCAAAACATCAAAAACGTATTCCTTGGCCCGAATTATGACAGAAACGATGTATTATAGATTTTTGTAGGCCTAGTAGATGAAAAGATATAATTATTAATTACTTTTTGATTCCGAGACCCCCCCCCACTCTTTGAAACAGAAATTACTGCCCTTAAGCTACCGTTCTGAAAAGGCCATCATACATTTTTAGAGCCCTCATATATTTATCTAACTGAAAATCACAATAAAGTTTAGTCACCCCAATTGGTACTAAATTTTGGTCTGGCCCAAGGACTATATGGTGACTTTCTGTATATCTAGCCACTTCCTCCTCTAACATAGTAAAATAATCATAATCATAGACCAGCATATGTAGAGTGTTCTGGTGGTATAGAGGCACAGCCGATTTTAATGTTGTTTCTGATAGTATTCTGTAGTTATAGTTAACCATACCAGATGATCATAGGTCGAGTCTATTCTAGTATGTTTTTCAAATTTGTTGGCTACTAGTATTCCAATACCACCAGAAGCTCTTGAAGCATTTTTATGTTTAAATGTTCTACTCACATGATGGAACTGGTACCCGGGTAATACCAATGTGTAATCATTACCTTTCATTGTTTCTGTTAAAAATATTATATCGTATTCACGAATAAATGCTAAAAGATCAGGATCTGCCATTTTGTTACCTAATCCATTTATGTTCTATGACAGAACGCGTATTTCACCGACCTGATCATTTATAACCTCAGTGTTCACGTTTACTATGTCCTTGTTATGATAGTCCAGTTGCCGTCCATAGAACCTAGAAATTGTGAGAAGTGTAAGGTTTTTTAAAAGATTCATGTTCCCAATGGATCAATGAGCAAACTCAGCTATGTTGCCCAAACGGCAAATTTGGGCAACTTTTTTAATTAGCATAATTAACATAATTAGCATAATTAGCAATGGGGAGTAATGCCAAATGTTAATCTTAACCAATGGACGTACACAAATCTCCAATACCACATTTCCATATAATTCAGACCTGAGAAATTCATTTCTGAGGTTAATGGTAATAACGAGATCTAGGTCAAAGGTCATAATAAATGATGCAAACCAAACTATAAACTGACCAATAATATGAAATGGGCAGTGCCCAGGACCTAATCAGTGTAAAAAAGTAACGTTAGACATAGATAAATTGCAATTCAATCTGAAGTTAGCCTCAACAGAATTGAGTGTATGCCCAAATATATACATATCTATAGGAGTTTTCATTTAGGGGGTAGGCTTAGTAGTTACGTTATATAGATTATAAGATGTAATTATTGTGTTAGCAAACACGAGAATGACATTTATATTTTTCTTGCAGCTCATTATTTATAGGCTATGTAGACATAGGCCAACAATTGTTATACTTAACACATTAAAACAGTTTGGTTCTTTCGCTTCACTATTACAATAAAACCCCTAGACCTACTATAGTCTAATTTTGTCTACAGTAAGCATAGGCCTTAATGTATGGTAGGCCAAAATCGGTTCTTCTGTAAGTATGAATTTAAGGGTGATTACCCATATGCCTACCGCTGAGTCACTCACAGGTCTCTATACAGATTAAGACAAGGGGGGGGGGGTACAGAACGAACATTCTTAAATGTAATATGGGGGCATCCCGCGGTAATGTTGCAAAATAGGCTCTAACTGCATTCTGGCGCAATTCATTCTTTCAATGGCAATTTTCATTCAATTTTTTGTTTAACCTGAAGCTACACATGGACTACAGTAGGCCCACATACATAAATAGACAGCGCATTATACTTTCTGCAAAAAAAGGGTTTTCGTGTCGTGGGCCACATAATTTAAAGGCTAATAGAGGTCCACATAATTATCACGACATAACAACACATGACTGTTTCAATAATGACACCACATGACTGTTTCAATAAAAATAGTGAAATTATCATTTTGCCGAAAAAAAGTACTCCATAAAATTAACACAGTCTACCTGAGTGTTATTGGCAAGGTGTGAACAACACAGATATAACAAACCATTGAAACATACTCTAACATCCCAAAACTGCATGTACGATTTTATATATATATAAAAAATTAGTTCATTGTTTTCTATCCCCTAGACTTCGTCCTCCCCTCTTCCTCTTCCTCCCCAACATGAGTTTTAGGGCACCTTTGTGCACATATAGGCTAAACTGGGCCATAGAAACCTTCTGAGAATGTTGAGATGAATAAAATGACGCTGCCCTCCAGACACAGGAAATAGTTAGTTGCACCTTGGTACTTTTCACCACTTGTGAGGCATGCCTTGCAACTGCCCGCAATGTCTGCCACTGTTCCTGACGTTTGCCATACATGTGATCAACGATCAACACATTTGGTTTTGTGACAGTTACGCTATCACTTCCCAAACGTTTCATCAGTACAGACTTGTCTCCCTTTAGCAGATAGCCAAATGCACTTTTGTGCACATACAGGCTAAATTGAGCCAGGAGAACCTCCTGAGCATGGTGAGATAGATGAGTGAGATAACACTGCCCTCCAGACACAGGATTCGAAATTCAAACCCTGGAGGTCTGAGGCCGTGCACGCTACCTCTCGGTCACAGCTCCCCACAATACTGAGTTTCACAAGTGGATGGGGAAGAAACATCTTTGTTTCTTTCAAACCGCCGAGACTGGGAAACGAACCACGAACTCTAGCGTGAAAAGCAGCGGGGCTAATAGTCCAGGCTGTTAGGGTCAGAATAGGGCGAGTGTGTGCACTTTTGGAAGAAATTACCATTTTTTGCCCAGATAATCAGTAACATGTACTCTTTCGATCCTGATATAGCGCAGTCAGTTCTGACACGATTAACACCTAATTAACGGCTTATTAGTATTCATAATTAGCAAAACCACGGACAAATCCGCAAAAAATAATATCTCAAGAATCGGTAGATCTATTTTAATGATCCTGAGTTGTTTTATTTAGGTAACGTATAGCCTACACGATAAAAATATTCATGAGATAATTACCGGTCAAGGTCACGTGATGCGGCTAAGTCAAGGTCAGATGTGAGCAAAGTTTAAAAATTATGAACCAAAAAGCTAATATTAAATGTTTCAAAGTACATATAATTATTTCAAAAAGTGATACAGCAATCTAACAGCTTTAATATGACGGCATAATGCAATCTGTATCTCCAAAACCGGGATCATTGTGGTCTGGACTAGTGACCAAATCATGGGTTGCATATACCACAGTCTTTAAATGATTTGCTTAGCAATATTAACTATCATCTTGATCCAACCGTAAGTATAAATAACGAGATTACAGAAGAAGAAATATCAAAAAGTATTAAATGTCTAAAAAGCAACAAATCGGCGGGACCTGATGGTTTGGTCAGTGAAATGTTTAAATATTCACCAAGCTGACTAACAAAATATCTACGATACTGGGGTATTCCCAGCAGCGTGGCATCGTTCTACAATTGTTCCTATTCATAAAACGGTGGAGTTAACTTGCCTGAAAACTACCGAGGTATATCTTTAACAAGTGTCTTTAGTAAGATATTTACAGGTGTTTTAAATAAAAGACTACAAACATGGGCTAGTGACAATTTTCTTATTTCAGAAGAGCAAGCAGGTTTTCGAAAAAGTTATGCGACCGTAGACAACGTATTTATTCTACATTCTCTTATTAGAAATTGTTTAGACAGAAAAAGAAAATTATATGTTGCATTTATTGATTACAAGAAAGCATTCGACTCTATTAATAGGAACGCCCTGTGGAAAATACTTGAACAAAATGGTATAGACGGTAAAATGCTTGCTGTTCTGAAATCGATATACAGTGAAGTGGTGAGTTGTTTTCGTAGTGATATTGAAACTACAAAATATTTCAATTGTTCAAAGGGTCTAAAGCAGGGCTGTATATTAAGTCCTATATTATTATCATATATCATTCAAGTAGTAACAAATGAAGTTTGCTGGCGTGGTGGTCACGGTATACAGTTACATCCTGTCTATTTTACTATTTGCAGATGATATCATCCTCATAGCGGACACAGTGTATGGTTTACAACGTAAGATAAATGTTTTATATAATGTATCATGTATCCTTGGCCTGGAAGTGCATGCGGGCAAATCAAACATTGTTGTGTTTCGTAATGGAGGTAAATTTGCTGCAAACGAAAAATGGCATATCGGTACAGCTGATCTTAACGTTATGTCAGAATATACATATTTTGGAATTAGCATGTCAACTCGCCTAAGCTCAACCTGTATTCAAAACCGTTTAGCCACAAGGGCCCGATCTGCAGTAGCTAAGATAGATAAATCTTTTAGACACTTACATGATCTTGAATTGGAAGTTTTGGTTAACATTTTTGATACACAGGTTAAGCCAATTTTACTTTATGGTGCTGAGGTATGGGGTATGTGTAATGATACATCTGTCATTGAAAATGTTCATTTAAATGCTTTGAAACGATTTTTGAATGTACCTTTTATAACACCCAACGAACTGGTCTATGGTGATACTGGTAGGCACGAATTGTATATAAGAAGTACTATCTGCAGCATTAGATATTGGCTGAAAATTCTAAAAATGGATGATATTAGGTATGTGAAAAAGGTATATAACATGATGTTAAATAGGAGTACTGCAAACAGTTGGACTAATCAAATAAAAGATGTTTTATATAACTTAAATCTGAGCGAATATTGGGAAAATCAGTTGGTTGAAAATGAAAGAAATTTTCTGTACATAGTAAAAAGTAAATTGATAGAAATTAGTGACAATAAATGGGCAGCCTGCATAGCTAGAAGTAATAGATACAGTGTATATAGGACGTTTAAGCTCTACAGGTTTAAAGTAGATTACCTTACAATAATACGCACTCGTAAACTTAGAAAACTAGTGGCATGCTTCAGGTTGGGAGTGAGTGATATTTTTGTACATAGATTTGATAACAACGCACAATTTGCATGTCCACTCTGCACTAAGTATGAAGAAGATGAAGTTCACTTTTTACTACAATGTCCTGTATTTCATGATATACGAATAAATATTTAAGACCATTTGACAGCTCATCAAACAAGCACACTTTTGTACGATTAATGTCATGCGATGAACCCGGAATTATTCGAAGCTTGAGCCTTTTTATTATCCAAGCGTTTGAAAGAAGACAGGAATATTTGTATGGTAATATTGTTGAACAGTTATAAAAAGAATGACCATTGTATATCACATACTGTTATAATAATATTGTTGTTGAATAGTTTGAAAGGGCCTTTGGCCTATCAAATAAAAACTACTACTACTACTAATATACCACAGATGCGTCGTGTATGGATCGTCATCGGAGGAATAATTCAGTCGATTTAAATAGGTTTATTTTAAAACATTTCTAATGATTTTCCACATCTTATGCACTATTTCCTTTTCGTCGTGTTTTCTTCTGACGCACGAAAATTAACACATAATTTTGAACCTAACATTTGTCAAACACAATCAATGATGCATGAAAACTTTATTAGAAAGCATTAACCTGCTGGAACCTCTGACTTCGACGTGTTTTCCTCTGTCTTGGACTAGGGTGGCGGGGTAACAGAACGTCCATAGCATGAGCCCAGAGAGGAAAGTGCCAAATAAGCCACGTTAATAATCGGAACACCTCAAGCAACACTGGCCTGAATAAGTCAAAACTGATTTGAAATTCGTAGGTTTTGATTTGTCAGTCTCCCTTTGATTAAGTGTGAGAAGTGTGAGAGCTCCTCTCACATAGGCCATCGAGATTTAGATCACTGGGATCCACAACATGTACAACCCACCATAGAGGTGTAAGTTCAGCCAGAGATAATTCCCACTGGTGAATGGAGAAAGGCTATAGCAAGGAGGTTAGTTTTAACCTCCCTGGTTATAGTATTTTTCATGCCAGTGTCAAGGTTACACAAAGTGAATATCACACTACGGCCACACACCCTGAACTGCTTGAGGATAGGTGTTCAGCCTGATTCAATTTATATGCACCCATACGAGATTGATTGGACCAAGGACCGAGCACATTCATAAGTAGCTTTCTGTGTAGTTCTCTTGTTTTATGGGTGCTGCACACGGCGATGGCGAATAAACAAAGACACTTCGGATAAGATTATTTTGCATGCTTGAACAAAGAGACACATCAAATTCTTCGATGATTTTGGTGTCATCAATGAACACTAAGCCAAGTACATATGGGACTGCAGAGGGATGTTGTGGGGGTGAAATGAGCTGAAATTTTCTATTACGCTGACATTGTACCTATCTTATGTTGTCATATACCATATAATAACATGGAATGTGGAAAGAACACGCATCATGGGAGATGACATATCCTGACATATGTCATGTAATACAATGTAGCGGAAAGTCGTGTCCACTCCAAGCGTTACATGCATCTTGTCAGAATTGAACACTGTTTTTTTTTCAAAAATAGAGATAGAGATGATACGTTTCGCCACATAAAGATTAGAGCTAGAGAGTCTAAGATTTAAAAAAAAGATGGTTTAATTACTCTGAAATGTATCCTAGTTTCTATGAAGATTGTCTTTTTTATGGGTGTTAGCCTTGGCACTTCACTCAGACTCTCTAACAACACCATCGCACTTTATAGAAGAGAGTTCTCGCTTAACAAGAGGAGAATGACAGTGATTGGTACATCTTCATCGAAATTATATACATTGTATATATTGTATGTTGATGTTGCGTGAACCATTGCAGCCAAATAAATCAACATAGTATCGACTCGTTGAGGAATGTCTTGATATGATCACATACACCATCATCCAAACTGGCAACCAAGATGGATTTATGCTCATATCATGTCAGTCTTGAAGAGGTTTGTATGTATTTTCATACTTGAAAAGCTAATCGGCAGTGCTTTCATGACACTAAAATGCAATGTACATCTTTAACATCAGCTATAACTCATTGCTTGGCAGGCAAATTGTATCACACCTTCTGGGGATTGGAGTAGAGGTGGAAACTATTGAACATATCAAAGTGTATTTTAACATTGGATGTGTAGTTTTTCTGGATGGCTTCTTGGATTAACATCATAGCGCTTTAACATGCTGAATGTTTGAATACTTTTTTTCACACTCATCACCAATACAGACCCTTTCTCCTAACCCTGTAATGTCAGTATGCACATTAAGGACACATTCTTCATCGAGGCTGCTCAGTACAAAGTTATCCTTCAAGCTTACTTTGTTCGTGTAGATCGGCTAATATTAGTGCAATTTTGTCATTTAAAACAAGCAGGTCGGGATCAGAAATCAATAATATTATGAAACAAGAATCACTGAGCATAATGAAAATTATCAAGAATGAAACGCAAAGACTCAATTTAAACGCTGCATAAATTTGAGTAGTTTTTCCAGTTTTAGTGCTGTTTCTCAGAATAATATTAGCTGTCATATTTGCTTTTCAGCAGTGTATAAATATGCACAATATTGATAAACGTTAAAGGCCGAGCAATATTTTGCATCATCGATTGTATCGTTAAATTGAGAAGTTCATCACGTGGGTTATTTTGCCATTCTTGTATAAATGCCCTACAAATATCGAATCAATTTTGTATTGCTTAGATAAAAAATACTTTCACGTTGAAATAAACCCTACCATATAATTAAAATTTGGCATTAAATTGATGCATTAAATTGATGAGTCATTAACATGTATGTTCATTTATGCAGAGCTTAACTCTTTCAATTTTGAATTGAGAATATGGAATTTTATAGGACAATGATCCGATTCTACTAATTTCGGTAGAACTTTAAATTTACTGATCATATATTCTTCTCTTAGTATCATATAATTAATAGTACGTGCTCCCATGGGCGAGTAGTATGTATAGCGGCCGATACCTTTATCATCAAACATTCGACCATTGGCTATTTTAAGCTCTGTGTTTATACAAAAATCTAGCAGAGATCGTCCATATTTGTTAATGACTCCGTCCTCATTACAGCGTTCATTTTGAACATTGATATGATTATCGTAATCTGGAGCGCGGCCGGTTTTACTATTAAAGTCACCACATAATATTATATGGTGACTTTCTGTATATCTAGCCACTTCCTCCTCTAACATAGTAAAATAATCATAATCATAGACCAGCATATGTAGAGTGTTCTGGTGGTATAGAGGCACAGCCGATTTTAATGTTGTTTCTGATAGTATTCTGTAGTTATAGTTAACCATACCAGATGATCATAGGTCGAGTCTATTCTAGTATGTTTTTCAAATTTGTTGGCTACTAGTATTCCAATACCACCAGAAGCTCTTGAAGCATTTTTATGTTTAAATGTTCTACTCACATGATGGAACTGGTACCCGGGTAATACCAATGTGTAATCATTACCTTTCATTGTTTCTGTTAAAAATATTATATCGTATTCACGAATAAATGCTAAAAGATCAGGATCTGCCATTTTGTTACCTAATCCATTTATGTTCTATGACAGAACGCGTATTTCACCGACCTGATCATTTATAACCTCAGTGTTCACGTTTACTATGTCCTTGTTATGATAGTCCAGTTGCCGTCCATAGAACCTAGAAATTGTGAGAAGTGTAAGGTTTTTTAAAAGATTCATGTTCCCAATGGATCAATGAGCAAACTCAGCTATGTTGCCCAAACGGCAAATTTGGGCAACTTTTTTAATTAGCATAATTAACATAATTAGCATAATTAGCAATGGGGAGTAATGCCAAATGTTAATCTTAACCAATGGACGTACACAAATCTCCAATACCACATTTCCATATAATTCAGACCTGAGAAATTCATTTCTGAGGTTAATGGTAATAACGAGATCTAGGTCAAAGGTCATAATAAATGATGCAAACCAAACTATAAACTGACCAATAATATGAAATGGGCAGTGCCCAGGACCTAATCAGTGTAAAAAAGTAACGTTAGACATAGATAAATTGCAATTCAATCTGAAGTTAGCCTCAACAGAATTGAGTGTATGCCCAAATATATACATATCTATAGGAGTTTTCATTTAGGGGGTAGGCTTAGTAGTTACGTTATATAGATTAGAGGATGTAATTATTGTGTTAGCAAACACGAGAATGACATTTATATTTTTCTTGCAGCTCATTATTTATAGGCTATGTAGACATAGGCCAACAATTGTTATACTTAACACATTAAAACAGTTTGGTTCTTTCGCTTCACTATTACAATAAAACCCCTAGACCTACTATAGTCTAATTTTGTCTACAGTAAGCATAGGCCTTAATGTATGGTAGGCCAAAATCGGTTCTTCTGTAAGTATGAATTTAAGGGTGATTACCCATATGCCTACCGCTGAGTCACTCACAGGTCTCTATACAGACTAAGACAAGGGGGGGGGGGTACAGAACGAACATTCTTAAATGTAATATGGGGGCATCCCGCGGTAATGTTGCAAAATAGGCTCTAACTGCATTCTGGCGCAATTCATTCTTTCAATGGCAATTTTCATTCAATTTTTTGTTTAACCTGAAGCTACACATGGACTACAGTAGGCCCACATACATAAATAGACAGCGCATTATACTTTCTGCAAAAAAAGGGTTTTCGTGTCGTGGGCCACATAATTTAAAGGCTAATAGAGGTCCACATAATTATCACGACATAACAACACATGACTGTTTCAATAATGACACCACATGACTGTTTCAATAAAAATAGTGAAATTATCATTTTGCCGAAAAAAAGTACTCCATAAAATTAACACAGTCTACCTGGGTGTTATTGGCAAGGTGTGAACAACACAGATATAACAAACCATTGAAACATACTCTAACATCCCAAAACTGCATGTACGATTTTATATATATATAAAAAATTAGTTCATTGTTTTCTATCCCCTAGACTTCGTCCTCCCCTCTTCCTCTTCCTCCCCAACATGAGTTTTAGGGCACCTTTGTGCACATATAGGCTAAACTGGGCCATAGAAACCTTCTGAGAATGTTGAGATGAATAAAATGACGCTGCCCTCCAGACACAGGAAATAGTTAGTTGCACCTTGGTACTTTTCACCACTTGTGAGGCATGCCTTGCAACTGCCCGCAATGTCTGCCACTGTTCCTGACGTTTGCCATACATGTGATCAACGATCAACACATTTGGTTTTGTGACAGTTACGCTATCACTTCCCAAACGTTTCATCAGTACAGACTTGTCTCCCTTTAGCAGATAGCCAAATGCACTTTTGTGCACATACAGGCTAAATTGAGCCAGGAGAACCTCCTGAGCATGGTGAGATAGATGAGTGAGATAACACTGCCCTCCAGACACAGGATTCGAAATTCAAACCCTGGAGGTCTGAGGCCGTGCACGCTACCTCTCGGTCACAGCTCCCCACAATACTGAGTTTCACAAGTGGATGGGGAAGAAACATCTTTGTTTCTTTCAAACCGCCGAGACTGGGAAACGAACCACGAACTCTAGCGTGAAAAGCAGCGGGGCTAATAGTCCAGGCTGTTAGGGTCAGAATAGGGCGAGTGTGTGCACTTTTGGAAGAAATTACCATTTTTTGCCCAGATAATCAGTAACATGTACTCTTTCGATCCTGATATAGCGCAGTCAGTTCTGACACGATTAACACCTAATTAACGGCTAATTAGTATTCATAATTAGCAAAACCACGGACAAATCCGCAAAAAATAATATCTCAAGAATCGGTAGATCTATTTTAATGATCCTGAGTTGTTTTATTTAGGTAACGTATAGCCTACACGATAAAAATATTCATGAGATAATTACCGGTCAAGGTCACGTGATGCGGCTAAGTCAAGGTCAGATGTGAGCAAAGTTTAAAAATTATGAACCAAAAAGCTAATATTAAATGTTTCAAAGTACATATAATTATTTCAAAAAGTGATACAGCAATCTAACAGCTTTAATATGACGGCATAATGCAATCTGTATCTCCAAAACCGGGATCATTGTGGTCTGGACTAGTGACCAAATCATGGGTTGTATATACCACAGTCTTTAAATGATTTGCTTAGCAATATTAACTATCATCTTGATCCAACCGTAAGTATAAATAACGAAATTACAGAAGAAGAAATATCAAAAAGTATTAAATGTCTAAAAAGCAACAAATCGGCGGGACCTGATGGTTTGGTCAGTGAAATGTTTAAATATTCACCAAGCTGACTAACAAAATATCTACGATACTGGGGTATTCCCAGCAGCGTGGCATCGTTCTACAATTGTTCCTATTCATAAAACGGTGGAGTTAACTTGCCTGAAAACTACCGAGGTATATCTTTAACAAGTGTCTTTAGTAAGATATTTACAGGTGTTTTAAATAAAAGACTACAAACATGGGCTAGTGACAATTTTCTTATTTCAGAAGAGCAAGCAGGTTTTCGAAAAAGTTATGCGACCGTAGACAACGTATTTATTCTACATTCTCTTATTAGAAATTGTTTAGACAGAAAAAGAAAATTATATGTTGCATTTATTGATTACAAGAAAGCATTCGACTCTATTAATAGGAACGCCCTGTGGAAAATACTTGAACAAAATGGTATAGACGGTAAAATGCTTGCTGTTCTGAAATCGATATACAGTGAAGTGGTGAGTTGTTTTCGTAGTGATATTGAAACTACAAAATATTTCAATTGTTCAAAGGGTCTAAAGCAGGGCTGTATATTAAGTCCTATATTATTATCATATATCATTCAAGTAGTAACAAATGAAGTTTGCCGGCGTGGTGGTCACGGTATACAGTTACATCCTGTCTATTTTACTATTTGCAGATGATATCATCCTCATAGCGGACACAGTGTATGGTTTACAACGTAAGATAAATGTTTTATATAATGTATCATGTATCCTTGGCCTGGAAGTGCATGCGGGCAAATCAAACATTGTTGTGTTTCGTAATGGAGGTAAATTTGCTGCAAACGAAAAATGGCATATCGGTACAGCTGATCTTAACGTTATGTCAGAATATACATATTTTGGAATTAGCATGTCAACTCGCCTAAGCTCAACCTGTATTCAAAACCGTTTAGCCACAAGGGCCCGATCTGCAGTAGCTAAGATAGATAAATCTTTTAGACACTTACATGATCTTGAATTGGAAGTTTTGGTTAACATTTTTGATACACAGGTTAAGCCAATTTTACTTTATGGTGCTGAGGTATGGGGTATGTGTAATGATACATCTGTCATTGAAAATGTTCATTTAAATGCTTTGAAACGATTTTTGAATGTACCTTTTATAACACCCAACGAACTGGTCTATGGTGATACTGGTAGGCACGAATTGTATATAAGAAGTACTATCTGCAGCATTAGATATTGGCTGAAAATTCTAAAAATGGATGATATTAGGTATGTGAAAAAGGTATATAACATGATGTTAAATAGGAGTACTGCAAACAGTTGGACTAATCAAATAAAAGATGTTTTATATAACTTAAATCTGAGCGAATATTGGGAAAATCAGTTGGTTGAAAATGAAAGAAATTTTCTGTACATAGTAAAAAGTAAATTGATAGAAATTAGTGACAATAAATGGGCAGCCTGCATAGCTAGAAGTAATAGATACAGTGTATATAGGACGTTTAAGCTCTACAGGTTTAAAGTAGATTACCTTACAATAATACGCACTCGTAAACTTAGAAAACTAGTGGCATGCTTCAGGTTGGGAGTGAGTGATATTTTTGTACATAGATTTGATAACAACGCACAATTTGCATGTCCACTCTGCACTAAGTATGAAGAAGATGAAGTTCACTTTTTACTACAATGTCCTGTATTTCATGATATACGAATAAATATTTAAGACCACTTGACAGCTCATCAAACAAGCACACTTTTGTACGATTAATGTCATGCGATGAACCCGGAATTATTCGAAGCTTGAGCCTTTTTATTATCCAAGCGTTTGAAAGAAGACAGGAATATTTGTATGGTAATATTGTTGAACAGTTATAAAAAGAATGACCATTGTATATCACATACTGTTATAATAATATTGTTGTTGAATAGTTTGAAAGGGCCATTGGCCTATCAAATAAAAACTACTACTACTACTAATATACCACATATGCGTCGTGTATGGATCGTCATCGGAGGAATAATTCAGTCGATTTAAATAGGTTTATTTTAAAACATTTCTAATGATTTTCCACATCTTATGCACTATTTCCTTTTCGTCGTGTTTCCTTCTGACGCACGAAAATTAACACATAATTTTGAACCTAACATTTGTCAAACACAATCAATGATGCATGAAAACTTTATTAGAAAGCATTAACCTGCTGGAACCTCTGACTTCGACGTGTTTTCCTCTGTCTTGGACTAGGGTGGCGGGGTAACAGAACGTCCATAGCATGAGCCCAGAGAGGAAAGTGCCAAATAAGCCACGTTAATAATCGGAACACCTCAAGCAACACTGGCCTGAATAAGTCAAAACTGATTTGAAATTCGTAGGTTTTGATTTGTCAGTCTCCCTTTGATTAAGTGTGAGAAGTGTGAGAGCTCCTCTCACATAGGCCATCGAGATTTAGATCACTGGGATCCACAACATGTACAACCCACCATAGAGGTGTAAGTTCAGCCAGAGATAATTCCCACTGGTGAATGGAGAAAGGCTATAGCAAGGAGGTTAGTTTTAACCTCCCTGGTTATAGTATTTTTCATGCCAGTGTCAAGGTTACACAAAGTGAATATCACACTACGGCCACACACCCTGAACTGCTTGAGGATAGGTGTTCAGCCTGATTCAATTTATATGCACCCATACGAGATTGATTGGACCAAGGACCGAGCACATTCATAAGTAGCTTTCTGTGTAGTTCTCTTGTTTTATGGGTGCTGCACACGGCGATGGCGAATAAACAAAGACACTTCGGATAAGATTATTTTGCATGCTTGAACAAAGAGACACATCAAATTCTTCGATGATTTTGGTGTCATCAATGAACACTAAGCCAAGTACATATGGGACTGCAGAGGGATGTTGTGGGGGTGAAATGAGCTGAACTTTTCTATTACGCTGACATTGTACCTATCTTATGTTGTCATATACCATATAATAACATGGAATGTGGAAAGAACACGCATCATGGGAGATGACATATCCTGACATATGTCATGTAATACAATGTAGCGGAAAGTCGTGTCCACTCCAAGCGTTACATGCATCTTGTCAGAATTGAACACTGTTTTTTTTTCAAAAATAGAGATAGAGATGATACGTTTCGCCACATAAAGATTAGAGCTAGAGAGTCTAAGATTTAAAAAAAAGATGGTTTAATTACTCTGAAATGTATCCTAGTTTCTACGAAGATTGTCTTTTTTATGGGTGTTAGCCTTGGCACTTCACTCAGACTCTCTAACAACACCATCGCACTTTATAGAAGAGAGTTCTCGCTTAACAAGAGGAGAATGACAGTGATTGGTACATATTCATCGAAATTATATACATTGTATATATTGTATGTTGATGTTGCGTGAACCATTGCAGCCAAATAAATCAACATAGTATCGACTCGTTGAGGAATGTCTTGATATGATCACATACACCATCATCCAAACTGGCAACCAAGATGGATTTATGCTCATATCATGTCAGTCTTGAAGAGGTTTGTATGTATTTTCATACTTGAAAAGCTAATCGGCAGTGCTTTCATGACACTAAAATGCAATGTACATCTTTAACATCAGCTATAACTCATTGCTTGGCAGGCAAATTGTATCACACCTTCTGGGGATTGGAGGAGAGGTGGAAGCTATTGAACATATCAAAGTGTATTTTAACATTGGATGTGTAGTTTTACTGGATGGCTTCTTGGATTAACATCATAGCGCTTTAACATGTTGAATGTTTGAATACTTTTTTTCACACTCATCACCAATACAGACCCTTTCTCCTAACCCTGTAATGTCAGTATGCACATTAAGGAGGCTGCTTAGTACACAGTTATCCTTCAAGCTTACTTTGTTCGTGTAGATCGGTTAATATTAGTGAAATTTTGAGATTTAAAACAATAATAACTGTCCTTGCAGGTCGGGATTAGAAATCAATAATATTATGAACCAAGAATCACTGAGCATAATGAGAATTATCAAGAATGAAACACAAAGACTCAATTTAAATGCTGCATAAATTTGAGTAGTTTTTCCAGTTTTAGTGCTGTTTCTCAGAATAATAATAGCTGTCATATTTGCTTTTCAGCAGTGTATAAATATGCACAATATTGATAAACGTTAAAGGCCGAGCAATATTTTGCATCATCGATTGTATCGTTAAATTGAGAAGTTCATCACGTGGGTTATTTTGCCATTCTTGTATAAATGCCCTACAAATATCGAATCAATTTTTTATTGCTTAGATAAAAAATACTTTCACGTTGAAATAAACCCTACCATATAATTAAAATTTAGCATTAAATTGATTAATTCCATGTCAGAGACGCCAATCACAAACGAAAACCACCAGGTTTCAAATATATTTCGAATATTACCTTGACTTTGACCTTGAAGTTATTGATTGACCTTGACCTTAATGCGATATAAAATAGTCCATAACATTTTGTACAACATTAAAAATGCACAGTGTATTAAAAGAAAATAATTAAAATCATAACGTTCACCCATTTATGAGACATGTGCAAAAAAAGACAACTCATGGTGGTGGACCACTTGACCAAACAATTACGACCCCGGTTATTAGATAAATACTCCATTAAACCCTCAAATAAAAGGTTACGGATGATGTGTTTTTTAAATAATATATTAAATAATTTTCGATAAATTGAAACATTTTAAATGCTCTATTTAATGTCCGAAATTGTCCAATTTTCCTCGATTTTTACTTTGACCTCGACACATCACGTGACCTTGACAATGAATGATCTCAAAAATATTTTTGTTGTATCAATTATCCATCAAACAGATAACAGAACTTAAAATCAATAAAATCGTCCCACAGGTTTTTGAGATTTTATTTTTTTCAGATTTTGGCGAAAAATGGTAATTTCTTCCAAAAGTGCACAGAGAAACCCCTAACAGCCTGGACTATAACCACTACCCTAGGGCCCCCGCCTAGCAGATATCAAAATTCATCGACCAGAGAATGTTGTACAGGGGAAAGCTCGTACTGAAACACTGAGAGGAGTTGAATGTTTCGCTGCTGCCGAATGATGATAAAACGTGCAAACAAAGCCTGATACGCAATTGAAACAGTAACTCATTTTGTGTGCCTGTATCAACTATACATACAGTTACATTACGTGATGTCTGACGACCTTGACATATTCGGCTTAATCGTGACCTGTAACTAAAATTATAAGTCAATCTTGAAGCCCTGAAACACTGGACCGACGAGACCACAATACAGCAAACTCTCGTCACCCATTGCCATAAAAATATGTAAAAGTCGCCTATATTTCAACTTGACCGAGATATTCACCAGATACACCAGTGGTGCAGACTGGGACACTGTAACTCGAACGGTTTTTTAGAACGGTGCTTTATATATCGATAGGATAGAAGGCAAGCGTGACCTTTGACCTGTATGATCTGCAAAAATAGGTCAAGGTCACCCATGTTCGAATTTCAACGAGAGATATTCGCCAGATACAAATGTGAACACTGTAGCTGGAATAGTTAATAATATATCGATTAGCCAAGGATGATTGGACGGCACGACGGACGGACGGACCGACAGACGGACGGAGGAAAACTTTTATCAGCGAGGCAGAGGATAAATATAAGATTAAAAGTGATTTTTTTATCTGATCTGACCACAAGTTTAATATTGGTCATTTTTTCTGCAGCCACTGGTTCAAAAGTAACATTTTACATCGGATCATAATGCAGATTAAGCCGATTATGCTAATTATTTTAATTATGCTAATAAAAAAGTTGCCTAAAGTTGCCACTTGGGCAACAAACCTAAATTTGTTCAGTGACATCATAATAATATGAATTAGTCGAAACATCTCACACTTCTCATCATTTCTAGGTTCCCATTGAACATATAAGAGCAGCAACTGGACTATGATGGTTGGTATATGAAAAGACTGACTGGTTACTGCATGGTTGTTGAAAAGTTCAACCATAGCCGCAGTCAGTTTTTGTTGTCCATTATCGTTTAAGTGTATTCCACCACGGCTCAGATGTTGTTTTGTTACGAGTGTGGGCATATAGTCAACATTTTTCAATTTTGAGCATATATCTTGCATGTGGCTATTCACACGGTGAATTAAGGTATTATATTTATTTTGGGTTCTGGGGGGAATTTCCGAGAAATAGAAGTGTGTATTGTGTAGAGCAGTCATTTGTTTAGTAAGTTCGTTAATATCCTGCATTGCCTTGTTCACTTTATCACCAATATCATTTGTCTCGAGATGAATTATTACAGCCTCTGTATCCTCATTTACATATCCTGGTAGTCGGGTAATTAGGTGTGCTATTTT